>VUYV01000093.1:1078586-1383784 GCA_008711295.1 Anarhynchus alexandrinus | reverse complement strand
GGGGGGGGTGGGTGAGTGTGGGGGGGTGGGGGGGGGGTGGGGGGGGGTGGGTGGGGATTGTTTGTGGGGGGGGGGGGGGGGGAGAAAGGACAAGTTATTTTATTATTATTATTTGTTATTATTATTATTTCCAAGCGCCCTTCTGAGGGCGGCTGGCCGAGCCGATCGCACGGCTGTGAGCAAACGCGGAGAGGCGGCCGTGCCTCCCGAAGGAGCTCCGCTTTTCCCACCCGAGCGGCTCCGGTCGAGGCAGGGCTCTGGCAGATCGGACATCAGTCTGCGGCTGTGCCTATTTTTATTTTATTATTATTATTATTGTTTTTTCCCCCCGTACTAATTTAATTTCTTAACGCAACAGGTTTGGTTCAAAAACCGCCGGGCAAAGTGGAGGAGGCAAAAGCGGTCGTCTTCGGAGGAGTCAGAAAACGCACAAAAATGGAATAAAGCGTCTAAAACGTCTCCGGAGAAGAGACAAGAGGACGGGAAAAGTGACTTGGACTCCGACAGCTGATACCTCGCCGGGGGGGACGGGAGGGACGGGGACTTTTCCCGTGGACTGTCGGATACGCTCCAGAGGATGCTACTATCTTGCACAAGCTCTGCCTTGTTGGAGGGGGGGGAAATATCTGTATATAATGTACAATGCCCCGAGTTGATGCCGTGTAAATAAAATGCGTTGCGGTGGTGTTGCACAGGTAGACGGCGGCGCGTTTGTTCCCCCCCCACCCCTGCGCCGCGGGGAGAGGGCAGAGGGGAGGGCAGCGGCCGTGTCCCGCTCCCCGGGGACCAGGGGCGGCTTTGCCGGCCCGGTTACTTATTTAACGAGGTTTCGTGTAGTTTGGGAGCAAGAGGAGGGCAGCCCCTCCACGTCTGTCCCACGTCCAAAGGCTTCTTCCCCCCGCCTCCACCCCGGGAGCTCCTCCCGTCCCAGCCGGGCAGGAGGCGATGCCCTTCGGAAATATTTGCAGGCAAAGCAAATCTGGCCTCGCACTTGTCGCTCTCTCTCTCTCTTTTCCCTGCGCTTTTCTCTCCCTCTCTCTGCAGTTACGCCTTGTTGAGGTTTTCAAAGCGTTCGTCTTTGACCCCCGTTTAGAAAAGCTATCTCGCTACGCCGGTGTTTAAAATAGCTATTAATAAGTTTGAGCCATTAGCAGGCGAATTACGCGTAAAGGGAGGTACGAGCCCCCGTGTGCTGCTCCAGGGGATGTTTCACAAGAAGTTGCTAATAGATGTTTTCTCCCCGTTGAGGCAGCACCTTTGCAATTAGGAAAGCAGTGGCAGCCTGGTCTCGTTTTATACTCTTCCCTCTATGAGGGCCTCGTAAAAGAGACGTCTTTTCCCCCTGTAAAATTCACGTTCATTTTCCTTACGCTTTTTCTCCTGTGACTCCCCAGCTCTTTGCGCTCATTCCTTTAGAGCAAAACCACGGCAGTTTCCCCATGTTGCCTTGTTTAGAATGACCTTTCCCTCTCCTTCTCTGCAAAGACTGTCTATAAATTTAGAATAAATGACCTGAAGGTGTAAAGCCAATGCAGATAACCTTTGGCTGGAAATCTTCACGCTGCTCCTTTCATTCAGAAGTTAAGTGGTAGTGAGCTGATTTTCCTTAATTACGGCCAATGCCTAAACTCACCTGTATCTATTCAGCTCGTCTAGCTTAGAGAAGAAATTGGTGTATACAAACGTGCTCACTATTGCTTCCAGTGACACTAGAAAGGGTCAGCTGCTGTTTTCCTTGTCTTTGTGCTTTTCCTCCCTTTCCACATATATCCAGCTTTTTACGGGTATCGTAGCGTGGTGCGTATTGCAGGTGTCAGTGTGATAGAGCGAATCTCAGTACTTGTCTGCTCAGATAACATTTCCTAATGCACCCATGTTTCCTCATAGATGTGGTATCTCTCTCTGAGCAATCTCTCTCCGTACCAAGACGTAGGAACAGCTGCCGTGGAAGAAACTAAGCGTGGTTTTGTACGAGCCGGTCCTTTAGGGGGCTTACAGTTTCATAGTTACTGCTCTCTTAAACAAGAGAAGAAGAAATTTAGCCTCTTTTGTTCCTTAGCGCAGCAGAGAGGGAAGGGGAAAAGCAAACTTCTCAATGGATTCTTCTTCTCCTTAGGTATATATCATGGTTTGGCTCTACAGAGCTATTGCATTTTGGAGGTGCTGCCCTATTGCTACGATGTGTATCTGATCTCTGTAAACTGTATTGAATTACAACCCAGCAGCACTGAAAATTACTTTTCAAATTACTGAAAATTAGTTTTCAAAAGAAGTGTTTTGCTATGTTATATGCAGGAAGTCTCCCTGAGTGGAATTTAAATGTCATCTCCTCTGTATTTAGTCATTGTTAGGTTTTAAAGTGCATACTTGATTTGCAAATAAAAGCCAGGTCTAAGGACAGTATTGCCCAGGATTTTGCAAATGCCTATATATTTTCTTTACTTCCCATGTATAAATATCCTTACTGCCACACTGGGAGCTTGGTAGGGTTTCATTTTGTTTTGTTTTGCATTTTTGTGTGCGGAGTGGTAATTTTGGAAGTCACTATTAAGGATTTTAACCTGCGTAGTTCAATATGGGAGTTAAACTGGATCTGGGCTTTGAGGGGTGGACTTTAAATATGTTTTTGATAACCGGTGTTAGTTATTTAAGATTGTAGTCCACATCTTCATATATTTTTAGACTTTTCCAATGGGACCAAGGTGCTAGAGAACCGCTGAAGCTCCAGGTTCCCAAACGTGCCGATTTATGGATTTATTTAGAACTTTTTGTTCTGTGTGAGTGTGGGATGTGACGTAAGAATCAAAACCTTGTGATTCAAAACATGTTTTCTATGCATGGGATTGTGATGAAGTCACCACTGATTGCTTTAAAATCACGTTGTACCTTAGTCTGAGTTAATTTTTGATTTGACTATAAACTCTTAATTACCATAAGCTTCACTTGCAGTCACTGGTATCTTTTCTTAATACTACAGGTAGATGTAGAGCTCTTGGAGTTAACAATATAAATTTAGAATCTAACTGAAAAGCAATTTTAGTCTTGACCTAAAAGCTTTAGATTACTTACTAAAAATGGCATTTGTGCCATTAGACAGGAGGAGTATCTATCTCATTCTTTTTCTCACTAGTGTTTGGTGAAAACCTAAAGGCTTCGTTCTCCCTTTTTTACACTACAAAAACAGATCCTATGCAGTCTGGAAGAGTCTGATAACTGAAAAGTAGTGAGAAGATGACATCAAAAGGAGTCAAGAAAGTAGAAAATGAAATGATTGAAAGCATGAAGACGATTGTAATGAGAAGATTTCTCATTCACTTGTACTGTTTGCTTGGCATAATCTGTGTCTAGATGTTTGTCTGGATTTTTATTTTAGGAGAACTCTTCCGTGCCGAAATGCCAATGCCACGTAACAACTTTCATTATTTTCTCTTTCTGTTGGTGTAGTAGGGGAAAGTCAAAGTGAGGGACTTGAATATGTCCTATGTTCCAACAGGTTTCATTCAAACAAAGGGGCTTTGAAAGAGTTGGTTGTAGTTGTTTGTTAACACTTGGCTAAGAAGGAGACTAAAATAGGTTTTGAGTTTGGGTTGGTTTTTTTTTTTTTTTCTTTTAATTGTTTGTTTGTTTGGTCTGTCTCTCCTTTACTGCAATTTACAACCTTACATCTTGGTGCAAACCCATTCTCAAAAGATTTATTATGACTGAAAAACCCACTTAGCTATTTTTGAAACGTGATGTTCATGGTACGGATGTACTATCTAGGTTTTACAGCATGCGTTCAGTTTCATGCCATCCCACTGATTTTCTATGAAATGTTGGACTTCTTTCTAAATTTCTGTCTTTAGAATGAATAATATTCCTTTCAGATCTCACCAGGGAGGTAGGGTGAGCGGAGGATTATGAGAAGAAACATAAGCTAGTTTGGAGGCTCGCTGTTGTAGCAAAGAATTATTTCAGATAATGCTATGCATTATAGGAGTAATAATAGAATAATTACACAAAAGGAGCATACACCAAATAAATCTTCCTGAAGCCAAGCTGGTTTAGGTTATGAAATTCTCTTGCAAGGGAAAGCTAGGGAGAGCAACATGCAGTAAGCAGAAGCTTTCTGCTGCGTAGAGGCAGATTGAGCAATCTGATGTATATCTCCATTGTGCCATCTACATTTAGGTGGCCAAAACTTATGTTTTTATTTAATACCCTATTTACCATATTTATTTCTGTAGTCTTGTTGTAATAAGTAATATTGGAAAGCAGAGGTCAGATTTTTTTTGCTTGACACAAAGTGATTTATTATCAGCTGAAAATCTGGACTCTTTTTTTTCTTTCAGTTTTACTAATACTTGAGTCAACTGGTTTTGAGCTTTACCATAATGGGATCTTGGGAATATAAACCATGCAAACTCTTTCTTACACATGACTTGTGAAGCAAACATTTGGATTAGTGAAAGTTATTAAAAAAAAAAAAAAAGGCAACATTAAGGTATGTTCATATTTTTTGTGCTCCATCTGCATTTATTGGTACTCTGGGGTTATACACCATGGAGCATAAATGAAAAAAAACCTAAAGAGTTTTTGTTTTTTATTCTACCCCCTTAGGGTTTCAATCCATTTACACTTTATGTTTTCCTACTTTGGAGACCTGTTGAGTCTTGACTAAACCTAGACAGAGAAGTTTAGTTAAATCTTTCTGTTTCTCTGGGTTGCCACTGACCCTGATTTGATTAGAGTCTGTTATACAGAGGTAACAGCTGTAGCTGCAATATGTTAGATTGTAAGCAATTAATAAAAAACTTTAAAGTGCCCTATCTCTGTAAAGTATCTGAAAACTTTAAATGTAGAAACCTGTGTTACAACATTCTGGTTTGTACCCAAACTATCAAAAGCTGGAGAATTCAGATGTAAAATCAAAAAAGGAATCAGGCTTCTTTCACTTTTCGTTTTCAGGACAGAATTGATGTCTACAGCCAGACAGAGACTATATCTCTCAGGACGTATGGCAAAACACGAGGCACAACTGAATGGAATAATATGGAGCGGGAGAAAGGCCAGGAAACTTGTTATAGCTTAAAAGTACCTATGCAGTTGAATGTTGAAAGTTACTTCACCTCTGTCTTCTAAATGATACCTGAATACTGGTGTTTGCATTTCTTTTCTGCTCCTTGTCCGGACAAACATGTATGCTTACCTTGGAGATTTGGAGCCTCACCTCATTAGTATACCCCAAAACATGTCGAATACACTTGCCAATGTAGAAGTTATAATTGTCCCTTTACATTATGCCCAGGAAAAGGGCCTTCGCCTAAAACTCTGAACTGAGCATTGACCCCCCCCCCCAAGTCTGCCTGTGTTTATTTATGTAAGTACAATTATAATAAATCTTTTTGCTTTTCTGTCTTTGAGGGGATTTATTCAGTGTTTGCTACCCAGTGACTGCAGAGTGCTTTGTTAACATGGTGTGTTGGATTATGACCGTGGCTATACCCTGGCAAAAGAGCCGAATTTGGTGTATGGGGCCCCTTTCCTCTGGGTGAAACCGTCTCCTTCAACAGGGCAGCTGCCTGCAGGGCTCCTGCTCCCCTTTCTCTGCAAGGAGGGTGGACCTGTGGACGTGGCAGAGTTAATACGTACATTTCCTAGAAAAAAAAAAACCCGGAGAATGGGGGGGCAGATTCTGATGGTATAATTTCAGTGATCTGGTTTGTGGGGCAGCATCACAAACTGTTGGATCTGCGCTGCAAACTGCCGTGCTGGAACAAATTGCTGAGAACAAGGATGAGAACTTCTGAAGCTGGCATCCCTCTTGACTCCAAGGTGCTGTGAGCGTAGAATCTGCACGTAACTGTATTTGTTTCCTTTATTTAGGGCTTTTGGCAAACCGTCAAAGAACTTAGCTGTGAATTTTCAGAGTGATCCTGAGGTGAGGAGCTACTGCTGCTCCATTTTACTGTTGGAAAATCTCAGGTACTTCTTCCTCAGGGGGACACGCAGGAAGTCTTTGGCGCTGCGTGGGGAAGCAGAAGTGATGCTGTATTTTCAGTGGTGGATTTTAATGCCATCACCATATTTTCCTGTTATCCTGCTGGAAATTTGACTTTCCTGGTGAAAATAAGGCCTTCGTGCTTATGCTATATGAAATTATATGTATAATTTCTCTTGGTTCATGAACAAATTGCACATATTTTTGCCATGCGAGTGAACCCAAATTGAAGGTTAAATTAATGGAAGATAAGAGAAGGTAGGGACAATGTGGTTTTGGTGTATGAAAGATGTATTTTTAAAAGCCGCAAAATGAGAGCCCTGACCTGCTTTGCTTGCGCACCCCAAAACTTTTGCCCAGTGTTGCATGCACAGGGAATGCAGTACCAGCGGAGAGTGCGTAACTTTCTATTAAGAGGAGAGAATGGAAAAGAGTTCTTTTTATGCCAAATTTTACCCCATAGTGGATAATTACAGCCAAGTTGTAAACCCCTTAAAAGCTATAAGGCACCAGTATAATGAAACACATAACTGAAATTTACTGTACTTGTGTAGATTGCAAGCTTACTCTTGAATATTTAGTCTTCGACTTCTTAAATTTGTAGTTTCCACAGAGGGCTTATAAGTGCTAGAATTTTGATTAACTGTCTCAAATAAACTACTGCTATTGTTATCACTATAAATCTCCCTAACCTAAGAGCCTCAAGGAGGCTGATATTTTCTGTGGAAACTGTAATGATTTAGAAGGGCATGAACCCAGTACCCTTTATTTGGAGCTTCCTGTCATTATACAGAACGTCTCAGGCTTCGTTTACATCAGTTATTAGGTCTTATTTGTTTAATATTACTTTTTCATTGGTTTTATATCGTTTTTATCATGCACATTTTTAGAACATGCTGTATTTTTCTTTTAGTTGGCCCTAATGCTATGGAGACAGCTCTTCACAACTAAGCTTACTCACTTGTGGTTCCTTTAGCCCGGTTGAAAGGATAACACGGAGGCCTTTGTGAATTAATGAGAAACTTTCTTCTTGAGCTGGTAATATTTCCCACTTACATTAATGGGGAACGATATTTTGCAATACGTTCAGTGAAGAGAGGGTGTTAATCCCTGGTCAAAATGGGGTAATGATTATAGAGCAGAGCCATGCATGAAGGGATCATTAGTAATCCCAGGGGAGCTTTCTTCCCTTAAAATTCTTGAACTGTTCTGCTCTGACATGTTTAGCTAAAGTGGTCCTTCCTACCTTGTACAGGTGCAGTTTTATTCGTAGAAATGGGTTCAGTTACTGCAGTTCATACCATTGTTGGTGGAATAAGTGTGAAGGAGGTATTTGTATTCACGTTAAAAGTTTTAGTGGGATGCCTTTTAAGATAATGTACGCTCACATCCCGGAAAGCCAACCGCATCCTGGGCTGCATCCAAAGAAGTGTGGCCAACAGGTCAAGGGAGGTGATTCTGCCCCTCTGTTCTGTTCTTGTGAGACCCCACCTGGAGTACTGCGTCCAGATCTGGAGCCCCCAACATAAGAAGGATGCGGACTCGTTGGAGTGGGTCCAGAAGAGGGCCACAAAGATGATCAGAGGTCTGGAGCACCTCTGCTGTGAAAACAGGCTGAGAGAGTTGGGGTTGTTCAGCCTGGAGAAGAGAAAACTCCGGGGAGACCTCAATAGCAGCTTTCCAGTATCTGAAGGAGGCCTACAAGAAAGCTGGAGAGGGACTTTTTACAAGGGCATGTAGTGATAGGATGAGGGGGAATGTCTTCAAACTGGAAGAGGGGAGATTTAGAATAGATATTAGGAAGAAATTCTTTACTGTGAGGGTGGTGAGGCACTGGCACAGGTTGCCCATGGAATCTGTGGCAGCCCCATGCCTGGAGGTGCTCAAGGCCAGGTTGGATGGGTCTTTGAGCAACCTGGTCTAGTGGGAGGTGTCCCTGCCCATGGCAGGGGGGTTGGAACTAGATGATCTTTAAGGTCTCTTCTAACCAACCATTCTGTTATTCTATGAAAAAAGCCATGCTTTTAATGCTGAAATATTTATACTTGTACAATGCAGTCTTTAAATGAGCAAATTATTGCTGTTTTTCAGAGGCAATAATATTGTTTGCAAGTGTATCCTTGACATAGAAGTAGGTATTGTCCATGCAATGAGGATTGACTAGGGTCAACATTAGGCCCTCAGACCTTGTGTGAGGCTTATCTCCACCTGCATAAAGGCAAGATAAAAGTTTATTGGTACCCATCACGCCGGGCCTTAAAGGAACATCTGATTTACCAGATGTTCAAGAAAATCCAGAGCAGTGTTCCTGAATTGGAAAGCAGCTGTGTTTTTCTCTGCTCACGTATTCATTGGCACAGCTGCTTCAGATATCCGGGCATCTAAATTATTCTGACATCAGAAAAAAACACTGAAACAGGGACTGATTATCGCCATATTGCTTCTGACGGTTTAATGCTTTGGCTGACTGATCACTGGGAAAACTGTTCTGTCGCCAGACACATCGCAGTAAAGGAGCAAGTAGAATTCATGCTGAGGAGTAAGAGGTAGGACATTAGGTGCGCTAGAGTCGTTCTTTCTAATATCAGTCTCTTTGAAGTAGCTGTCTGAGGAGCAGAATCAGTTTCCATTTCAGCTTCACAGTCTCTTTGGTTGCACACTGAAAATTTTGGTCTTGGCTGGGTGGATGTCAGAAGACTACAAAATTAGAACAAAAAAAGGAAAAGATTTTATACTGAATCTGATGTTAAAATAGTTTTTAAAATTCTATTCGTTTTCATCTTGCTTATTTCTGCAGGTTTTTGCCATTCTTTTCTGAGTCTCAAGTCTAAGTTCTGTTGAAGACCACTGGACATTTAAATAATGACTAGATACTGGTTTAGAACCAGGCTATTGATCTCACTCACTTTCACTTGCACTTTTTTAATAACTTTTGGATGAGCACAAAGTAGAAACACAGCTGTCCTAGAAAAAAAATCTGAGGACATTTCTGGAGAAAGAAGGTCGTGGGATTACAGTCTGATCTTCAACTCTGGAAGAAGAGCACGTGAACTGGAAGCTGTACTCTTCCAAACTGCATTGCCGAGACACTCTTGGCCCTGGATGAAGAAGAAGGAAGAGCAGGTAAGAGCCACCTCCCCACCTTTCCAAGTCAACATTAGATGTAAATCTAATTCTAATTAGATGTTACATCTAACTCTAACTCAAAAAAAATGTGTCTATGAGTGGCAATGACTCTTGCTAAGAGGATTTTAACCACAGATATAACCAATAACATTTATTGAGGGTTCTGGCTGAGGATTAAAACCACTTAGGGTTTGATTGAAAGTATGCTTGTTCAACTGATGTTTTAAGATTTTTTTTTAAACAATATGAGATACATTTCATGTATATTTTTGGAACAAAACATTGAAATGCATTTTTGTTTGTATACCATCGTGTGTTTTTTGTTTTGGTTTATTTATTTTTACTTCCTCTTACTGGAAGTCCTTCCACTGTTGTTGTAGCACAAGTTGTGAAGACAGGAATTTACACTTGTAAATAACCAAAGCCTTCTGACCCATTTCAGAAATCCTAGTTCTTTCTGATAGCTCACAGTTATGCATGTGTGACATTCAAATGGTGGGGTTCCACATAGACCAATGATTTGTCAGGCAGCTCAGGAAACCTGAAGGATATGGGACGGTGCTTCTTATAAAATCGAGAACTTCTGAAGTCTGTCTTTGTATGGAAGTGTAGAAAAAGTCAGTGGAAAGTCATGCTGAGGCAAATGATAAATGACTGTTGCAGATTTTTTTTTGGAAGGACTGAGGTCCTTCTTTACCCACATCAGCAGATTTGAATCCATACCTGGCAGATACAAATTGGGATCCACTAACAACAACGAAGCGTTTAGAAAACTTGCAAGGCCCAGAAGGTAGTGCTCCAGGCTAAAGCCTTGCTGGGATAGATTAGCCAGTGATGTTTCAATGACAAAAAATAGGTAGTATTTACAGCACAAGCTGAGAATGGGTAGTACAGTCCAGTGAATAGGACACTAATATGGAAGTAACAGAAGAGACATTATCCATAGTTCTGCTGTTGTTAGAAACTCTTGGATGCCTACGGTCTCAGCTAGGCCAGATATGTTTCCATCTGTAAAATGGAAATCATTCAATATGATATCCATAGATACCAAGTACTAAGTACTATTTCTCCATCGAGGTATCTTCTGGGTGAGTATTTTCCTCTATTCATTGCAGATAGAGCCATGTTTTAATTTGGCAAATAAAAATATTTAGATGGGTTTCTAATACGAGTTCAAAGAGGTTCATCAGAAAGAAAACGCTGCAAAATCTGACTTAACCTCAGTAGCCTCAGCAGCAGCAGGCTGATAAGTTTGTGAACTAGAACTTATTTTCCTCTCTGACATCTTATTTTAAATCCATCCTGAAGAAGGGATAAAACAACTTCAGATCTCATCAAGAAGGCATCTGAGCAAGTGTGAGATGCCAAGAAAAGAATAGGTTGGCTCTCTGCCACATGTTCTGCACTTCTAGAGGAGGGACAGTGGACAGGCTGTAGAAGAAGAGAGCACAAGAGTATGAGAGGGGAATAGAAACATACAAATCCATTGGCTTTTTCACAGTGAGAGCTTACAACAGTTTCTTTTCTGAACTGTTTCCAACAAATTGTTAAAGAGAGGTACTGGATCTAAAGGGTTAATCACGTGGAGTGGAGGCAGAAGATTGATCTGCCCCAGCCTGGCAATGCAGCAAATTGTTAATGAGTTTGGCAACTTCTTGGTCTCTATACAGGTGCGATATTTTTACTGGTGCTTGTATATGCCTATATCTGCATTTGCAAGCAGGATAGCTTTTCTTTCAGTGTTGTCAGCATCCCATTGAGAGGTCTTACAGCGCACAGCTATCAAATGTGCTTGTAATCACTAACAGCAAGTTAAATGTGATCATTGTAATTTCATTAGTGTGCCAGAATCTTTTCTGGCATGTCACTTGTTCCCTATCAAAATAAATGACAAGGCCGTAATGCTCCGCTGTGGTAAGGTGGATAACCACTTCATGGCAGGTGTTGAGCTGAGCTGAAAATTATTGCAACCTCAAAGCAACTATTTGGAACGCTGGGTTTTAATCTATTAGTACACGGAATAGTGTGGAGGCTTTGCCCCAAAATCGACAGTGTATTTTATCCAAGTAAGAGGATTCTTGCTGCAGGGATGGTTCGTTATTGATCAACATTTTCCCCCACCCTCTCCCTCCTCCCAAAGAAAAAAACAGCTGACAGTAAAAGGGTTGTAAAGGGGCTAAACCCTTTGGAATGACTACAGGGCAACTCTATGAACTGGATGGGATCTTGCAAGGTTGGCTGTATGAGACCTTCCAGTTACTTGTGCTCTGGAACAGCCAGGTTCTTGATCCAGGGCAGGAGACACAGCCGTTGGGAGTTGGCCAAAGGCTGCAGCTTGCTGACCCCACTCGTGCCATTACTGTGCCCTTTGCGGTAACAGCAGGACATCAACCCCATTCCACTTGGGGACTTCCCCATGCCAGAGAAATCCCTAAGGAAGTAATTAAACTGCAACAAGCTTCATAGTATCTTGCATTTTAGCCTATGACCTAACTTTGTAACTTGTGATTGAAAAGTAGGTAAAATACTGCTGATTTCCTCCATAACAATAAGGGGGTTTACTTGGTTAATGTTTTTTTCCTAGGTCTTGAGAAGATAAGTTACAAACATTGTCAACATTATAGATGAAAATTTTAAACACTAGCTGTTTATGCAAAAATATGCAAATATGTGCCTATATTAAGTCAACCAGTAAAAATAATTAGCACTTATTATTGTTCTTTAAGTTTATGAAGTGACGTAATTCTCTTACAGACCAAATACAATGAAAGATTTTATTCCTGAAATGCTGCTCTTCTTTAGAGACTTAATGCCCTACAGAAAACTATGTGTTCCCTTTGCGTGGTAACTGAGGTGCCTCTGGTGGGGGCTTGCAGCATCTCTTGAGCATGCCTTTTCTCTGGTGTACCTGACTAATATCAGTGAAAAGAATAATCTATTCTTTGAATTTGTGTGTCTTTAGGTGGCCGGGAGGATGGTTTCAGTTTGACAAAGAATACTCCTATGTGTTTATAGAATATAGTTTATAGCAGAATTTTATTTGAACGCATCTTCTGCGTATTGAATGTTTCACTTCTGCTGCCAGTGATTGTATGCCTGAGCTACGGGAAAGTGACTGGGGAAGGGGGGAGAGCAGGGGTGTACCGGAAAAAAATAATCTTAGTGTCTCCATGGCAGGCATCTCCTGGTAGAGGACAGACTGCCCATATCACCTCTCATCAAGAAAGAGGAAAAATGGGAATACGCGGAGTGCTTTGTGCCTTCGTTACAAGTACCACATAAGTGCAGCTGGATGTTAGGGCTGTGTCATGTTTCAGTTCATTTCTGGTTTGCAGCCCTTTGGTCTTTGTACATTTCCAGTAATGCCACAGATTTGCTGCATGTCTTTACTTTTTCCTGCCTGGAGAGCTTTACCGTGTTATTTCCCCCCTGCTTGTTTTGCAGCTATACCTTTTTGCTCTAAATCAGCTTATAAAATTTTGGTTTGTGTATAAGCCTGGCAAGAGAAGAGGGGTGCTTCAAATAAAATAAGTAATTAGTGATTTAGGATGCACACATCTGGTAAGATAAGTTTGAGCTTTTCTTATACCCAGACAATTGAAAGAACAGAATTAATAAGGACCAATTTTACCTCCTCTGAGAATTGAACTGATATGTATGTGCTCCAAATGATTATTCTTACACTAATTTATAGGCATGTCTTCCTATAGCCGCATTTTATTGTTGCATGTTTGTGCACGTTGCATGCGCTGGAAATCTAGTATTGGCTTCAGATGAGGACACGTGTTTTCTTAGTGGGACATTTTAGTTACATCTCCAATAGCTGCTCCTAAAAAGAAGCTTAAAGGATGTTGGCTGTGGTTACAGAACTCAACTCATGTTCTGAGAGATTCTTCCAAATTTCGCAATGGTCCAAATCCACATCTTTCTCTTCTCAGATAGTAGAGCTCCAGAAACGGGTGTGATTTGACCTAAAAGAGCATGTTTGGTGCAGTGCTTTGCTCATTTAATTTCTTCTGTCCCAAACCACTTCAGTGAGGTTCAGTTTACTCATGCGAGATATTCTATCCCTGTGGTGGAGAAATTCACCCGCTTCTGATGTGGAACAGATACAGAAAGCCAACTGCCAACATGTGTTTGTATAAATACATATGCTGCTGTAGTGATCCCTTTGTAAACATCTGTACTCGAGAACCTTGTCGGATTTTGAAAGCTCTTTGGAGGACATGGGGAAGGATCTTTAACAGAATTGTGTCTTGCAAAACGAACAGTCCAAGCACAGATATTTTTTGATACTTTAAGGGAAATTGCACTAAACTATTAACCTTAACCCAACATTTTAGGTGAGACAAACAATTCAGTGGTATGTTACCCCAATAATAATTCAACAGCACAGCAATATATATTTTATTGGAGCAAATGTAGGCAATTTTTTGAAGTTTCAACTAGATTTTAAAATTCAGGTATCTTGGGTACATCATCTTAGTTGATATATAGGTCACAATGTCAGTCTGAGTTGATTTTCAGAGGTACTGAACATCTCCCATGTAGGTCAGCGAGACTGTCGAACTCCTTCATTTCTATATGTTATCCCAAATTAAAGCATTACACCGTGCCTGTTGGTGGCCTTTTGAGTTAGATTCTGCTCAAGCTTCAGCAGGGGCAGTGGGTGTTGATGGTGCAGCAAAACTGTTTCTTGCATAAGACACTTTCTATGGTAAAGGCACTACTGTTGGAACTGGTGCGTTCAGTTGATGCACAATTTGTAGACTCAGAATTTGCAATAATGATGTGTTTTAAGAGCCTTCCAAGAGCTAATATGGACCAAAATTTGTTTGGAAAGACAGCATTAAAAGTCTAGCAGTGTCATAGCAGCTATATATCAACACATGTCGTCAGCTCAGAGCTGACCCAATAGACGTCATCTACTGTATGGTTATCATCGCTTTCTGCAGGTCCTGGAGATCTCTTGACTAAATCTTGACCTGCCAGCTTTGTGTAGTTTTTGAGATCCCTTCCATTTTGCTCTCATTGCATCAGATATCTGATGTGCATAATATTTGCGCACTTACTGTGCAATTCCAAACCTGGGGGAGAAAAGGGGAATGTCACATAAGACAGAGGAGCTGAAACCAAAAAAATAATCACTTCCTTGTTCCTGTTGATGTCTTTACTCTTCAGAGTGCTTTTTGCCAGACTCAGCAAATACACAAGTTCATTATGGAAGCATATTGTGGCTACATTATTTTTGTTTTGCTTTTCACTTTTTTGTAAACAGTAAAGGGGCCATGACAGTTTTTAGCTTAAGATGAGGAGACCCTACCCTTAAGGTGTTGAGAAATGCTGGGACCTGATCCATGGTGGAGGCTCTGATATTGTTTTCTGTTTATGTCACCGTAGCATCCAGCAGATGAAGACCACAGCAGATAATGTCAGGCTCCTGCAGCATTAAAGCAGAATGAAAGCGGGAGGAGAAGTAGAAGATGGAATTTTGGCCTGAAGCCTGGTGGTATGCTTTGTTTCCCTTTTTCTAAAAAAAAAAACCCAAAAAAAGCATCTTAAAACTAATTAGTGCTGCTTCAAATCAAGATGTTAGCCAAACATCAGGTGGTGAAGATAATGCCCATATATGCTAATGTTAAAATGTGTGCATGCAGTAGACAAAGGTGAACTTCCTGGGAATGTATTGTACTAAACAGGAGAGCATGTTGTCAAGGGTGGTGATGGGAACTTACATAGTGTAAACAACAGCATTTCCACCTGTGGATTACAAACACAGGGCATAAATTACATACAGTCTTACATATGCACAATTTTGTGCCCATGTACTTGGAGATAGTGTAGGGGCCCATGTTAATAGTTGCTTGTCTGTGATCAGAGGTTCTCTAGTGATTTCAGCTTGTCTGCAAGACGAATGTGAAAAGAGGAATTCTACTAATAAAAGAAAGTCCAACAAATTATTAGAGTTAGGAGGAAATTGAAATAAAGGATTTTTTTTAACCTACATACACTTGTAGAAGTTGTGTTAGAACATCGGTCTTGTGTGCACCATTTGAAATAGCAAAAATTGTCTTGTTCATTGGAGAACAACCACTGGGTTTGCATTGTGTGGGATGGAGGTCAGTGTAAGAGTACAATGAGTGCCGTGCCTCGGAATGAATTACAGTTTTGAGGGATAGGTTCTGTATGCTCATTTTTGGTTTTGGCATTTAATGCCTTCCTCCCATTCAAATATGTGGGAGGAATCAAATGTCAAAATCTTCACTATGTATGATATATAATTTCTCTCTTGTATTTCAGTGGGAGGAACATCAGACCCCAAAATGATTATGTGCATACTGGTAAAGAATACATCACTGCATATTTTAATGTCACTTGTGGGAATTGCAGATGGGGTAAAATATTGTTGTCACCTTTCCCCCTTCTGAGTTTCTGGTTGTGTTTTTGCATGTAGTCTTGCTGGATGCCAACAACCCAGAACTTTAATTCTGTGTCCTGAACTTTGGTCTTGGCCAAAGCAAAACTCTAGAGATGAACATGTCCCACGACTTCAGAATCCCAATCCAGATCTAGGTCCAAAGAATGAAACGTAGTGTTTGTAAGTAGAGATTTATGTACTTGAAACAATTTGCAAGTCATCTTGAAAATTCCCTGATATACGCAGTAATAATGTGCCTATTTTACAGCTGGAACAGTAGAGTTGTGGGGAGGCTAAAGGCTTACTCACACTTTACAACGAGTCAGTGGCAAAATTTATGGGATCTCAGGACTCCACAGCTCTGTGATTCTTAAGAACAATTGAGGTTCAAGGATTTGCAACCTTTTTATGCTAATTATGTTCTCAAATAAGATGCCAGCTTAAATTTTGGTCTCATTTATAGAGTGAATCCTGAAGTCACAGGAAATAAAGTAGAAGTGTGTGGGAGACACCAAGGTGGATATGAGATAAATATTCTACATCCCAGCAGCAGACTGTAGACAGCTAGTATGTCCTTTTCTAAAGTTTCTCTGGTCTGCGTAGACCTTGGGAGGGTCAAAGCCTGGTCCAGCAGATGATACTAGAGAAGTCGGGACCATGATAGGGTTTGGATGGGCTCCTAAGTCTCTTTGCATTGCTCCCGATGCTGGAGAATGCACAGAGTAGCAGAATGGAGTGGAGAAAGTGGCAGCCCTCCTCTTGTGCGCTCTGGGTTTTACGCTATGCCTCGTCCGGGCTTAGCTCGCCTCCACACTGTGCTGCCTTGTGGTTGCTGTTCGTGTGCTTGGTTTTAGGTATGAACTTCATTCATGGCCCACCGAGACAAGGCCAGTCGCCGAGGCTGCACCTACAGTTTGTAGTGGGTGACCGAAGCTGTGCAGAAACAGTAAGAAATGAAGCAGGACAGAAATTGCTCTGTGCCTCCTTAGGCCTTGATTAAAACAGCGGTTCTAAACAAGTTTTGTGGATGGGGCCTGATCCAAAGCCTGTTAGAGAGGAATGAAAGTCCTGCATCAACTTCAGTGGGGTTTGGATCAGGCCTTATGCGTCTGTTCTTACTCCTAGTGCAGTCTCTGGGAGTTTTGCCAGGGATTCATTGGGAATCATTTGACTTCACTGGGACCAGGACTGGGTCCAAGATGAGCAGACACAAGGGGAATGAACGGTCTTCTTGACCGTTTCTAATTCTCTCTCAAGGCTCCACAGCAAAGCGAAATGGTGTAAAGCAGCTTAAATAATTACATATCCTAGGAACAGTGATGAGAATTCTAAGCACACGCAGTCTTATTGAATGTTATCAAGGTTCCCTAGTAGTTAATTTGATTAAGTGGGGCTCCCTGAATGCTTTTTCTCTAAAAGTGATTTACAAAGTGTTTTAATATGAAGAGTTTCCAAAGGCTCTTGGATGTCAAAGAGGAGCTATTAATCTTTATATTAGCATTTTGAAAAACAGCATGTGTTCCTTGATTAGCTGATATTTGTTTGCATTCTTCTTTTCTACAGAGACTTATCGCTTTGACCTTTTTTAGCATATTGTAGCTTCTTTACATGTAGGAGCAGAATCTTTTCATGTTTATAAACTGGAGTTAATCTGGCTTTTCACTGGGGCAAATAGGGGCTGAAGACCACTCAGATGTGAGTTTTAATAATCTTTATCTCATGAAACACATTATTGGTCTAGCTAACGCACCGTACGTATGACCATCTTGGACAAGGCATGGTGGGGCCAACCCTGCCCCATTCTTGCCCGTGCTGATCGCCGCGCTGACTCCAGCAGGAATGGCAATGTGCAATGAAGGATTTCTGTCTGCTGCCTTTGCTAGCAAGAAACTCTTACTAATTCAAATGGAGCAGAGCAGACAGGATTGGGCCAGTGGAGAGGTTATAAGCTTTGCCTTGCAATGCAGATATGCTTCTTTCATGATTTTAAGTAGCTGTAAAATGTGCTCTCTAAACAGAATAGTAAGAAACACTGCTTTATGTGCTGTGTACTATCGGAATTCCTTGTGTATCATGGTGTTTTTTTTACCATAGCTTGGGATTGTATTCATGATTGACATTTCTGCTCTCTGTGTGTGTGCAATTAAAAAAGCCCTGTAAGCATCAGACTGACACTTTCGGCTGCTTGAGACTGAGAGTGGGGCTGGAAGTTGTAAACAGTAGAGGTATTGTGCGCTGTCAAGCAGAGGCAAAAAAGAAGTATCATAAAGATTAATAAAAAAGGGCATATTGGATAAGATTGTGGCAGGAAGTGCAAGACAATGTCACAGAAATTAATAGCAAAGTCAGAGTCCAGAGTTCCAGCACATGCACTTGTTCTAAAACAAATAAAAAAATTACCAGGCTTGGTTGCCATGGTTAGGAGTGTTGACTTGTTGCTTTGAGATTTTCAGTGGCATTAATTTGGCTCTATATTGTCAGGTGAGAGCGCTTAAATTAAACATTGTTTTGGATTGCCTTATAGTATTTCTGCTAGGGAAAAAAAGAAAGAAAAAAGAAACTGCTCAATTAAGGATCTGCTGCTAATTATAATTCTGACATCTTGTGAAAGAAGACATTGTGGACATATTACCTCTTTTATTAAGCAATATTACGGGCCTTTCCCATTATTCATCAATAATTTGGATTCTGGAGAGCCCAGTCATGATGGAGACTTTAGTACAACAGTTGTATCTTCGCTTGCAGCTGAGCACCTGACCCCCGGCAGCCCCAAGCAAGCTGTCTCGAGGCCATCAGAGCTGCAGCTGGAAAGAGTTGGTGTCTGCAACAAGGCTTGTGGAGGGTGACGAGATGGGGTCTGGCTGAGGTGTAGCCCCATCTTTGAGTATATAAAGGAACCCTGCCAGATACTTTGCATTTTTTAGCACGTTTCTTGATTGCATTTCAGTTTTTTGTTGCGTCAGTCTACTTTTCTTTCTCTCCGTTTGTCTGGACAATTCTGCTTATCGGTGTGTGATTATTATTATTTTTTTTTTATTTGTTACTGTGCCTTCTTGTTCAAATGCTGGTTGTCACCAGTTTGGTCTGTCCTAACTTCTGGCTTCTTGCCATGTCAGCTCTCATACTCTCTTCTGACCTCGTGTTTCATATACCTAAGCCATAATGTATTTCTTTCTTAACCTCCCTGCCTTCCCGTCTTCATCCTCAAATATTAGATATGTTAAATCTGCATATGAATTTATACTCGCACATAAATCGGGAAGATAAATGATTATTACAATGTGGAACTTGAAAATAAATAACATATGTGCTTTTCCCACCCTTGTAGGGAAATTTAGGTGGTTTGTGTTAGCACACTAGCTTATATTTGGTTAAAATAAGCACTTTTCCTAACCCGTCGACCCTAGTCCCAATCCCTGTTCCCTGGAGGATTTGGGTTTGGCTCAGCAAACACCATATAAAGGGGTAATCTGCTCCCCTCTGCCAGCAGAGTGCTGCCTTAGTCTGATAGTCATCTACTTAACTGGCTTTTTTAAAGTGCAGAAATGCACGTTGGGTTGGGCCTGCTAATGGTGCATAGAGTTTTTCCTGTAGTAAGCCCTAAGACGTTTTTTAACAAAGCTTGAGGACTGTTATTTTTGCAGAGCATTTGTGCAGACAGCTAAGTAATGGTGGGTGAATTCCCACATCCCCAAAGTTAGGCTGGAATTTTCTACACCCAAAAAACCTTTGGATCGGCCGCAAGGCAGTAACACAGCACGTCACAACTGGTGTTGTCGGCTCTCGAAAACTTTTGGGATGCTGCCACAGATCCCACAGCCTTTTGGCTGACCCATCGCTGGCCGTGTACAGCAGGGATAGCCAGCTTTTGTATAGGGGCCACTGTATTCCCAAGGAGGTATTTGGGGCAGACCAGATACAGCCACGTTTATGCACTTGAGTTTTAGAAACCTTCCAGACTCAATCTGCATGCTCTTTCGCTTTCCTGTCCCTCTCTGAACAGCAACATGCAGCCATGCTTGCCATGTGGTTGGCCTGGTTGAGGCTGGATACAACGGGGTTGTGGGCCACCACTCGCCACTGGGCCGTCACTTGGAATTCCTGATCCACATCAACTCTTCTTGCGTACACCACCTATGGGCACCCTGCAAGAGCTTTCTCTCACAGCTAGATTTACTCAAGTGTGACAAAAACACACTGGACGTGGCCTTGGACAGCCTGGTCTAGTGGGAGGTGTCCCTGCCTATGGCAGGGGGGTTGGAACTTGATGATCTTCAAGGTCCTTTCCAACCTAAACCGTTCTATGATTCTATGATTTTAAAAAGCCTGATGCAATATGGGATTTTCATTCAGAGTAGGAATTTAGTACTATGTCCTGTCTGTCACATAATTAGCTGTTATTTATTTTAATAGAATGCATAATGCAAGGACTTATTTTTGTTGTGTAAGGGACTTCAGTTGGCCTTAAATCCATAGGGAAAAGGAAAAAAAATACACATCTACAAGAAGTAATAAAGCGCTTTTGTTTCCCTAAAATTATTACTATTTGAAGTCTGATATGCCAGATCTGGTATATTGCAGTGAAGGTTGCACTGGGACTTAACAGTTATTTACTAGGTGATTATTTAGAGTCACTTTCTTTTTAGTCAATTCTAACATTTTACATTTTTGGGGCTTGACTGGGATACTGCATCACACTTGCTTCTAGCTGCATTGCAATAATCTCTGTGTGACATGGAGCCAGAAAGACCTATAAAAGCAGCTGTTGCTTTCATTAAAGCCATTACAAAGGTCTAGTTGTGGTGTCCCCAATAATAATTCTGATAATTGGTTGTTAATTTTAATTACTCACCAGATGAATATCTTGATAGGAGAAACAGGTATACATGTTCAGTCAACCAAAATAAACATATTTTCGGTACTAACTGGCCATTTGGGTAATGTGCTAAATGTAGTAATACCATGCAGTGATGATTAATTTATAATCCTCATCAATTCAGTGGGAGCAGGATATATTTAATATGATGTCATTGTTTAGATAGCTCCTTTTAATGACTTGTTTATATACATATGTTCAGTGTTACAAGGTGGTGAACCCACATTTTTTAATACTGGGCCAGTTGCATGCTCCATTTGTGAAGCTGTTTTTCAGGCAGAAGTTGCCCAGTGCCTTCAAATCCCTGCTTCACTGTGACCTCTAGGTCTTCAGCATGGTCAGACCAGTAGCAAGGTACTTGGTCCTCTCCATATTGTGAGGTACTCAGTCACATGGTGCGTGGCTGTCAAGTTTTAACGGAAGTAAAATACAAGCAGAAAAGTTTGTTATCTACTTGGGGGCACAGTGTTGATGCAAGAAGCAACACAAAGTGGAAAAGAGATGACATCTTCAGTTTGCCGCCTCTAAGTCCTGGTTTCATTGCAGTCATCCACTGTGGGGTGCTGTAGGCAAGTCTCAGGAGACATTAAAAGAGCATTGCTGAAGGGAGCAAGGTTGTAGGGGTTCTGAGTTAATAACATGGGACTTTGGGAGCTACATGCTGGAAGGTCCTAATAGTTGGCTAAAACAAGTGTACTTTCATTTCTCTTCACCTTTGCCTTGTTTTGTTTGGAGAATCCTGTCTTTCACACTCTCAGCAATGAAATGAGAAAAAAGAGCTTTATTCAAGTTACCGCTGAATAATGTGTCATGTGTAAGGACTGTTCTGGATGCTTCTACCTTGGCCTTCTATTGGATGGAATTAAACTCAGTTGGGTACTACACCTCAGCCTACAGATAAGCATGTTTCTTATGTTCAAGTGGTGAGAAGCAAGAAGGTGAGTGCACTACGTTGCTATAGTATACATAAACGTTCACATATTTATCATAATATGAACATGCAACAGAAGAAGTAGAACTACTTTGGCTCTTTAAATGGCATCACACATGTGGGGAGATTGGGGGTGATGTTTCTTTTTTGCTCCAGTTATAACTATGTGTGCAACACATGGTGCTGCCAAAAAGTAGAAATACGGTTAATTCATTATTATAGGCAGGCAGATTAGGCAAGTTGTGGAATGGCTGGGATGCACAGAGCAATAGCAGAACTGGTTTCTCATGAGCTGTTTTCAGTTTTCCTAAGCATTTTGTCCTGTATTGACTTGATCAACAGCGGTTTGCAGTCAACAGAGTTGTTCTCCATATACTCTCATCATATGTTCTTGTTAAACCTTTTCAACCCCTTTTTGCTTTGACCGGGATATTCCAAACCTCTCCCATTCCTCCATGCAAATGAGCAATAATTGCATCAGGTGATCACAAAGAAGGTGAGAATTTATTTCCTACTCCAAACTAAAAAGATAAGTAAACATAAATGGCAGAAAATTCTAACCTTAAAGATAACATTCTCCTCTTTGATTCTGTACACCTTTGTCCTTTGAAATCTAGGCAAGTAGGTGGAGGCTGTGGCAGAAAGATACAAAGATATTTTTGAGAATGAAAGTTAGTAGTTGAGGGTATTTTACAAAGCCTGGATTCCTCATCAGGAATGGTGTATGTTAACAGTTCCTTCGATGTGCTGATTGAATTTCAGTTCAAAATGTGCTAATTTTGAGTCCCTCAGTGAGTGAGGTCATCTATCAATTAAGAAAGTCACAAACTCCTTAGGATAATCTAACATCAATATTTTATGCATCTCCAACATTGTTAAAAGGGGAGAATCATTACTCCCATGTTCTACTTGAGATGTGAATTGGAGAGAGTTCAGTGGTGAGTATGTGTATGGAATTTAAAGCCCTTCCGTTTGACCACCCTGGCTCTAGAGAATACCTAATCTGGGTGGAAACACACGATGTTGGAGTAACGTATTTGCCCACTTCCTCTAATGGCTGAAATTCAAACCTAACTTTTTACTGGAAAACGAGTGCAGTGGTTCTCACTCTAAAGTTTTGGTTATATATTGGCTTTTAAATATTGATTATATAAGTTCTGCTTGTCTATTAGTATGTGAAAATACAGCCACATCAGGAGACATGGGGTGTCCACATTTTACTTCTATTTTTTTATAAAATACCTGTAGCTTGCAAATATTGTTCACGGTGCAGCTTTGAAAAGGGTAGTCTGAACATGGTTTTGGGTTGCAGAAAGTGCAGTCATGCTCCTCTAGAATAAATGAGGTGTCACTGCAGAATACCAGCTACAACAACCAGGGGCACTTTCAGCCCTGTCTGGGGTCTACTGCATGGTCAAAAATTATTTATATGAATATTCTCACAGAGCACGCAAACACTGGAGGTTACTGCTGACAGACATTTGGGGCTGCCACTGTTGAACATTAATCTAAGCACACCTCTTTATCCGTACATATCTAATATGCAAAGTAGCTACAAGATCCTCTCAGTTCAGATCACTTGCGACCACTGTACGCTTTCATATTTCCAGTAACAGCATTTTATTTTTTTTGGTTATGAAGTCATATTTAAAATGCAATGATTCAATACAAGCAGATAGATTTTTAGCTCAGTGTGCAGACATTTAACTGCCGTTTCTTATTGATGCTAATGCAAGTCAGGTGGCTAATACCCTGTACAGCTCACTGAAGATTCGCCCCAAGATGCCTTGTAAATTGCTTTTCATTGAAAGCACATTCAAAATTCACTTTTCTGCGTATGGTTATTGCTACAGCAGTCTTAGTATAGATATTAAGCTTGTCACTGAAGAGAAATCATAAAGTCAAACAGGGCTTTTAAAGAAAATCTCATGCAATAAAATTTTAAACTCCAGTTGATCTCTTGAACTGAAGCATTTCTCCACTGAAGGTCGCGACTGGTGTGCATTACCGTTGGCGCTGCACCTACGCTGTTTTGTCCTTTCTGTTTGGCGCAACCCAACTTCATCTGCCTTTGCAGCCATGAGTATTGCAGGATCAGATTTGGTTTCCCCCATTTAGAAAGGAAAAATGTCTTCATGCCGAGATAAATGACCTCCCAGACTGCAATTAGAAAGAAGTTTGTTTTCCAGCTGATCAGTATGTTAAGCCATATAGCACTTTCTTTTCTTCCTTCTTTCAACTATACA
This sequence comes from Anarhynchus alexandrinus, assembly GCA_008711295.1. Classification (NCBI taxonomy): domain Eukaryota; kingdom Metazoa; phylum Chordata; class Aves; order Charadriiformes; family Charadriidae; genus Anarhynchus; species Anarhynchus alexandrinus. The sequence goes on along the minus strand of VUYV01000093.1, from coordinate 1,360,207 downwards.
GTTCCACTGATGTTCCCTGCTTTGTAGCAATTACTGTTTCGGATGGTTGGGCTCTACTAAATTTAGCTCTACAGTTTTCTTAGGGCTGTGTTGATGATTACTAGATATAAAAGGATTGTTAATTTAGAGCCAGTAAACTAGTAACCTGGTGTGCCGCTGCTTGAAGATGAACAATCACTTTGATTGTGTATCTTTCTGCGGACCATACTGCTCCTCTCAGAGAGAAGCTGCAGAGGACAGTGGTAACTTCCTCTGCACACCTGCCTCTTCTGAGGGTCAAGGTCTGGTACGGGAGATAAAATTACCCTTATAACAACATAACAGAGGTTGGCTTAGATGCCTCTTTTCAGTGAGGAACAGTGAGTGACTTGAGGAACTTTCTGGCTTTGGAAATAAAGTCCTTTCTGAGCACCCTGAGCACTTTTATGGGTCTGGTGAAAACTGTAAGTCTACAAATGGTATGATGCAAATGGGTTTTAAGTTCTTTAGCACAGCAATTTAATATTTTTACTCTCATGCTTTCTGCAAGTGTGGTGTGGGTTTGTTTTTTAGAGGGTCTGTGACAATATTGTTGACTGTTCTGCGAAACAAGGATGCTGCTTGTGCTGGTTGTTAAGAATAATGGGTTGACAGGAGTAGTCTACAATCACGTATTTTTTTAGTAAAGACAGCAACATCAGTAACTTACTCTCTACTGTCCCATCCATCTGCGTCAGACTGGAGTTAACAGAGCCACTTCTGAGTTTTGAGGGGAGGACCCTGTCACGATTTGTGGTGTTGAATTTTATGATGTGAAGTCCCAGAGAGGGGAAGGAGAAAGAAGCAAATGTATGGATTTCTACTAAGGAGTTAAATCCGTGGATGATGGAACACTGCTCATTTGAGGCTATCTTGATCGTGCATGTTTGCCAGGTCCATACAGAGCACAGGTTCAGCAGAGAAAGGTTTAGTAACCTCTACCACCAGGACAGAAGTTGCTTGAGGGTTTGTGAGGTTATGCAGCCTGGTTTCTTCCATTCGGTTGCTCCTATATTTTTTTCTGCCTCCTCTGTTTTGACAGAACTACGTATGAGTCCTTAAACTTTCCTGGCTAACTTTTCCTTTTCAGTCAAGAACTGTTTTAAAGATATGAGAACATCTACTCAGCTGAACTCTAAGTCTGTTGTTTCAAAGGATCATAGAGAAAAAGGTGGAAGAGACCTTGAAAAATTACCTAGCTGGTCCTCCTGGCTGAAGGTGGGCTGAGCTATATCAAAGTGTTGGGGACGATTTTGCATTTGTGATCAGGTATTAAAGGACACAGCTTTTAAAGGGGAAGGGCTTTAAAGTCCAATTTGACTGGACTTGTTTCTCACCTATTAATTTCTTCTCCCACAGAAAGTGTATTAGAGCTGCTTAAACGCCTTATACTGTTTGCCTGTAAGCCGAGTATATCTCTCAATGCCTATTAAATAAATCCCAGTGGTAAACTGTGACCGAGAGGGGAAAGCCAAATGAGTGAAGACCTGGAAAATTAACTTATGAATAGCCTCATTGACTTAGAGGTACAAATCTCTAAACAGGCAAATGAAGAAGCACATAGTGTAGGTCAGTACCTGCCCACAGAAATAGTTTATGCATGTGTCAGATGTCCACTTTCTCCCACGCACCTTGTTTCTGAAGCTGCCACCATGGATTAATTCTCCTCCATGCATTTCAAGCATCTTGACTATTAATTTTGCCATATACTGTGTAAACTTCTGTGTTAGTTCAGCTCAGCAGGGTACTGTGCTAAGAAAGACTCTTTTTCTTCTTTTCACTTTTAAAGGATATTTCTACTTGCTTGTCCAAATAAAATACTTTATTTTCACAAAGCTATGCAAGGAATTATGATAGTTTCAGGAGACTTATTCTAAGAAGGTAACTTAGCAGGAAGATTTTATTTTTCTGTGCAAAATCCCCTGGTTTTTTCCTTATTTGGATGAAGAAGGAATAAATTTTGCCTGCATCTTTTGCAAAATGTAGGTAATGGTTTTGTACCACAATAAGTACTTCAGAAGAATGGAGCAGATTACCAGCTGTATCAGTGAACCCTTTCATATTTTTTTTGGACTAGTGCTGGGACTGTCTCATTTTTGTAGAGAAAAAATAAGTTTTGTTTTGGAAAACCAAGTTGCACAGACTACAAACCTACACATTCATATTTTAATAAAGACATTCTTCTCATGGTTGAAGCTTGTTTAAACCCACCATTGAAGTCTGGATTTGTTAGATTGATGCTGGAACGGAAACTGGGAATAAGCCTTGGCCATGATGTAACCAAAGATCACTGATCTCAGGGAAAAAAATCTTCTCTTCTGAATTTGGGCTAGAGTAAGCCCAGTGTGAGCCAATATATATACACAATATTAATGAGACTTTTCCTGCTAACTGGGGGACTAATAAGTGGTAACAGTGTATTTGGCCACTGTCTATCGGAATAGAGGTCTTTACTCTACTGGCCAGAGGAAAACTAATTTTTTTTCATGTCTGCATAAGATAAAGCAACTCACACACATGCATTCCTGTATTAATTTTTTTCTGTGTAATCATTTGGATACTGTTTCCCTCCTTCTAACGGAACTTCATTTTCATATATGCTTGATAACTGATCAGCAGCTAGAGGATTAATTCCATGTTACCTTCATGGTATGGCTTGCCAGGGTTGTTTCTGCTGGCAGCTCTCTCTTGAAGCGAGGAGAACATCAGGTAAGGGCATGTAGTTTACACCTTGGGTGGCTGTTAAGCAGAGATGGAATGGTCCTTCAGCAAGGAACATAGTTTTCTTCCTTCTCGTGTAGCTTGAATACCACAGTCCTATTAGATACGCTGAGTGCCTGCAACCTTTATCTTTGTGGGGGGAGAGGAAGTGTGTTGGAGTGTCAACATCTCTGAAAATGGGGACTTCAAACCTCGTAAGCTGCGTGCTGTCTGGTGTTTGTGCATAGTTTCTGCACTGCACATTGTGGTGCAGTGTGCGTACTTCATAATAATAATTGGTAATAAAGCAGTCGAGGACAGGGGAAGGTACCATGCATGTCCTCATTGCTCAGGAGAATGGTCTTTGAATAGCTATAATATAACTCTACGACTAAAACGAGTCTTGTGAAATTTTCCTTTCCAGAACGTCATTCAAAATCTCGCTGGCTCACAAGCACTTGAATTCCACTGTGGTTTGTCATTAACACTGTCTGGGGGGAAAAAACCCAAAGGCTACAAGTGTCTGAAAAGTCCTGTCCTATGCATATGCAAATAGTGAGTTTTCAGTGGGTTCGTAATACTGCATGGGAGGAGGATGCTGAGCTGTAATTATTATGAAAACCAGGGCTCAGAATTTCCTGAATATTGTGGGTTTCAGTTCCCAACAATAATATGGCATTAGTGTGTTTTTTTGCACTGAATGTTGAGTGTGCAGGCAACTGCTCTTCCTTTATACTGGTGGAAATAGTCAACTATATATAATTAGTAACATTCAATCCGCTCTCCAAAATACCAGAGCTTGCCTGGGTCTCAGATTGTCAGGGTTTATTGCAAGCAGTCCAAGACCAGAGAGTTCAATTAGAAAATTAACTTATATGTTATTTTACCATATTAGAGAGTTGATTTCCTTCCAATTTGAAACAGATGATACATTGTTGTAAAGGGTTGGGGTTGCACTTAATATTCTCCTATAAAAGAGGTAAAGACATACAAGACTTTTCCGCTACATTGGGTTAGGGCTTTAAAAATAATATGCTTTTTACAAGCCTAACTGCAGTTTTTATTCCTCTGAGTCACGTGTGCATGGTGGAAACCATGTACTTTCAGTGCTTCTCAAAGCATAAAATGTGCAATAAAAATTTTTAAAAAGAATTTATACTATGTTTAGCTTTGCAAGGGAAAAAAATCTAGTAAGTTTAATCTAATGTCATTAAATGTTGTGGTTTTCAGGTAATTTGTAATCCAGAAACCTTTAGTATCGGTGGCTAAATGGTAACAGAGAATTAAAGCAATAAGGAACACTGAAAAATTACCGGGATTACATTTCGTGAAGCTAAATATTGACTATTAAAATGTTTGTACTTTCAATAAAGTGGTGTGACTGTTGGCTCACCAAATACCTCAACTGAACCTGTACCTTTCTAAATGTTTGAATAGTAAATTAAATGGACCTCCCACCTAGGTGACCTTGCTTCTGTAGATGGCACCAGGAAAGAACGGATGAAGGGAAACGAACTCTTGGGCAGAAACAACATCGGATGGAAGTTCAGTAGGAGCTGCTTAGGACAACATACCATCCTGAAACCTTTCTTCAGAGAACAGTCAGGACAGCTGAGCAGTCCTAAATAGCGTCTAGCCTGCGGTGTGTTTGCCCATATGGCTCCCTTTCTCAGAAGCAGGTCAATGTTTCTACTGGGGCTCACACAATCAGGCAACCAGGGATCTGAGATAAGCCTTAATTTTGGGGGTTTTTTTGTGTGTGTGTGGGGGTATTGGTGTCAGTTTTTACTGCTCTTCTATGATGTGGCAGTTCAGCCAGTCTAAACAACACTGGGGTTCATTAAGAATATAAATAGACTGATTGTTGAAGTTTTACTGTCAGAAGCAATGACACCCATAAGGGGCCAAGTGGATGATTAGAGGGTGTGACAAGGAAAGAGAGAGAAACCTTTTTCTCTGGGCCTTAATGCGTACGAGGCCTGTTGTGCTTATAAAGCAGCTGAGTGGATGAGCTGTTTGAGGGAGTGTGCCAGTAGCATTACCTTTTTGGGGATAGAATAAAAAGATATTTCAAATAGGAGGCAGATGAATAGACTCCTGAGCCTTTGTGGAACCCTTCTAAAACAGTTTCTTTGAATCTTTTAGAGTTTGCTTCATCATTGCTTCCCAAGGGCGAATTCAGTACCAGAGTACCCCATGATATAGAGCATACAGCACCTGGTGGCATATTATGAAAATAAAAATAACTTCATATCTAAACCATTCTCCTTATTATCTCCCATAATAGCAATATCTGTCTGCAAATTTTATTTCACTTGGGGAGTTCAGATTACCAACTTTCCAGCACTTTTTACCAGTTCTATCCAAAAACAATCCTGGTTTTTATAAGTTAATAAATGGATAGAGTACTTTTAATAAGGGGACTCTGAGAAGCCAAAAAAACTGGGAAAGGAGATCAGGGAAAATTATCAATCTGTTGAGTGTATGATGTTGCCAAATCCAAATAAGAAAATAAATCTTGATGCCCAGAATCCACCTTTTGGACAAGCAGTCACAGTCCGATGGAATTCTGAGTAATCCCTCTGCAGGAATTACTCGAATTCAATTTGGTGCTTTCCACGTCTGATAGATGCTGGAAGCAGGCAGTTTTAAATAACAGGCTTGAAGCATGCACTGGTACTACTCCGAGCAGTTACACACACACATCAAAATAAAGAAAAATATATCAGTTACCACAGCTTTGTGCCCAGGAGGGAAAAATTAAATATTTTTATATGATGTTAGAATGCCATAACTGAAAGGGTTCGGTTTGTTGGTTGGTGTTTTTTTTCCTATCGAGAAAAGTATATACAGGACTGTTAAATAAGGGAATGGTGTTTCCCTAAGTACTCATATAGCTGTTCTTTTCAGTTTTCTTGGTGAGGTTCATGTTTTCCAGTAAGAAAGCAGCAGTGTCTAGTGGTAAATGATATAACCAGAGAACATATCTTAGAGCTTGGTAACAGAACCATTTCACTGGATAGTACGTAATGTATCATACTAAAAAGGCGAGCAGAATTTGTTCCATGCATTTCTGTCTTTCAGAAGGGGTAAGGTCATCCCCTGCATAGGGGACCCCCTGGGAATTAATACACCCATAGTTAAAAAAAGCTAAGATGGAAATACCTCAAGCTTGATAAGATCCCATGCTCTTTTATTTGTTTGCACTAACCAGCCTTTCCTTGGCCTCCTGCAGGGGGTTGACTGAAGAGAGATATTTTTCTCTGCAGAGGAACGTAAGGGGAATGAATCCCGTTGTCTCAAAGCAAATTGTTATGGATATCCTCAGGAAAATGTCTAATCCATAGTTCCTCGCTTTGTACCACTTGCAGGTCACTACAAACGAAACACAGAACAACGACACAGGAGGGAGGCTTCACACAAGAAAGGGCTTAAACTGGTCACTAGTGGGACATGTACTGTCAGACGGCAAACATCAAGTGCTGGCAGCTTCAGGTTACTGTTGTTCCTCCAGAGAAGATGGAATTTCCATGTTTTATGGGTAGGTGCTCTAACTTCCTCTGATATCTTGCAGTCTCAGCCTAACTCTCCTGTCAGGACAAAATCTGTGGTCCCAGGCTGGGGTCTGGCACCTGGGTAAGTGCACTCCTTTGAAAAGTCTGCGTGAGACTTCAAGTAGATACACAGTTCCATTTTCCCCTTATTTTAATTTTTCTAAGGGCCGTGGAGGTAGTCAGTCAGCCTGGGACCAGAGGGTGCTGTGCTCTGAGAAAGAAGAGGTTGGCCGAGGGGACTTTCACTTGGGTTTACTTCACTCTCTGACAAGTAGCAAAGTGATCTGAGAACATTGGTGGCTCTTGCAGCTAGCAGGGGGCTTTTACTTGGAGCCGTTGCTGTTGTTTCAATCTCAGAAGCCTTATACTTTAGCCTTAACGAAGGTATAGAAGCTCTACAGGGAAAACTTTTTTGTATTCTGTTGGTCAGCAGGTACTATTGGCCTGGCTGGTGTGCAAAGGGGTGGTTTGCTGTTGTTGTGCCCTTGCATATTTTTATATGAGCCCGCAGAAAAGTCAGTGCCTTGGCCGGGCACTGAACTTTGCTATTCCATCACGTAACTGGAGAAGCAGCTCCACTAAAACTTATAGTGGTATCATGCTCACTTGAAATCAGAACTTAGACTGGTACAGGTTAAAATTATTTTTCTCTTTTTTTTTTCTGCAGCTTAGAGTAGATCACTGAGGAGCTGATACGATTTTTGTTATGAAGTCTACAGTATATTTATTGCTACTTTGCACTCTTATTCATCCAAACTAGTATGGCTTCCACCAGCATTTACTACATCTGCTCTGCTATTTCCTGGGTTTTAACAGGACAAAATGACAGTAAAAAGTTTAGCTCTTTCTTTACTTCTTCTTTATCACTATTGATAAGATATTTAATTTTATTTTCTTTTTTTTTTTTCATTTTAAAAAAGGGGGAGACCTTTTTTAAATAAGCAGGAACACCATCCTCACCAGTATAGAGGTTGTTTACAGGTGTCACAAAAAGGAAGAGGTAGTAAAAAGGGAGAGCAGTTTCTACTCAAATAAATCCTAACCTGACATGCCTTGCCATAAGACAGATTAAAGACATTATAATATTGTTTCATTGCCTTTTATGATTCTAAGACTTGGCAACTGGAATCTATATTTTAATGAATGTTTTCGGCATAGAACTATCCTCATGTCAATTAAATCATGGATGTGTTTTTAGTAAGCGTGGGAGTTAGCTGGTTAAGTGTGAGCTACTGAAAAGCAAAACTTTAGTACTGATTTGTTGCAGTTTCTTTGTAGGCTGACAAGTAAAGCGACTATTTCTTCAGAGCATACTTTTTAGTATTTCATGAACCAAATGTTGAACAGATGTACTTAAAGTGTGGAAAAATTAAATGAAAGGCACATTTAGGGTTTATAGAGCTGAAAACCAAAAAAAACAATGGAAATTAGAACTTTGATGAACAGAAACTATGCTGTTAATGCAGAAATTTTTACTGTAAGTTAAAAAAAATTGGCTTCTAGGTCCCTGAACTGCAATCTGGAGTCATGTAAATTATGGCTAGAAAATGATGCAACACTTGTTCTGAAAAAGGTAATTTAGCTCTAAAATATGGTTTTATATTCATTTTAAATTAACAATGACTAGTGCAGCTCCATAAAATTGTACTTCTTCCCAGAATCATGGAAATCCCCAGAAGTCTGAGAGCTACAAAATGAATTTTTTTCCCCCGTTTCGAAATCGTGCAATCAAGACTACAGATGACATGGAAAAGCCAAAGATTCCTAATTCACTCACCATCCCCTGTCACAGCTGCTGCTGTGAGGATAAGCACAGTGGGTACACTGCAGTGCTGAAGCGTATTCACTCAGGTATGGGAGCACAACAGTGTGCCATTTATTTCAGTAAGACAGGCGCATATTTCTAAAATGAGCTGTGGCCTTCATTCAGAAAAAAACCCACCCCTGTTCTGGAAAGCAGTCTCTTTAGACAATCACCGTTACAACAACTCTACTGCGGAAAGCATTTGAGCCTGGGACTTTGGGAATTAAACACATGCTTAAGTACTTTTCCTTAATAGGGATACATTTAGACATGTGAATTGAGGCTTGCATAGACTAGTAAACAAGGGAATTTTCAAACAATTATCAGCCATCTGTATTAAGTAATCCACATAATGAGTGGAGTTTTGGAGATTTATATCAACTGATACTGTGTCTTGCACTGGGAAAGAGCTTCTGAAATTAAGTTCTTCACTAAAACAACCACGCAATCCAACAATGTACATTGTGCTTAAGCGAAACGCTGCTGAATATTACCATGTATTTCATTTTCCTAACTCATGCACTTCAGATGATTACGTCAAGAGGGAAAGTGATTTAAGAGGTGAGAACTGGAGCAGACTTTGGTAATGATTTGAATCCTGGGTTGTCCCATTGGCTTTTGTCCGTTAGACCAATCACTTTTGAACAATGCAAATTTAGGCATCCAAATAAGTGTTTGATATATTCTGAAGTGCTGAGGATCTTTGTGCAACTGCTATTATTTTGATAGATCTACCAATAATAATGATGTAGCTTATATTGCTAATAAGGATTTAGGGTTGTAAGACTTTGTTTTCTATAATTTATGTTTGGTGGGTCATCAAGTCGGTATCAGAAATATAGGCTCTGACAAAATGAACTTGGGAGAAGATATCCTGTGTCTAGTGATGCCTAGGTTGTCACCGTGGTGGTGCTACTGGCAGAAATTGCACCAGACTTCCCAGGTGCTGCATAGCTCCCCGCCTGATCACGGCATAGCCAGGGAAGATGGCTCTTACTCTGTTTGCTCTGTGCACTTGGGTCACAACAACCCCATGCAGAGCTACAGGCTTGGGGAAGAGTGGCTGGAAAGCTGCCTGGTGGAAAAGGACCTGGGAGTGTTGGTAGACAGCCGGCTGAATAGTGGTGGCTTTGGGAGTGTTAGGTTAATGGTTGGATTCGATGATCTTAAAGGTCACTTCCAACCTGGACAATTCTATGATTCTACGATTCTATGATTCTATGCGTTGACTTTTATTATTAAGGATATCTGCAAAGCTTGTCTTTAGGAAAGACTGATGAGCTATGCTTTGGTCAACATTCAGTGTAACAGCAGCCCTGTTCCTGCGAGGCTCCCAGCCCTTCTAGCAATGAAGGTGACATGGCATCAGTACAATGCATCAGTACTGTCTTGTCCTGTCATGGCCGTATCTGTAGTGTGCTGAATGACGGTACTGACAGGTTGCCAAGCTGGACAGAGGACATGACTGAAAAGGATGTGATCCTGCCTGTAGTCAGAATGGGAGGCAGGCAGGCAGCTCAGCCAGCTCTGCGGCATCCACTCCCAGAATGGGCTGTACTTGAAGCTCGAAAGCCACATGTGGGAAGAGGGAGGTGAAACAGTGTTGGAAGAGGAATACCTTGTAAGCTGTGTTGAGTATTGTGTGCCTTTTCTTCACTGGAACAACCAAGAACAGTGGTGGAACAGGTACACCTGGGCATACAGCACCAAAGAGAACTTGCCACCAGGGAGCTCAGAGGACCACTGTGGAGGAGACACCTATGTCTCCTGAAGAAGCACTGGGCTACGGCATACGTAGTTGTGCTTCTACAGAGCTATTAAAGTCACTGCAGTGGCAGGAGTAGAAAAGAGGTGAGAACTGAGTCCTCTGTGTACATTTTTCTCATTGAAACAATTATAAATTTATTTGTCTGTCTGTCTCTCTCCAGGCAGCATGTGTAAGGCTCAATGTGTATGTGTTGACTCATTTTCCAAAAAGGGGTGGTTTGAAAGCATGATTGTTGTCTTCTTTACTATCATAACTGGTAGTCATTTGCTTACCCAAATAATAGACTATCTGGTCAATCTAAAAGCCATATTGTGCTGTCAAAAGGGATTTTGATTGAAAATTGAGGATATAATGTGGTTTACTGGGGAGACACATAGGTGATTTTTTAAAGTCTCCAAAAATTAAAAGGCTCACGGCCTCTTCTCCCTTCACTTATTTCTGTATTTATGTTTTAAAATGTCAGTATTGATTGTTGCCAGTTTCCCATTAATTTTGAAAAGCGTCCATTTCAGAGAGGTGTGTCAGTTTGATTCGTTCTTAAAACATGTAATTTATCATACTATACCCAGACACTAACCTCACAGAACAGTCAGTAATCAGGGTAGGCGATTTCTTAAAATTATAAAAGGAAAACTAATCTGAAGATATTCAGACACTGGTGGTACACACAGTTAGCATTTATAGCCATATTGTTCCTTTTATTGACACCATCCCTTTTTATTATTACAGCCCCATGTGGTTCCTGCTCTTACTGTTAGATACCTGTTTGCAAAGATCTCTGTCCAAACAGACCTTTGTACTTGTTCAAAATCAGAATGAAATCATTAGGATCATATGCAAGCACCAGAGAACAGAGCAAATTCTTTGTCTTTGTGATCTGCAAGATTGGGAACTTTCTCAGGTATCTGCCCAGCCTTTTGTACGTTATGGAGCAGAAGAAAGCTGTAGTCCTAATTTTGACTTGTGTATGATGTTAGCGCAAATGACTGAGCACATGGAGAGGTTATGCAGAGCTGTCTATGGTGGCCTTGGAGTCTTTGGCAGCAGCTCTTCTTCATATATTGTGTGGCTGACAGTGACAAAAACAGTTGAAGATCATCATTAAACATTAGGAAGAAATTTTTCACTCTGAGGGTGGGTGAGGCACTGGCACAGGTTGCCCAGAGAAGCTGTGGCTGCCCCATCCCTGGAGGTGTCCAAGGCCAGGCTGGATGGGGCTTTGAGCAACCTGGTCTAGTGGGAGGTGTCCCTGCCCATGGCAGGGGAGTTGGAACTCGATGATCTTCAAGGTCCCTTCCAACCTAAACCATTCTATGGTTCTATGATTCTGTGATCTTTAAAAGTCCATTTTAACTTGATGCCAGAGTTTTCCTTGGTCTTCCTGCTTCACTGTAAGTCTTAGAGAATTTTTCATTTCTACAAACATGTGCTGTAGATCACATGTTTTAGTCACAAGACATGCTACAGTATAACATCTAAAATGTATGCTACGATGCATAGGGTACAAAGGTAATCATAAACATGAATCTGATATAGTGGTATCCTCCTGAGGCTGTAAAACACTGATCTGAACATTGACTGAAACCTAAAGTGGTCACTTTCTATATCAGCACTTTCCACAGTGGCTCAATAGAACATGTTGAACCAAAGGTACAGTAGGTGATGTTCTCCCGCTTTGAGGAGAATGGGAGTCGAAATACTTCACATCATTTTCAAGATGAGATTTATTATTCTGCTTGTACTCACCTACATTTCCTGACTAGATCACAGTATGAACTGCAGTTATGGCTTTGTCTGCCTTCCATCTCTGTCATGGTCTTTGCTTTCCATTTGTCTTACAGAGGGCATCTGCTTTCCCTGGGTGCCACCAGCTTGGTCTGAAGAGAGCTAATGTATCTCTATAGGGAAATCGGAGAACAGGGCTTACACCCGTTTCAGTTCTTTGTGCCACAGGGCAACCAAAGCTGCTATTTACTGTCAAGGCAATGGATAAAAAACTAGTAAAATACTATTCTAGTACTTAGATCATACCAACGTCACTTAAATAAATAAAGGATGGCTGATCACATCATCTTTTACATCCCATGTAAAAACCTGGTGAGTGTGTTTCATTAGATGAAATTTTTAGACACAGGACATAGGTCAAATTTTGTGTTTGCTGATACTGAAACCCTGTAAAATTTTTTGGAAAGTTTTCTCAAGATTTTGAATGATGAAATCTTACAAATTCAGCTGCTCTTCAGAGATTTCTTTTGAATCAGCCAAACAAAGAATTAAGACAACAAGCCTTTACTCTTTGATGGTTCTGGCTCTAAACTAAAACCATAAAAGAAAGTTTGCATATGGAGGTTCAGAAGGCAGTGCATCATTCTGAATTTCAGAAAGATTCAGATATGAGATCTACATTTTATCCCTCTCACTTAGGAAAATGCAAAGGTGAAAACAGCAATTAGCAGGGCATACACAGAACTGCACATTCAGTAAAAAAAAAGGACTTGCTGCTTGGCATTCAAACTAGTTGAAGCTAATTCTAGTTTCTGCAGTAATAGTATCAGTCTGCTAATAGTATTACAGGCGGTGATTTCAGCTCTCCTGTTAATTCAGACAAAATATCTTACATTTGTGAGTCAACAACCAGAGCCTTTTGAGAAACTGGAAGTCAAATGCTCTTTCCTATGAAGGATCAAGAAGTTGTATCATAGAATCATAGAATTGTCTAGGTTGGAAGGTATCGAGTGTACTGATCACACCGCAGAGCCTGATGTGGTGCAGCAAGTGGAATCCTCAGCTCCAGAATTCACAGTTCACATGAACTTCATTACTCGTGTATGTAATTATCCCAAGTTTGTTTTGCTTCACAGTTTTAGTAGCAGACATCATTGAAAAGGTTCAATGTGGAATGAAGATTTACATGCTGACTGTGTCAGTCCAGTACAACCTCATCAAAATACTCATGTGCAAAGCACAAGCATTTGAAGTGGTCCAGAGTACAAGATCCTTCTCTTTGTGATTGCTTCACAGAAGTTATGTTAGTCTGTGTGAATAATGTTTGATATTAATTTGTAAAACAATTTAGAACTTTTTCTGAAATACTGTTTAAAATTACCATAAAATGGGGTTTATATGCTACGTTTATTTTTAAAAGGACTTATACCAAATAATTGATGCTTATTTAAAGCAGTTATAACTCCATCCACTTGCAAAGTACTACATTAACTTGTGGCATGAGATGCAAATGTGAAATATTTTATATTGAAATATTGTATGTAAGAGAAGTGTTGCTCTGCCAGTAATGAGGTCACTTGGACAAGGGATTTCTGTAGCTTAGATTCTCTGTCTTAAAATGGGATAAGAAAGTTGGTGACTAGTTGTTAGGTTCAGTGATTAATACACAAAGTCTTTGGATGAAATGTGCTGTGTGAGAGGAACATGCTTTAATGAGATTAAGTCTAATTGTGAAGAAGCTGATAAACCTGAATCATGTCTCTTTTCTAAGTTTCTTATCAATAGTTTTGGCTTTTTTTTTTCATCTATCCCATATCTAGGTCATTTCTTTGGAACAAGGATCATTGTCTTGTGAAAGAAATAAGTAGGTTTTGAAATAGAAATTTTGATATGCTGGTATGGGATGTCCCAGTATGTGTCACTCTTGTCTCCTTCCCACAGGAAGGATTGGTAGTCCTCTTTAAAGTGCCACTATGGCACTGCCATGTATCAGCTCATTTTTAGTGGAAAGGGGGCAATGAAAATGGATTGCAGGATTTAGATGCTTTTTGCACTAAAAGGAATAATCATGATAATAAATGGAAAATCATATGTTGAAAAGCAGAATTAGCTACTCTCCCATGTCATTTTGATATGTGTGCTAACCTCTGTTCTTCCATCTGCGGGGTGAACCTCATCAAAAGCATCTTACTTTCCTTCTCTTTTGTTCTGTGCCAGCTGACCATTGGCATCAGTACTGTGTCTGCTGGGTGGATCTCACTGCTGCCTTTTTATGGCCTTTATATTTATGAAAGCCTACTTGGCATCATGGGAATGTATGTACTGGACAAGAGAATAATAGTGAAAGGATCTGCCAGACAGATCAGAGAGGTGAAATTAGTTCTTAAATTACAGTTTAATTCCTCTTTGTATGTAGGCTGATAACTTAGTCTGGATTTTTCTTCAGTGCATATTTTCTAATATTTCATATGCCAAATACTGAACAGATGTACTTCTAGTCTGGATAAATTAAGATACATTTAGGATATGAAGCTGAAAACTCAGAAAGCAATAGACAATCAAGCTTTGAGCTGAAGCTTTACACTGACAACAGATTTTCTCTTATAATAGAATGCGGCATTCAAATTGCAATATCAGTGTATCATAAATATTGAGAACCTAGGTTTCCAGTTATCTGAACACCACCATCCCGCCCACTTCCCTTGCCCCCCAGGCTCATGTGTTTGTCCAGACTGAAAGTGCAGTTCTCTACTCAGAGAATATGAGGTACCACCGACACCCCTTGAAGCTGGTTTGGCCAAGAATCAGGATTGTACAACTGTTGGAACAAAAACTCCCATTAGTGGCTATTTTCAGTCTCTTATTCTCCATTGGCACTCCTGGAATGTCTTCCATGCTGACTTTAGCTGCCTCAGGAGCCTTACAACTCCAGGACAAATGTTTCTTATGGAGCAGGGAGTAAGAGTTGAGTGTTTCTTCCAGGTTTCATTTGGACGAAAGGCCCTATAAATGAAGCTGCATCTCCAAGATTTGAAATCCCTCATAGGATTATAGGAATTTGAGTTATTCTGTAATCAATATGGTTTTGCAAAGGCTCGATTTCCAAATCTCCCAGAATCCACTGCTGCATGAAATCTCTGTTCAAAGAAGCAATAAAACTGCAGTGAATAAAACAAAGCTGTGAATAGACATGAAGATAGTATTTTGGCTCCCCGCACCCAGCTGTGCTATCTGGGTCAGTTGTACATGGGTGCAAACATCTGTTTCCGGTGCCCTAATGAATGCATCTCCATGGTCACATGATGAGAGAAGCACATATAATTGGTCATGAACATGAGGAATGACCATGGTGCTGAGCTGGTGCAGCCTTTCTTTCAGTAGCACTCATAGGATCACAGCGTAGCTGAGGTTGGAAGGGACCTCAGGAGGTTATCTAGGTAGAAGTCAGTGACATAAAATACGCAGGCATTGACTTGAAGCACAGAGGTGCAAATACGTGATCCAGTTAAAGCATGATTTGAAGTTGGGAGGTGTGTTAGGTGGAGAGTAAGTCTGCTGTAAAGAGGGTGGTCTGAGCAGGACTCCTTTCAGCGTGAGACTCTGTGACACTTGGCACCACACGCTTTGTGATGTGTGGCATCAGGCTGCCTGGCAGTACTGCCACATGGAGTGTCATTCCAGGGCTGGAGAGATAACCTGCAGATGTGCAAGTTGTGCAACCAGTAGTTGAACAAGTTTTGAGGACAAGGGCACAAGGTCCTAGAAAATGATAGCACTCATAAAAAAAATAGTTCAGGCCATTGACTATTATCTTAGTGTGGTAAATGGAATTGCTTCCTGATACTAAACAAATAACAGTATTTTGATGGGCTATCAGCCTATTTAATGTGCACAGAAATGTGATTTTGGCATGATTAGCAAAAGAAAAAAAACACATTTGAGAAAGCCATCTAATCCTGCTTCCTCCTTTCAACTCTGGAGAACCAGAGAAACGGTAGCATTTGAAATTGCGATTTCCTCTTTCGTCTAATTATTATGGGAGCTGGAATGATTAACAAAACAGAAAACAAGCACTTAATGGACACATAAAAGCTGTTAAATAGACACAAAAAACACTTATGCTCTGTATTTGCTCTGCTGTTAGTGGTGCAATTTCAGAGACACTACCTCAGCGTTACTATTTAACACATGAGCTCTAAAGATTCAAACAAGAGCAGACAGGTTTCATTAACATAGGAGGTCCCTGAAGAAATAAATATTTATTAAACTTTCAGTGATGTAAAAAAGTGTTTTTTTTAACCACACTTCAAGTGTTGGTGTACTGCCTGCCAAATACATACCTGGTGAGCTATTTAGAAACTTCCTGTTCCACATGCTAATTAACAGTCTATGAATTTTAACTTAAATCAGGGTCACATAGCTGAAATGTATTTCAGAGGAGGCCTGCATTTGTCATTCAGAGGCATTGCCAAGGT
Source organism: Anarhynchus alexandrinus (assembly GCA_008711295.1). Lineage (NCBI taxonomy): Eukaryota > Metazoa > Chordata > Aves > Charadriiformes > Charadriidae > Anarhynchus > Anarhynchus alexandrinus. The sequence goes on along the minus strand of VUYV01000093.1, from coordinate 1,344,163 downwards.
TTTAAGGCCTTGCTATAAAGTGGATTTCACAGCTTGAAAAACTAGTTCTCCAATAACAACTGGGTCAAAACTGGGAGGAGCCCTTATGCACTGAGTCACATGAGGTGCATTAGACTGATGTTTGAAATCAGAGTTAATCCAAAACTGGAACATTTAAAGTAAACCTCTTTGAATCTTTGTGGGCAGTGAGGCCTTGGATCCAGATCCCTGTATTTCTCTGCTTTAGGTTGTGATGAGATTCATTGCAAAGGTAGCAACATTCTTGGGCAAAAATGCGCCTCTTCCATCAGAGGATCTGGCCAGATTTTTTGGAGAGCAAGAGCTCAGGTGACTGTGGTGACTTCCACCTATGTTCAGGGCAGTGTGGACAGTGTCATACCCAGAGCAGTGGTGTAGCAGCACAACCCCCGCTTCTTACCACTGGCTCAGCTGCATCTTGCAAAGAAACAGCTTCTTGATATGCAGATACCTTGATTAGATTGTCTTTAGAAAGTATTTTTTAACTGTTTGTTAGCTGATGGTACTGGTTTCCAAATGCTTTTCCCTTCCACCTAAAGGGGGCCTACAGGAGAGCTGGGGAAGGACTTTTTACTAGGCCATGTAGTAATATGACGAGGGGGAATGGCTTCAAACTGGAAGAGGGAAGGTTTAGACTGAACATTAGGAAGAAGTTTTTCACTTTGAGGGTGGTGAGGCACTGGAACAGGTTGCCCAGAGAAGTTGTTGAGGCCCCATCCCTGGAGGTGTTCAAGGCCAGGCTGGACGTGGCCTTGGGCAACCTGGTGTAGTGGGAGGTGTCCCTGCCTATGGCAGGGGGTTGGAACTCGATGATCTTCAAGGTCCTTTCCAACCTAAACCATTCTATGATTCTATTATTCTACGATTCCTCTACTTTTTTTCCTTCTCCTCAAGCAGAATTAGATCTGAAGTAGTTCTGTATTACACTACAGCTTTCTAACCAAGGTTTCACGGGGTAAATTCTTTATTATAATGTACCTACATAAGTTTTAGTGTCTTTGCATCTTAATAATTTAAAAAATGTATTCATACTTTTATCATTGATTTGGAAGATGAGATTCATGCATTATTAATAAATATTGCGCTCTCCTTTCCATGAGGTATCACTTCCCCTTTCTTTAGCTGCAGTCTCGATTACTTTCAGCCTTTGGTGCAGACAAACAAGAAGTTTTACTTTGGGAAATTGCAGGCTCAGCTGTCTAGGAAAAAGGCATGTGAGCCACATCTACATGAGGTGATTTTATCCTGACAGCCCAGGTGCATCTTTTAGCTGTATGTGAGTATCTGGGAAGCCAAATGGCCCAGAGTCAGAAATGGGAGCAGAATGAACAAAGGCAATCCAGGGATTCAAGGTTAGGCCAAGCTTGGGTTAACGCCAGTCAGAGCAAAGACAGAAAGATGTGGAGGAAGTGAATTTGGGATACAGAGTTAGCTGGAAGTGCTGAGATTTGCTGCTTTTCTCGCTATCTTAGGCAGGGAGGAGGGGGAAGGTGGGGAAGGGTGAAGAAGGTAAGGGAGGTACGGCAGCGGTCGCTGCTGGGGACTGCCAGCCTTCGTTCCAGCTGTTCTTGCCACATGGGACCTATGATTCCTTCCTTGGCTGTAGTAGCAGTGACAGGAATGACTCTTCAAGGCCCTATTGTAGTAAAATTTGTAAGGCTGTGGTTGGTTGTCTCCTCCAGCAGTCTGGAAATTACTTAGGTTACCTATGGATAGAGTAGCTCCTAACAAGAAGGGCCCTTGGATGTACAGAGTGGGGAACATTCAATAACTGTGGAGGCTATATTACCTCAATGTTTGGTACCTGCGATCATGTCGGGAAAGTGAGGTCAAATTTTGACATCTGCAATTGAAGAAAAAAATAATAAAAATTGGACTCCAAGGTCCTTTCCAACCTAAACCGTTCTATGATTCTATGGACAGGGTTCAAAGAGAACCTTCAAGCATGATCAGAAGGGTTGGAAAATATGTCTTCCAGGCTGACAACAAGTTCAGTCTACTTATTTCATTAAACAAGGAATTAAGTCCTTAGGGTTAGACTTACTCTCAATATACAAGTAAACTTAAATGGGGGTCTGTCTGGCAGATAACAATGTAGCAAGATCTAAATATTTAGTGGCAATTAAATGTTGGAACAGACTAGCAAGTTCCTTACTATTGAAAATGTGAAAACAAAATCTGGATGCTTTTCTTAAAACCATGTTTGTAACTCAGCCGTAGAGGTTGGAGTGAAAGGCATGAGTTAATGCAGGAAAGGTTGCTTCCCCGGTGTGTGCAAGAGATTATCCTGATTATCACTGTAGTCTCTTCTAGTCTTCAGAACAATTAATCGTGTACCACAGGCCTGTCTACTCCCTGAAATACAGCTGATCTCCTGTGTTAACTCTCTTTCTTCAAAATTCTCCATGTGGTAAGTGCATTGCAAGAACGAGGAGTTCTGTGAGCGGGATTCTTGTAGTGATCCTGCGTGTGGGTTCTCTGGCATGTAAGAAGATGCTTCCACTCATTCTGCATCCTTTTCATCCCTGGAAACATTAATAAAGCGTCTCTTTCCTGGCACTCCTTTTCATGAAACTTGCAAGAGTGGGGCACGTGGACAGAATATAAACCTGCAATCCTTGTTTGCATAAAGAAACAGCCTGAAAAAGAAAGTAGTTCCCTTGATCGCCACTAACTATGGTGAGACAGGGACAAGAAACTGTGAAACTAATGAGCTGAATTTTCAGTGACATTGCCAAAGTACCCCACTCAAGCTCCCGTGTACCATCTGGATTTGCAAGGATTCAGCAAAAAAACCCTACTGTATTTCTTCGAGTTGTTTTCATTTTCAAACAGCTGGGAATGGTATGGAGCAAGTGCCCATTTGGAATTCAAATTGGAGAAATGGATCAAATGTCAAAGGAGCAAAAAGACTATAGAGTAGCCAATAAAAGTGGCTTTTCCCCTAGTGTCTGGACAAACTGTGTATTGTAATTGTGGATTTTAGGAACCAACAAATTCAGGGGTTTTTTTTGGCCTCAAATATATACTCAACATAAGAAAAATATCCAGCAACTTTAGCAAGATCAGTGTTTGCCCAAATGCTTTCATCAGCTCTTGACTATGGCTCCATGTACCTCTAGTACTGATATCTCTAGACTGACTCAAGAGTCCGTGACAGAGGAGGAAAATGGGTCAGTGCAGCTTTCAGTGTTTTGTGGTTTTTTTGTTTTGTTTTGTTTTTAATACACATATTTGTAATCTTTAATTTGTAGAATTTATATGGAGTGCAAGCAGTGTTTTCTCTAGCATAACATGTAAGGACAGCTTAATTGGGTGGTACCAGCAATCTGTCCAGGCCGGGATCTTGTCCTTGATACTTAGGGAAGATAATAACAGTGAGATTTTTAGAGTAATCCTTACCTAGTAGACTTTCCTGGCATCTGGTAATTGGTGATTTATAAACTGCATGAGATGGAGGTTGCATCTGGGCCATCATGTTACACAGTCATGTCTGGACCTGTCTTCCATGAAGTTGTCTAATCCTTTTAAAATCCTTTTCTACTTTCTATCTCCATGATGTTCAATGGAAGTGGGTTCCGCACTGTAGCTGACTACTGTGTGAAAAAATTGTTTATTTTTATTCACTTTAAACCTGAGGCTTGATAATTACCTCGATGACAAATGAGAGGAGAAATGCAGAGTAATGGATTTATGTTCGTATTCTCTACATCACTCATGGTTTTAAAGCTGCCTATTATATCTTCTCTCAGTTGTCTCCTTGCCAAGATGAAGGCTCATATTCTAATTGATCTTTCATCAGTTGGAAGCAGTTTCATATCCCTGCTCATCTCTGTAATTGCACTTTCTGATTTTGCTGTATCTTCTGTTATCATTGGATGGATTAGTCATGATGATATTTTCTAATTTCTTCTATTCTTTTCCTTTGTTTATTTTTCCCCCTATTCTTTTTCCTGTTTTGAATGTTGCTGAGCAGGGAGCTAATGATTGCACACAACCTTTTACAACAGGATGTGTCCATCTTTACGAATGTGCAAGTAGTTGTTCCCTGCACCCTCCACCTGCATTGCACATACTGACATTGGGTTACATTTGCTGCTCAGTTGCTCAGACATTCAGTTTCGTAAGATTTCTTTGCAGTCAAGTTCATGCTCTGTGACCCTCTGCAATGCCAAGTCAAGAGTCACAAAGAGGTCAGGGATAGAGGAATTAATTTGCTAAACTGAATGCCAGCCAAAAGATTACACATGTGTGTCTGCATCCATGTTTGTGGGTGCTCATGCACTTTTCAAAGGAGTCTGTTTATAAATCAGGGCCAGGACTGATCATGGCTTGCTCTTAGGGATTCAACAGGTTTCTAAAAAGTCCTTGCATGTTGCTGGAGTATACGAGATCACAAGAAATATATTGAATATTCAGGGGAGGAAAAGCAAAGGAACTGCAAGGCTGGGGGTACATAAGATGTAAAAAAGCAGCTCCTTCTGGTCCAGTCCCAGATGATTTTTGCAGTTTATTTCTTCAGGCCTAAGTATGTAGATGCTCACCAACTTCCTCCCAGTGTACTGTTACTATCCGGTGTATTGAACGACTTCCTTCCGGTGAAGGCAGAGATGACAGACTCTAGACATCCGTGTTGTCCACATCAGTCAACAAAGAGCCTGGAGCAGCCGTTAGCTGGAGGTGATGTACGGACTCTGTGAGAAGGAGAGATGCGCCCAGTGTAGATCTTGGAGCTCTGTAGTTGGACAAAAGTGCTGCAATGTAAATTTGTGAAGGGGCAGGCTGGAAAATCTTACTTTTAAGAGAAGGGAAATCTCCTGCTGCTTTTTCTGCTCTCTTTTGTATTGTAACTCCATTTATTTTCCAATTTCTGTAGTATGATTTTAAAATATTACCTTGGTTTTGAAATCATGCTGTAGTTTTCAACGACTTTCATTACTGGAGGGAACAAATACTATTTGCTGTGCTGCCACCTAGTGTTTACAGGTGCTGCTTTAGTTTTGAGTCATTAACTTCTTTTTTCCTTTCTGCTTTTTGAATTTCTCTTTGTCGTGAAACGGCACTGGACATCAAGCCTTTCTCTGAGTTTGAAAAATACTGGTGCAACTTCATCTGATTATCCACTGCTGAGAATTTGGGAAGCACACAGTGAAGAGATGGCCTTTATTAGGCAGAAGTTCAAAGACACCCTTTCATGGATGAGAGTGTGGGTAATGGGGGACGATCCCTGCAATCCTGAAGGAGAGTTGTTATTCTGTAGAGCTGGCGTTTTTCTGTTGTTTGCTTTGCAGGTTTCTTCAATCTCATGTCAATTGACATCCATTTGGTGGGCAAAGAAACATTGTGGGTACCTAAAGAAGCAAATACAAGTGTGCTCAATGTCTTTTTTGTGTATCGCAGGTATGATACAAACCACAGTTCAAACTACTCCCTTGAGGTTAAGCAGAGTTGCAGAGAAGAAATGATAGAAGGGATGTATAGCATACAACATACAGCAGGGTGCAGTGTTAATACAGTTTCCATTGCGGTCTGTTCTGTTTCCAGGCTTTAATGTTGTTATGGTTCAGGATAGGCAAATGGAGTCAGAAAAAAGTGAAAACCAGCCTGATCTGTTCCCCGTCTCCAGAGCCAAACCTTTTGGGATGTCTGTGAAGGTTGTGTGCAGGCACTTGTAAGACCCAGCAAATCCTGCTGAACTATCTCTTTAAAATTTAACAACACACCAGGGTCTAGGTGCAGTTTACACCCCCTTGGCTCCCTTCAGAACTGTAAAATCTCGGATTGGGTAAGATTTGTTCTGCCTCCTTCCTGAGAGGTCGGCAGTTTTTGCAGGAAGGAAAGGTGGGATCCGTACGTGTTGCAGGGTTTTATAGTCCCTCTGCACTTGCTGGGGCTGGCCCAGGTTTGGAGGTTGCCCTTGAGTATTGCGAAACTTTCAATGAAAAGCCCGTGGAGGTAACGGGAGGACTGGTGGCTGCTGCCTGTTCTGTTGAAATGTGGGAATGGGCCAGTCAATGCTGCCCCCTCGTTGGAGGGGAGCAGGTCTGGCCACCTTCTCATCCAAGGGCAGTTAAAAAGGGTGGTGGTGGGGAAGTGTTTTACTTCTAGCGAAAGCTTCAGCAACGTTCTTGCCGTGTCCAGGGGTTCAGTGATGATTTGGGTGCATTGTCAGCTCCAGTGGCAGCACACTCCCTCGTGCTTTACCTGTACTTTGTGCACTGACTCCGTATTCGTGTGGCTATTTCTGCCTGGTAGATCTGAGCCCACATTCTTTTTACCTGTCGGTTGGAGACACAAGAGAAGACCCAGGCCCAGAGGGCTTAAGGGACAGGTTTGTATCTATACAACACCTTGCTTGCACTTTTCTTCTCACAGGCTAAATGCATTTAGAGAGCAGATGTGTTTTTGATACTTTAAAATCAAGTGTTGCTTTTTATTCTTTTTATTTGCCCCTCCTTTTATTTTTTTGTGTAAAAGGAATGTCTATATAAAAGCAATATATTCCTGCTTGTGATGCACTCTATAGTCACTTCAGACATGTAGTTATCCTATTATGCTTTAAAAATTAAATAAAATTTATTTTAAAGTAGGAGAAGTGAGGAGAGAGCAGTGAAAGACAAAATCTTAATCAAGTCTTTACGTTCTGTCTGAGCAGTTTGCACATTCTGCAAAGGGGATGGACAGGAAAAAATAAGACTTAAGCAGAAAATGAATTATATGACTTTAACAGTTTCTTATTTGTCAACATTTGCACGCTTAACTTTCAATAGTTAAGCCCCACCCCTACGCTCAGGACCTGACTTCTGCTGCATGTGAACTTTTCAAATCTAAAGGAAAGGAAACATCTGGTGTATCATCTGGCCAAAAAGGCCATACACATTGCACCGCAATAAGTCATGACAATACATTTGATGTTTTTATTGCGTATATGAATAATGTATATTGCTTTGTCTATATATTTGTCATTATAATTTTCCTGCTATAATTAACCCACAAATCATGCTGCACAAATATATGGATGACTGAATTAGTCAGATGCCCTACTAATAGTTTGACATCTGAACGTGAGGGTTGAAGATGGCTGTGCTTGGAAAGTATTGTACCTTAATACTTGTTATTGTATCTCAGAAGATAAATATCAGTATATCCCGTGATGTTTTTTGCTTATCATCTGTATTCTTTACTAGGGAACTATATAACTTTTATGTAATCTCTAACATTTAAACTACTTCACCCAATGTTACTTGTCTGGAAAATGTTCTTTGTAGGACAGAGGCAGATCTGCCCTTCGTACAGTCTTGTGGATGAAGAACGGTCCTGAGACTTGGGAAATTGCTCTTGTTTCTCCTCCTAGCTCTGTGAACATCCACAATCTGGCCCAAAAAACTGAGTCCCGAGAGTAAGGGCTGATTTGTGTGCGTTAATCAAATGTGTTTCCAGCCTTGGGGCACATAAAGAGCGCAACATGCTGGTGTGCGTGTACTTCTGTTGATGTGGCTTGTTCATTTATGGGGACTGGAAATAAGTTTGAGCAGTATGAGGCACAACTTTAGCAGAGTGTGGAATGCATGTATGTTATGGAATAGGCCAGAGTAAGCATTTCTGTTAAAAAAAAAATAATGACAGACCTACTGAAAATATTTCTGGCAATACAAAAAAAGTCATGAGGTCCAGGCCTTTGGGCACCTGCCCTCCATCTGAACTGGCTGGGCACTTGCACAAATACACAGCTCTTTGTAAAAGAAGTCTGTGCTACATGGCCAGTAAAACACATTCTTTGTGGCCAGAAGGCCCACAAAGATAATTTTATAATTAATGAAAATCTAGGTGCTAGAACATCAAAGCGACAGCAAAACCTTGAAGCGATTTTCACTGATGCAGACGGATGCAGCCAAGCCTTTCATATCTCAGAGTCATAATTAATCATCAGAGCAGTACCATTTCACTGCATTTAAGAATTTTTATTTATTTAGGATTTTCCTTGAAAGTGAAATGTTGCATTTTGTATATTTTTGCACTATTCGACAGCAATCTCGGAAAACAGTCACATTCAACCCCTATTTATAAGGCTTGCAGAGGTTTGTCAGATCAAGACAGCTAAAGTAAACATGACAAATGTCATTTTGTAGTGCTTAATACCGTTAATCCTTAAAGCATGGAACCAGGAAACCCTTATTCGTACTGGTATTTGAAACCTGTAAGCAATCTCATGTTTCTAATGCTGATTTTCTTTTTATTCCACAAAGAAAACAGTATCAAGGCCTTTTTCCTGGAATATTACTTGAGGCTATTCAGAAAAAAAAACACAACAGGAAATTTGGCTCTTTAGCCCTAATAATGGTCTCTTTATTGAACAGAGACTTGCTTTTTTTGTTAAACAGATTTTCTTATGAAAGGGTTAGAAGTGAATAAACGACAAGTTCAAGCTCATCTGATTTCTTTTGATTTATGTTGACCTTGAAAGAGAGAGAGGTCATGCTGTTGGCAGGCAATAAGAACTAATCTGTTACTAAGTGAGTAATTAAAAGTGAGGCCTTATATATTTTTGTAATGAGTTGACAGCAATTCCATCCCCATGTCATACGGTTGCTCTAATCAACATGGTCATTGCATTTAGTGCCAAATGAGAAGTTTACAAGAAGTCAGATGACAAAATCTGAAATGTGCAGTTCTTTCAGATGTGCAAATGAATAGACTGACTATATTGTAGATGAGGAAAAACTCCCAACAAAAATTAACGTCAAGCTGATGTGTGCAATTAGGAATTTTATATTTTTCTAATGAATTGGAGTGGATGCTTATTAGTATGTTCAATTGAAAGATGTGAAGTTTGTGTTCAATAAAAAAAGAAATCCGAGTTTTGGCAGCTGAGGCACTGTAAGCTTCTAACATTTAACAGGCCTGACTTAAGACTGTTCTGACATCAGACATGACAGTATTGACTTCCATGTCACCAAATAACCTAAAGAACAGTCCATTTTTCAAGATACATTAAGAAGTCTGGTTTTTTTCAGTTCACGGTAATTTTCTAAGTTGATTCAGGGCCTGGATAGTCCTGCAAAGTACTGAATGCCTTGGCCCCAGTCCAGCAAAATGTAGCATCTTCACTGTCTTTTTAGAGTGGTCTGAAGGCTGGGTTTGATCACTCATACTTCTCTCTGATAGTAGCTCATTGAAGTCAGGCTTGGAGACAACTGGGAAGAGAACCTCAAGTTTGTTCTCTGTGTTTGCCATCTGGTCTTGCAAAGCCATTACAGAAGTGATGTTGGGCAGGCAGGATGTCCTAGGGAGTGGGTAGGACAGTCATGGATGAGATGGCCCATCGAAGGATTCTACCATTGCCCTCTGTGAAGACAGGTAGGATTTACAGGCAGCTGAGATTCCTGTAAGAACAAAATAGACTGATGGAGCATCTTGGGTCTCTGGCCTCTGTCAGTCAGTTATCTGAGGGTAGTTGCTACCTCAAACACCTGCTTAACTATTTATTATTTTTTTTAAGATAGCAGGACTTCCATGAGTAATATGCTCTGAGTTTTCAGACAAATGCCAAAATACTTTTCCAAATTTGGGTAACCCCTGGCAAGAGCGCACCTCCAGAGTCAGAGGTTTCTGTAAAAGAATAGCTAGCGTAACCTCAGCTGGTGACTATCGGCATCTGCTACAGGCAGATCGTGAAAGTACTCGGCAGTTGTGCTGAAAACATATCCATTTTTTCCAGCTATACCAGTTGGTCTAATTAAGATATTACCTTACTCTACAAGTTTTGCCTTACCAAAAATAGGGAAGTATGATCTCTCCCAGAGAAATGATAAAAAATCTTTCATTTTTTATCCTATGGAAGGATCTGTTTTATGTTTATCAGACATCTGTCCTCTCTTGTTTAAGAAATCACTTAAAGGGAAAACTTTGGCAAAGACATAAATGTTAACTACGAGGAGTTTTTTAGCATCACTGTCAAATGTAGAGTTACATCTGCCTGTCTTTCAAAGAAATGGAAACACTAGTCTTGTTCACGGATTTGCCGTCAAGTTTAACTAAAATATAATTATGGGTCTCAGTTGGGTCATTTAGTTTTGATTTGTATTTCCTACGCCTCCATTAACAAGGCTCCATCCATATGTGCATGCAAGCTCTATTTTGAGGCCTTATGTCAACGATCACGCAGCTTAAGGCTTGTTCTAATGTTGCTTATAGCCATGTGAGATCAAATCTAATGTTGCTTAAGATGGGATTAGCTGAGTATCATTGCCCATCAGCCAGCAAAAGTTGGGGCCACTTCTTCGCCTGATTTCTGTAGATTACTAAGAAGCTTCTACTAGAAAACGCCAGAGCTATAAGCGTCTATAAAGCACTTTTCCCATTATCCCCTCATTGGTCCTTTTGGCCATAAGTTCTGTTATGTGAGATAAAATCTACAGAAATATGTGAGATGAGTGCAATTGGCATTATAGTCAGGCAAAAGATATTTCCTGCGAGTGGCAACAGCACAATCGCGTCTCAGCCAGCATTCGCTTGGGTCCGAAACTATTGTGAAACGGGCTGGAACTGTTTGTGAATGGGCGATTCTGCCTAACAGATGGTTATATGTAAAGGCAGCCAAGAGACCACGTATGAGCATCGTGTGTTTGTGGGGGCATGAGTTGTAGCCAGAAATGTCTATAAAGAATCTGCCCTAAGCTTTCTGGTCCAAGATTAAGCAGATATGTCATTTCTAATCCAGTTTTGGGGTAAACTTCTGAAATATTAAAAAAGAATGTTTCTGCAGCTGTTTCTGCACAAAAAAAATAAAAAAAAAATTGATGTCCAAAAGAAGAACTCGGCAATGTGGTTTAAGGAGCTTGAAAGGGTTGATTTTTTAGAACTGCATTTTTGTATTTCCTAGTTAGACCTTTGGACCCCAGCCAGCTTTCTGCTGAGTAGGTTGGCAGGGCACAGGAGTCAGATACACAGCAGTCTGCTGCCTTCCATGGCACCCCCCCCATGTGTAGCGTTCCTGCTGCATAAAGCCATTAGTGACCAAATTACAGAAAACATAGGGTTTTGTTTCATAGCTTTTATTTGTTGTTCCATTTCCTGTTTCATTCCTATTTAACCTCTGCTCTTTCTAGTTCAGACATAGTATCAAAGTGAATTTGGAAATGAACTTCATATGGATGAGAACGAATTGTAAACTATACATGCTATATCCAATATCACATTTTTTTAAAAAAAATAAACCTCATAATTCTTTTTTAATAAACAGAATGTTTTTTATTAATCTACTAAGTTTTAATAACAGTACATTTCCCCCTCCCTCTTCCAGTATATATTTTCCATCAAAACCATCCTCAAAATTAATCGAGCTGCATGTTTTGTTGCAAAGTCTTTTTAGAGCAAGCTGCCTTTGAATTGCATAGATAGAGCCTGTAATGGATTGGGGAACTCAATGTTTTGATCCTCAATTAAAGTGCTTTCCTAGTATAAATATATCTCAGTGTTCAGATGACTATCTGCAATATCGGAAAATCACCTTGAGTTAGAAAAGAGCCCTTCAAGAATTGCAATACTGGAGAGGAATACGTAGGAGGATCTCTCTGAACATGATCAGAAGGAAAGGCAGATACCCTTCACGAGTAAAATTTCCTCGAGGTGTTCCTCTTTGCAAATTGGAATTAAACGTGTTTGTAACTTGGCATTACAGTTTTATGAATCTGTCTGTTCATGATTTGAGGAGTTGCCATACTGGCTCAGACTTTAGGTCCAGGGGGATGGACCTGAGAGCAGTCAGTTCCAGATGTTTCTGAGAACAAGGGGAACACCTTGCAGTGGGCAGAAATGGCACTGTCTGCCCTGTCACTAGACTTTATTTTATCTACTAACGCTTAAGAAATTGCTTAAGGCCTGATGCACTTCGTCTTATATGCTCTCCACACTGCTTTTCAGTGTTGTGTTAGGGAACTGTTGCTACCTACAGAAATACCTAGCTGCTTTTTCATCTAACTGCTCAGCCTCATTATCCTTCTGTAGGAAAGAGTTCCCAAATTAGTCATTGTATACACACACATTGCCTTTTACTGTATTTGAATGTTCCAATTTTCAGTTTGGTGTTCTTTTTTTTTTTAACATTTGTTTATTTTATTGAAATGCTTATTCTTGTGTCACAAAACATGACACAAAGTCCCTGCATATCTGATATTTTATTATGTTTTCGCTTATTCATCTCCTTTCGAAGATAAAGCAATCCCAGTCTTTTCTAGCTCATTTCATAGGTTTTCCAGGCCCAAGCTCATTGCTTATATTCTTTGCCACCTTCTTTTAAATTTCCAGGCCTGTGTCTCTTTGTCCTTTTCCTTTTCACCTGTCTGTTCTGCGGGATCCTTTGAGCTGAATGTTCAACATACCTAGGATGTGACCTTGCTGTACTTGCCTATAAAGATCGTTTAGTTTGTCCCATTCCTTGTGCAAAATAGCATCTTTCTTACTTTCTTACTGTCTGCAATTTAGTTGAATTGTGTACAGAGTCAAAGCTCCTTTCTCAAAGATTCGCTTTGAATGTATAAACCTGTAAGTATAAAAAATTCAAACATAAAGAATATGTGGGTTTTTTTCAGAGCATATTACACGTGTGTATTAAAACTGAAATAACTTTTTTTTCACATTGTTAGAAAGCTGAATATTTTCAAGGTAAAAGATGAGGACTTTGAACTTTGCTGCAGTAAACTAATGTAGCTAGTGAAGAGAAGGGAGGGCGGGTGTCATGTTTTTACAGTAGATTGTGCTGTTCATAGGATGTCTTGTAGCATTTTATGCAGTTGGAGCTTCTGGATAACCCTATAGTTTCATACCAAGTATAGAGAACTGGAAAGACAGTCAGCTCATCTGACCTTGGAAGTGATGGCTGTAATGGTGAATTCACTGCTTTTTGATATTTATCATTAGATGTCTTCAGACTTGAGAAGCCCATTCACTCTAAGAAGACTACCTGGACTGCTAGTCTGTCTCAGGAGTTTGAGTAGTATTTTACATTGAGCTATCTATTTAATCCTGTGTACCTTTATAGGAAGAGATAAAACCTCATTGTGACTAAAACGTCATTGACAGTTCCCGGCCTTGCATCCAGACTGTGCTCTATGTGAGATGTAATCTCACTTAAGTGATTCTGAATACTGTCTAGGGCTACCTTTCCTAAAAGCTTGGTCAGGAATGAAAGGTTTGGACTATCATACAAGGAATGCTTTCTTCTGCATTTATTTGGTTATTGTACATTAGAAGGATGAACAGGAACAGGCTGCCCAGAGAGGTTGTTGAGGCCCCATCCCTGGAGGTGTTCAAGGCCAGGCTGGACGTGGCCTTAGACAGCCTGGTCTAGTGGGAGGTGTCCCTGCCCATGGCAGGGGGGTTGGAACTCGATGATCTTTAAGGTCCTTTCCAACCTAAACCAGTCTATGATTCTATGAAGGAAAGTCTTTTCTGACAGACTGGTTGGCTGTTTCAAGACCTGACTAGCACTAGACTTCTTACTTTGTTTTTTTAAGGTGAGGAAGGCCATGGGTTGGATTTACAGTGCTTGCATCATGACTTCTTCATACTGCTACAGTTGAACTGCATAAACAGTCGTGATCCATTAGGTGCGTATCTTCTTGTGAGTGACATGGACAGAGTGCTTAACAACTTCATTGAAGGTTGATGGGACATTTTCCTTGGCTTGTGATGCAGGATAAATTACACATTTTCAGGTATTCATTGCATTCTACTGTGCCTGTCTCAGCTCTAATTCTCTGCCATTAGCAGTTGAATATAATCGTTTGTCTTCAGCTGGCATGCACCTGTGTGGGTGATGAGGAGGAAGAGAGGATTTAGGAGTCAGTTTGTGTAGCTAATACACAACAAGAACGATTTACCAAATTATCAACTCCTTGCCATGTGGATTCTGTATTTCTGTCCTTTAAGTTTACTTAAGAGTGAGTGTCCTGCACTGTCATGTCTGTAGTGTGTTGCTTTCCTTGAAAGGAGCTTTAAAAAATTGCAAAGTCTATAAGTCTGTATTTGAATTAGGTTCTTGAATGTTTCTTGCTGGACAGGAGTTGATTCCTTAGTGCCATCTATTAATGCAGTCTCTTCATAGAACAGCAAGAAAAATAAGAGTTTCACAAGGATGAAACTGATGACCCATAAAAAACTGGGAGAAAACAAGATTCTAATGCCACATAATCCTCATCATTTGAAAAAACAGCTTGAAAGGGATATGCTGAAACTGAGTGAGAAAAGTGCAAAATTCTACATTTAGGACAGAGAAGATCCAACACAGAGATATAATAGGTATCTTGACAGAATAGGCCACAGTAGAACAGGATGGACCTTGAGATTATTGGTTCACAGCTTAAATTTAAGTGAAGTGTGTGATGTCTTTGCATAACCACCAAAAAGCAATTCTGGAATAAATGTAGCAGAAAGGCATATTTAAGAGTAAGAAATAGTTGTTTGCTTAATTTTTCATTGGTGAGACCTCATCTGGAGCACTGCCCAGTGTGGTGCATCATTCTTTGAGAATGACTAGAAAATTTTTAGGGTGCCCAGAGGTGAAAATAAAAAAAATGAAAGATCTAACCTAAAATCTTACCCTGTGCAAGTCTAAGAAAGAGACCAATTATGAAAGACATCTTAATTCTTAAATATTATTACAAGAAGGCCAACAGTAAACTGTTACCAGTGTTGGCTGAGATAAGGCCAGAGGTAATCAGTTGAAATGGACACAGGATATCCAGATTAAATAATAGAAAATTCTTTTTATGCGATATTTTAGCAGTGGAACTGGTGAGATTTTGTGGGTTGTGGAATCCTCATCATTAGAAGTTTTTTTAAGAACAGATGAGTGTCAGGGATAGTTTAAGTTCACTCACTTCTTTTTCATAGACAGGAGTCAAAATAAGTTCCCTGTTGTTCATTCTCACCTAACATTTCTGTGGTTTGCTCTCTATCATCCTAATGTTTTAAAGGCCTGTAAAAGATTGTGCTTGAGGTGTAGCATTGGCAAAAGACTCATATGTGAAAGGCTTAATGAGCTGTACTAGAGGTGGCTTCTGAAGGTGGCTTCTGAAAGTAAGAGGGAGAGAAGTGAATTTTGGAGTTTAGGCATCTGTCTTTGATAATGTGTGTGTTGAACTTGCCCAGAATGGCAGATCTTTCTTGAGCATCCCCATTAAAATACCATTGACCTCACCTTTAGATTATTTATTTTATGTTTGTCTATAACTTAAAGGGACTTTACATCAGATTCGTTTCTGTAGCTAAGTGAATGAATCCAGTGGTATTTGTCTTACATAAGGGACCTACCTTTTCAAATGTGATGTTTGTGGAGAAGACAGATAGCGTGTTGGGAGATGGCTTGTCCTGCCTGTTCGGGGTGGAGAATAGGTTGGTTAGTACAAGGCTTGAAATGTCATCTAGCTGGATCTCAGTGATGCAAGCTACAGTGGATGACTCAGATGTTGTTTGTTGTTGGCAGCTCTTCCATTGATCATTGTCTTTTTTTTTTTTTCCATATCTGGTTGTCTTCTGGACTTGTTTCCTCTTTTTGTTCTGAGTTATACACGAAATTGATCTTAAATTTCTGGGCTTTTTTCTAAGTATTTACCAAAACCTTCCCTTTGGGATAGTGCTTATTCTTTTTTATGTTATCTCTTTAATGTTGACATACGTAAAGTTATGATCTCTTCTACTTAGTGGCTCAGGTCTTACGTGAACTGTAAGTAACACGTATTAAATAACTTAGGAAACCCCAATCTTCTTAAAACCAGCTGTTCCAAATTGCCATAGCTTTGTGTCTGAGGTGAGAGCCTTTATCAGCAGAAGGTGGCTGGTTATTGTTGTGAATGTCTCATTAGAAACTCATTCCTGCTTCACCTTAAATAAGTAGTACTTTAATAATGATTTTGCAAGGCTGTGTGAAGAAATGAAAACGAGGGCAGGCAGAGCGGGGAGGTGGCTTATGTAAGTACATCAACGGGACTTCAAGGAGCCTGCTCTTGTGTAAAGCAACCGAATGTTTGAACACCTTGACTCAGTTCCAAAACTTCTATAATATAGTAATAGGCCAACCCTCCTCAAGATTTCAGTGGCATAAAATATATTTACTTAGAAGCTATTAAGACCAATTACGCCTGATTTTGAATTGACCTTCCCGATTTCACATCCGTCTGCCCTCTCGCTGCAGCCGCGCTGCTTTCATACGCTCCGAGGGTTTCACACATAGCTCAGGCTGATGTAAGGCCGTGCCGCCTGCAACGCGCACGCCCAGCTGTGCCCTGGCCCTCTGCTCCTGCCTCTTCCTTCACATCTGTCCTGCCACTCATGAGGCCACGGAAGAAGTTGCTCATCTAGCTGAAACGTACCTGAAAATTAAGAAGTGTTTTAACTCAGATCAGCGAGATGATCTGCTGTGTAATGAAACTGAATAATTGCTAGGGCTGAAACAAAGTGTGGGCCAGGACTGCAACAGGACCTGCAGAAAAGGGTGGGACTGACCCTTTTGGTAGCCTGCAGGTAGATCAATTTAAGGTAGCTGTGAATTTATTATGCCTATGGTGTGCTTAGCCATTTGCGCAATACGCTTGGTAAGTGACAGAAATTCTGTTTGAATTTCCTTTTTATGGGGGCGATTTAATTGTAGAATTCCTCTGAAGGGTTTAGCATGTTTTTATAATATCAATCCTGCAATTTGTAAATAATCTTGTTGGTTTGTTTTTTTGTCAGGTAGGTTCCTCTCTTACCACACTCATTCTGCTACATGGAATTACTTAAGTTTATCTTGTTTTGAATCTCACTTCCCTTCTTTTTCCCCCATTACTTCTATTTAATAAGGCTTATTGTCTGGGTTAATGTTATTATTTCAGGTAACAATGAAACTTCAGAGTTTTTGTGAGAAATTCCCCAAATCATCATGTAATAAGTGGGAGCCCAGCCCACCATTGTTTCTTCTCTTTTCCGTTGTGCCAAGTAGGTTTTGTTGCTTGGTCTAGAAAGAAAATGTATGACAGCTTATGTCTATTATATTTTCCTACTGTTCTAATTAACTGCTCCGCAAACCAGCACCGAAACAGAGGAGCCTAAATAACCAGTGCTGTGTACAGTCTTGGAAGTTTCTGAATTGAAGTCATGCTTTGTCAAAATAACTTAGTGACTCAAATTACTTTCAGCTCTCTCTTCTACGTTGTGTTAAGTATCGATACTGTTTTTGTCTGCTATACTTGATCTTTCAGCAGCTAAAAATGTTGGCACTATGAGATGCTTTAAAGATGAAAAATGCCGTTATTACCACTCTTATCTTTTGCTTTTTAAGGATTTAAAGCTCTGTAATCATTGACTCAAAGATCTTTTTTTTTGTTTTTTCTCTCCGAGTTTCATTCTTGTGCTTACTTTAAAATCTTTCTAGCAGCTTAGAGAAGGTATAAGCAGAAAGTTAGGTCCTACTAGTGTCAGTAGTACTAGAGGAGGTTTGCAAGTGCTTTGCTGAGAAGGGTCTTTGCTTGAATTTTGTAGTTCAGCCATAGAAGTGCTTATGGGGGAGAAAGCCCCTTTGCGTGGGTCTGGGAAACATCACACAGAATTCCTCAGCCAGGCAATTAAGTCAGCCTAGAATGCTCCAGATGAGAACAGCATGCTTAACAGAATGCAAAGTTACATTTCATAGATCTGGTTATTTTAATTCAGAGTGAGGTCATCAGTGTGAATGTTTCCTTCAGTATGATGATGACTAGAAGCCATTGCCTATTGTACTGTCACTGCCCTTTACCGTTTGTGGTTTTAACCAAATTCCACTGTTTCTTGTATATCTGTCCTCCTTTATATCAAATATTACAGCAGAAATATTTTAGTGGTAATATCTGCTCAGTTAGAAGAAGAAAGGCCCTGGAAACTTTGAAAGGAAAAATATGGGCTCATTTTCGTATCTACTTTCCAACCTTCAGCAAGCTTAGTAAAGCATGTGGATTATTAGGTATATAATTGTCCTCAAGCATCCTCTGGTATCCATTTGGCACCTCATTTCATGGTAATCATTGAAAATAACTGGTAATAGAAATCACCTGAAATGAAGCTAGTTTTTAAAGACATCCAAGCTTAAGGCCAGGAACCCCCTGAATCTTGATTGTTCTGCTGGTCTTTGAGTGAGAACATGAGTAAAGACGAATGACAATAATTTCATTATTTGGAAGTATTATAATGTACTTGGATCTGTGCTCGTTTGGTTCCTGGAACAGTTGCTCATAGCCGCCTTTGACAGCGTTCTTTAGCAATTTCTGAGTGAGGACTTGGCACTCCTTGTGAGTTCAGTCAAAAGAACCGAGAAAGAACATTCAGGACTCTTTTGAGACGATTTCCAGAACCTACTAATCTATTCTGAAGCAATTTATTTCCAAAAGGTAAAAGAGACTTCAGCTTTTTTTCAACAGGAAGAGGGTAGCTGGGACCTGGAAGTCATGTCTGGAACATTCTGCAAGAAAAATGGGTAATGCTGATTGAATGTCATGCATGAATAATTTGTTTTGGAGAAAGGTTTTGGAGATTGATGTTCTTGAGATGGGAACCTGAAATGACTGTTTGCTCTTAGTAATAGTGGAAGTTGTTCTGTCTAGGCAGAGAAAGGACCGTATTCTAACCTTTCAGTGTGCAAAGGATCGTGACAAGTGTAAGAAAAGGAATATCCTGTTAGATTTTCAATTTGCTTTGCTTGTGAGACAGAGCCAAAAAGATGTTTCCTATTAAGTTCATTTGCAAATGTTGTATATACACCTCCAATAGGTGGTCTTTGTTTTGATTTTTTTCCCCAATGACCTAATCTAAGATCTTCTGTTCTTCCATTTAAATGACCTATAATTGACTGCATGTATCTCAAGGATTTTAAGTCTAGAGTAATATCTGTATCGTGTTATTCCGATTAAACCTCTGCATCCAGGGAACAGGTTACAAGTCTTTGTTACAGCTGAAGCTGTTGTGTTCCTTGTTTGAAAAGTATTTTGGATGCACTTATTTCCACCCATGTTAGAGAATGTGAACAGAGCAGCTGCTACAGGAATATCACCTATGTCAGCTGTGGGGACAGCTCTTTCAAATAATAATGAAGGAATAAAATTGAGGGGTGTAAAACATTCTTGGTATTTCAGACATTTAAAAATGGGTTATTTCAAACTATTGCATAGTTCAGATTATTTATGTTATCAGTAAGAAAGCAAGCTTTCAACTGCCTAGAATTAGGTCTTCATCCCAATCTCATGTAATGAAAAAAAAGCGTTTCTCAGTCCATGGCTGGAACCCCTGATGGTATCTGCACTGTGGCTGCTCCTTCACTAAGAATGAGGCTTGGGTCCCTGGATGATGGCCGACACGTGCCCACCTCTGAAAACACTCCTGTGTCTGTGGAAGCCCGCGGTGACCAGAGGCTCCAAGTCTGAGTTATCAGTCAGTGTCCTCTTTGGACACCAGCAGAGAAAATGGTCTGTTCTCACACAGCAACGATTGCGCGTCCTTATCACTATTTGCCAGTTCCCAGCTGAAACACAGACCATATGTTTCTCAAAAGAGGGAGGATGGGCATCTGGCACTGTCGCGTCACCTAGCTCGTTGGCTTGAGTTCTCGTTTGCTGTATATCTCTCAGTTCATTTCCTTGGGTGTTACCCTGACAGTGCCTAAACTGCAGACGGAGGTGCGTACAGATGAAGTGCAGGGCTGCTGGGAGCTTACATTCACATTCCTAATTTTCAGTGTATTCATATTAATTGTGGTCAATGAAAAGTGTGCAGTTTAGCTAGTCTCTCTTGCTCCCTGGCAGTCCCAGACGTATATGCCAAGCTCAGTTGTGAAAGATTTTTTCCAGCAACAGCATGTGGCTCTCTTTGGCAAACTCCCACCAACCATTTCGTTGGCAGCTACTAAGTAGCCTCTGGATCTATAATGCAGGAAGGCTGCTGATGGGCTTCTGATCTACATATTTCTCTGGAAGCAATTTCTTTTGACCTACCTTTCAGTTCTGCGAGTGCTCATTTACTTTATATTTATCTATTTGGTTCCAAACCCCACATAAGTCTCTCAGTGCATATAGATCCACTTACAGTTGAAAGAAAAACGTTATGTGCCAGAATTCCATGCTGTCCTTTGCCCTTCCACTTTTCATTTGTACACCACCTTTTCATTGTGCGTCTGTAAAAGCTCCATCTTCTCCAGAATTCATACCCTGTGCCTTTTTCTCGCTTGGTTAGTACACGTGAAAATGACGGGCTAGATGGTGGCTGCTTTTGGGTACTGGCTTGAGACCTCAGTATGGTCCTTCACCTTTTCTTGTACTTCTACAGTGGCATGCCAGATGTTCCCCATGAGTATTAGCGTTGCTAGAGATGACTAAAGGAGGTGTACCAGCATGTCAAAAGATATTCTTTCTGTCTAGCCAGTGCTGACAGAATTGAGCCTGATGGCACTGCACCTGGCTAGTGAGATGTGAGTAGTTGCATTTCATACCCTTTCACAGGAGACACTTTGCCCTCCCCTTCTTGGCACAGGGAATGCAAATGCAAAACTGACTGCCCGCCTCTTTGAAGTTCTGACATTTGTACAAATCTGTCAACTTACATTTTCTGCTGGCACCCACTGCTCCGTTCTGTGCTTTTATTTGTCGTTACACAAGACAGTCTTTCCATGGTTGTCTGCTGCTTAGAAACATATGTGAATTAAACCTCAAAATATTTCCGTGACTTAATGGAAATAACCCTAAGTTATATATAAGGGAAGGTGGAAATGCTGTGGAGGCACAAAATCTGTATTAGGCAGGAGTTCCTAATTGCTGGAATAAATTTCTCTCTGGGCAGAGCAGTGTCCCTTCTGTTTTCTGGTACTAGATTTTCTAAGAATGAAGAAAATGAGGATGACAAGTAACAAATTTTGCATAGTCTCTGTTGACCATAGCATACTGACAGACACTCTCATCAAAAACCTGCTATACTGTGTCTTACACCATAGCAGGTACTTTCTGTGTCATTTTTATAACAACTGTGCCATATGAGTTCTTCCAGAAACCATAAGGATGTCCTGAGTGCTGAGGAAGAGACTCCTCCCAAACAGAGTTTCAGTGCTAACCTCTGGGAAAAAGTTTGCTCTGAGTTACACTTCCGTAACTTCTCTGAAGGTAAAAGTAGCTTCTTGGGTGAAACTGTGAGCAGAATTTTGCCCTGAAGTCCCATTGAGTATTGCAGATTTAATATATCAATAGCCATAGATGGAAACATTTCTACCTTCTTTCCATTTTGTCCATATGCTGGAAGAAGGGATTATGTGTGGTCCCAAAATGCATATACATCTAGGAGAAAATTAGAATAAATGGAAAAAAACAGCTTTCCTTAAAATCTGGTGTCTGGACGGAAAGTACTACATCCTCCAAACATAGATTTCAAGGTGAGTGAAGGCCAATAATGCCATGCCAGCATTTTTACAGTTCATATATTCCTGCTGTTGACTTTTCACATGCACTTAGTAGAAACAAAGACAGTTCTTCACTGTTTTTTTGTGAGTTTTAGACATGTTGCAGGCAAAAAGCAGATCTTTCATATTTTTCATCCGTCAATGTACAACTTCAGTCCTGTAGCAAGTCATAGTGTAATGTGATGAGAAACTCAACATGAGCCAGCAATGTGCGCTTGCAGCCCAGAAGGCCAAATGCATCCTGGGCTGCATCAAAGTGTGGCCAGCAGGGCAAGAGAGGTAATTCTGCCTCTTTACTCCACTCTTGTGTGACCAAACCTGGAATACTGCATCCAGCTCTGCAGCCCTCAACATAAGAAGAACATAGACCTGTTGAGTGGGTCCAGAGGAGGGCCATGAAGATGTTTAGAGGGATGGAGCACCTCTCCTATGAAGACAAGCTGAAACAGTTGGGGTTGTTCAGCCTGGAGAAGAGAAGGCTCCAGGGAGACCTTATAGCAGCCTTCCAGTATCTGAAGGTGGCCTACAAGAAAGCTGGAGAGGGACTTTTTACAAGGGCATGTAGTGATAGGATGAGAGGGGATGGCTTCAAACTGGAAAAGGGGAGATTTAGATTAGCTATTAGGATGAAATTTTTCACTCTGAGGGTGGTGAGGCACTGGCACAGGTTGCCCAGGGAAGTTTTGGATGCCCCATCCCTGGAGGTGTTCAAGGCCAGGTTGGATGGGGCTTTGAGCAACCTGGTCTAGTGGGAGATGTCCCTGCCCATGGCAGGGGGGTTGGAACTAGATGTTCTTTAAGGACCTTTCCAACCTAAACCATTCTATGGTTCTATGATTCCATGTGGTGCTGTTTAACATGATGCTGTCTAAAATCTCTCCATTTGCAGCAGTTAGTCCCCCAGGTAAACTTTGGATTCTTATTTTATCTTCCTCACCAGCAATTTTCTTTGCTGGTCTGGATGAAGATGCCAGTATTATCACTGAAGTATTTTTACTCAAGGTGAGAATGCTGAGGTGAGGTGCTGAGTTTCATTCCTTGCGATGCAGCAGAGGTCTGCAGTGGGCAAGATTTCTCCAGCGGTGAAACCTGCTGAAGAGAAGCTGGTCATCAAACTCCCAGCTGGTTTTGCAGGGTCTCTAGGCAGGAGAGCTGTGTCCTGGTGTGCTTTGAACTGGCGATTGCAAACACTGTGCAGATATTGTGGCTACAGGGGGAGGCGGCTGCAGCTCAGCGCACCTCTCGAAATAACCCACTGCAGGACGGGTGCTTTCTACTGTGGTGCTGACTGAACATCATG
Organism: Anarhynchus alexandrinus; assembly: GCA_008711295.1. Taxonomy (NCBI): domain Eukaryota; kingdom Metazoa; phylum Chordata; class Aves; order Charadriiformes; family Charadriidae; genus Anarhynchus; species Anarhynchus alexandrinus. Next base: position 1,321,400 of record VUYV01000093.1, on the reverse strand, counting down.
TAAATCTGCAATCCCGGCATAAAAGCACTTTCTCTGTGTAATTAGAAATCTTAACCTTCCCCCCTCCGCCGACGAATTGCTACTGCTCATGTATTTGGCTGAAGATCAGCAGTACCTGCCAAGCCAAATTACTGGAAATTAATTATCTGGAGTCCGATCCAGAATTTTTGACTCACCTCTTCAGTAGGTCCATTCAACCCACTGTGATTATTTGAATCAATATGGATTGGGAAGCGGGGCCCTTGTTTTGTCAAGTTCCACTGCTCCATGTGGTGAACAGCTTCACCACATCTTCACACTCCAGCTGGGCTTCTGCTCATTTAAATCGTGGCTTGAGAACATGTAAAGCTACAGAATTTCCTAGCTTTCAGGTCCATATAAAACGGATAGAAGTTGCCATCAAGCAAACCTCTCATTGACGGGAATCCATTGACTTCCACTGGCTCACAGACAGGGTTGCTTCACGTACGTGTTAAACAGCTGCTTCGTGTGCTCACAAATACGGACTGTCCCTCTTAGATGGAATATGTTGAAGGAAATTTTTAAGCTGTATCTGTGGAGCTGTTGTTTAGAGTGTTTTTACTCTCTGCATACAGAAATGTTCTGATACTATCTAAATTAAGTAAATGCTGAAAGAGGAGTTTGCCCGTGAAACTATCTGCAAAATACCCTGCTGGAATACTGACATTATATAGTGGATATTTCCTAATGTTCATAAGTACATTAGCATCTATATTGTGCTCAGCGTTGGGGTACCAAAATGGTTTTTTCATTCTGAAACAAGATTGTGGATGAACTCAACAACTACAGTGGCAAAGGGTCAGAATAGGTATCATGTGGAAGGGTGTTTCCCTTGCGATAGGAAGTTTGTGTCTCCTGGAGAGAAAGGGGTGCTCTCTGTGGGCATATCCCTCTGCATTTCTGCTGCTGAATAGTTTAGCCTGTTTTTATCATTGCAGCATTCTCTTTATAGTCTGTGCTCTCATTTTGTGATTTTCCGGCATTTGTGTTTTCTTTTGTTTTTAAGACAAAGAGCTGCAAAAGCAAGTCTCCAGAATTGCTGTGGGTGAGATTTAAGCTGCCATGTTTTTCCTCACACATGCAAAAGTTTAGGAGCACAAGATCAGGTGGCGTAGCTGAGTGGTAAGTTGTCAAACTTGGATAACTCAATTGCTTTTGATCCTTTGCCCACACCCCGAGATTACAGGGTCTTAATATCTGAAGTGAAAAGCAGTGTTATTGAATTAGTGGTAAAAACTGATTTAGTAGTGGAATAAAGAAATGCAAAGTTACCATCTGAGACATCAGAAAACTATCAGTAAACTGCACTTCTTGAGCTTTTTTCACAACCAAAAAGGAAAAAAACCCATGCACATTTGCCAGGTTTTGCAATTCCATGGAAGCCCAAAAAGCAAGCAAGCTATAAAGGGAGAAGCTGCTGGTACTGTGATCATAGCGTGGGAGTGAAACTAATGGTTTAAATATGTATTAACTAGCAATTACCCTGGCTGAAGTTAAAATTATTGCATTCAAAATATAGGGAGATCACAGCTGTACGTTTCTTTTATTGATTTTGCAAATCATAAGATCTACACACATACAAGCATCCCTGGCACAACCCATTTTGCAAATGGCACGATCAGTCTTCTAGGTTACGGTAGTACTAAAGACCAAGAAAACCACCCAGTATTAGCAATGTCTAAGCTGTGGAAGAAAAATCAAATTAAGCCGAGAATCACATCATAAAGTGGTTGGATGTTAATGTCATGAAATCCAATATAAAAAGTACAAAGAAATGTGTGAAGCATTTTCCAAAATCTCATCCCTAAGGGTATTTTCAATAAAAAAAAATATGCTACAGAATGCTTAGTAGAAAATAAAAAACAATTCCTGAAGGAAGAAAAAGGGGAGAATCAGTGGTCAGGCAAGTGAGAAAAGGTGCAGGGTGTAGTGATGGGAATCAGATCTCTTATGCTTGAAATTATGAATCTGTTTAAGGAAGTGGCATAGCTCCCGCTGCCATTGGAAGGACCAGAATCTTAACCACATGGCTTATTAGGCTCAGTCTTGAAATAGTTTCATATGTGTTTGTATTTAAATTTGAGCATACTGCAGGGTTGTCTCGTTTCCCCACCCAGTTGTTTCCTGTTTATTTTTTAAGGGCGAGGAATGGGGAGCAAGGTGGAAAATTTTTTTTCTAAATAAAGGTGTTTAGGGTTTTTCTTAAGATTCTGTAGGTCCTTGAGAGAAGCTGCTCTGTGACACCGTCTGAAAAAAACAAACAAACAGCAATTCAGACTGATGCCCTCTAAAATATAAGTCAGCAATCCAAACTAATAAGAGTAAGCGGTGATTTTACTGGGGAGACCATCTGAAGAAACAGTACATCAGTAGAAATTTTTACGTGTCATTTGGATAATGGTATGGCCCCATGTGAAAAGTTCAGAGCTTGCTTCAGGACACGCTGTATACATCAACGGCAATCGACAGCTATCTGGTAATGGCATACTGTACACCTGTGTTGATGGAGGAAAACAGGCAGAGTTACAGAACCTTTTTGAAAACCCTTTTGGGAGCACTCTCACAGCCTGGTTGTTGCCTACGTTATATTTCCCAGCGGCACCTCCTTTGACGAGTCTGAAGGGCTGGAAGGAGAAACCCAGCAGGAAGGGATGCTGAGATTTTTGGAGCTTTTTGCAGTTTGTGTAATGGAGGGAAGAATTAATTCATCAGAAAGAGAAAGGTATAACTGCATTTTTTCTCAGGAGTGTTCCCCAGAGGGTAAGAACAGGTTGGCATTAATGTGTTCTTTCCTTTTATTGCCCTGGGGCGGCTGTGGGGAGGACGTTCACCTTTGGGCAAAAAGGGGATGTTATGATCCAAATTCTGCTTGTAGTAGTTTTCCCACTAAGCTCAGTGGGACTTTTTTGACCCCGCTCGCTTTACTCAGGTAAGCAGTGAGTTTACATACCCGTGTGACAGAGGGTTACTGGCAAAGGACCTCCTCTCGAGCCAGCTTTCTTCTTCCCCAGGTTATTCCACTCTGCATGGAAAGTGCAGCTGGACACATCAGAGGAATGTTTTTGTGAGATGCCTGATGGATTGTTCTTTCTATATTTTCTGGCTGTCGAATAGGGTCCAGCCAAGCTAAATGTTTCCAAAGAGCAAATCCTTCCAAAAAGGGGAAGATTGACTAAATATAATTTGAAAGTGTATTAGGCTGGCTTTCTTGTATTTCCACTTTTTCAGATTTAAATATGATTCACTTGGACGTCTGAATGAACTCGTTCAAGAACTTTGACATTTTCCTACTTCAGGAAAACAAAATGAAACGGTTCTCAGAGGATCCTCGTAAAAACCTTTCGCCGTGTGCTTAATCGCAGGCAGCGGGAGGTGCAGAATTCCTGCAAGGTGCCTGGGGAGCTGCACGTGTCGCGTTTCCTCTGCCCTGTGTGCACGGGCTCACAGGCACGCACGCTTCCATATCGCTTCCTGAGCACTGCACGGCAGCTTTATTACACTCAGATTGTCTCGGCAGCAGCTGGGGAGGGTGAAATGGCAACCAGAGAGAGAAAGGGTTGTTCTTAACGGTATCAGTTGATAGACTTAATTGTATGTTTACTTTAGAACTGAATTTTCAAAAGGGACTTGGGATTTTGAGTGCTCATTTTGAGAGACTTAGGGCTTTTTTCTTTTATTCAGAGGTCATCCAGTGTTTGCTGTTTCTCTGAATTACAGCTGGAAGTGTGGGGGCTCAGCCAAGTCCCCATAAGTCCCTTTTTAAACAGCACATCATTGGCGTTTAACAACAGCTATCCAATGGCTGTAGATACTGGGTCATGTCTCTGATCTATTAGCCTTTTTAGTGCCTCACTTGTATTGAAGCATACCCCAAATTAAAAGCAGCATGAGGTCATTTAGAAATAAATCATCATCTTTTACTAAGTTACTTACATTGCAAATCGTACTTACAGTGACTTCCCCACCCCCTTTTTTTGTGTTGTGGTGATTTTGTTAAACATGACAGATAATTACATCTTAGTTGATCCCTTGGCTATTGTACTTAAAAATGGCTGGTTTTGCTTAATTCACTTTTAATTCACCAGTTGCCTGCAGCCTACAATAAAAATGAATGCAAACTGTGTTTAAAAGCTTTAGAAGGCAGATCTGACAAATGCAACATAGGATTTAGAGACAAAAGGCAATTGGCCACTCCTACCAAATCATATCCCAACTAATGAGAGGGTTTGGGATCAACAGAACTCTTCGGTAATTTGGAGCCTCCTGACAGGCAGCTAAATCTACTGCTGTCAGAAATTGGGCACCATGTTGAAGTCAAAGCAGAAGAACATTCTGGGAAATGTGGGAACAGAGGACTAGAAGGGACAGCCTGGGTCATCAAGTCCAGTTTTCTACTGTTGTAGACATCCATGTTTCATAATCCCTTTCATTAAGTTACCAAGATCTATCTTAAAACTAGTTAGGTCGTTCGCCCCCACCGCTCCCCTTGGCTTGCTGTCACAGAACCTCTTTCTTCTGATGGTTAGAAGCCTTCTAATTTCCAACCTAAATATATTCATGGCCAGCTGACGCCCATTTGTTCTTTTGCCAGCACTGTCCTGAAGCTGAAAAAAAATCTCTTCTCTCTCCTTCACTTCAATCCCTTGATGCAGGAGATAGCATGTGCCGTTTATTCATTCTGCTGCACTATTCAAGCTAGGTCCTTTGGGTTTTTGTCTTGTAAGAGCATCTCCGTTATCCAGGGATGCTCTTTTCTGAGCAAGCTGGTCATGGTTTGAATCCTTTTTGACTATGAATGGCAAGGTTTGACCATAGTATACCAGTGAGATCTTACCAGTGCCTTCTACAAGGGGCAGCCCAGCCTTGACTCTGCTGAGGACAGACACCTCAGTCCACAGTAGTGGTTCCAACTTAAAGTGGTAACTCGGATGTGAAAGAGCAAATCTGGAGCTGTCACAATACAAACATTGCAGTTCATAAGCAAAAAGACAGTGCAAGCTAAGAAATAGGTTTTATCCAGTATCCAGGCTTATGAGGAATTCAAAAATGTGCCTTTGAAATTTTTCAATAAAATCAAAATAATGTCACTAATTAAAGCTGCCCATAAATTAATTTTTCCTATGCGATGCTGTTGATCATCCTCAAATAATGTGAACAGAGTCTTCTTTATTAGACAGGACATATATTAGATTGCTTACAATGAACTAATACACGTATGTAGAGTGAATAATAAACCAAAACAGATTTAAAATAAACTAGTTCTGATATAAAGTACTGAGGATTTGGAAAACCTTGCTTTACCAGTAGATGGCACAAATCAGCTTGATTTGGTTTCAGAACATGTATAAAGAAAACGTTGAATAAATAATGAAATTGTAATAAAGTTCTATTTATGGTAACTAGATGACAGCAAAAATTGTAAACAGGAGGTTAACATTCATATTTTGCATTATATTGCCCCGGTGGGCTTTTGGGTTAAAATAATTTATCTGCCAATGCACTAAACTGCATCTTAAGGGATTTTGACCCGATTTTGGCCTATTCAGACCTAAGCAGAAATGCCAAGGCAGTCAGTGGTTTTGGATCTGGTCCTGATTTCATAAGTGCAAATCCTCTTGTTTTCTCTAGACACTTTGCCTAGCACAGAGTGCAGATTTGAGTTTGTTTATTTTGTTGGTAGGGTAGTTTGGTTTTTCTTCCAAGAGAGAATACACTCTCACGCTAAATCTTTCATTCCAGCTGTTTAAATACCAGTTGGCAAAGAGTTTCATCCATTAAATTGCCAACTCTTTTTAATTGGGCTGATTTTAGCTCAGGGCAGTTGGTACTTTGGAGGACAGCTCTGCATCTTGGAAGGCACATCCCACACTGAGATGTGGAGGAGTGATTCTGACAAAACTCTTGCCTCATCCTCCACCCCTCCCTTGCCAACCATGTGGCCACGATTTTCACGGGGAATCCCAGCCCTGGTGACTGGACAGATTGGCTCCTTACTTTACAAAACAGGGCCATATTACAGAGCAACGAGGCAGTCCCAGATGAGCCAGCTACCTCCCTGTCCTCTCAGGTGTCGCCTCCACCCTGCTGGCAGGCAGGGAACCATGGGCCATCTCTCGCTGTCTCTCTCTGTCCCTCTCTTTTTTTCCACCAGGTCTCTTCACCGTAGGTTCCTTGCAGGCACCACCACAGCACATTTGCTTCAGGGTTTGTAAGGATGGTAGGTTTTTCCTTACCATTCCACCGCCTTTGTATGACTGAGTTGACGACGTTTCTTGCAACAGGAGAGAATGCAAGAAAGAAAAAAAATAAAATGTTAACTGGCATTGTTTGAAAGTTGATTTTGTCGGTTTGATAGGATTAATTGTATTCTGTTATCCAGCACAAAAGGAATTCCAGTTCAACCTAGCCATTGTGTAAAAGGTCATCAGTAACTGGGTGAAAAAAAACTGGTTTGGTAGGAGGACTTGGAACAATAACACAGGGTCTTGAAACAATTTTATATTTGATTAACTGAAAGGCTGATCAATAGCTAATTATTGTTGGGATAAAAAACACCTCTTATCCACTTTCTTCCCTCATAAATACAATTACAAAAAATCTCCTTTGAACTGCAGTAAGTCAATATAACTTGGACAGACATTTACCTAGTTAGGAGCTGTTAAATGAGGAGGTTTCCTTACCAGGGAAAATGGCACAATATGTTGTATAATAGGAAAAAAAAAAAGGCAAAATAATTGCCTTTCTCCCGTTTCCTTTAACTTCTTTGTATGTAATGAATATATTACACCTCGGCCAAGGAAGTCAGTGGGGAAAACAGGATTTAGCCAACAGCATGTGTAAGTTGGGTTTGAGTTATATTCTACACTGAAAGCTTTTTTTAATCTTAAGTACTAGAGGGAGCTGTGTTAGGAACTCTGCCAATTGTGTGTCACTGCAAAGCACTGTCCTGGAGGAGGTTAGATGACAAAAGAGAGGTGCTCAGGAGCTGTGTTCCTCTCTGAGTGACTCAAAAAAACCCCAAAAGAGACAACACAGAGGTGAGGATGCTACTAATGACAACTACTTGCAGCTGATGAGTTGATGCTTCACAGCTCTTGGAAGGCGACCCCGACTTGGCTCAGGTGGGGAGGATTGGACTTTGAATAAAAAAAAAAGAAGAGATTTGAAATAAAAGAGGAAGGCAGGATGGGTTTTAGGAGCTGCAAAAGAAAGGAAGCAAAAAAAAAAAAGCTTGTCTTTGGTGTTGTTGGTGTGTTGGGTGGCTGCTAGGTGGCACTAGCACACGCTCATGTCGCAGAGGTGATGTATGCGCATCTGTGCGGGCAGATTCCTTCTGGAACTCCTGCCTGGCGCGCTCTGAAGCACCATGAGACTGTGGCTGCAGGCAGACAGACAGACTTCTGCCCTCATCGCCACCTCTGCAACTGGATTTTAAAGATGGGAAAATGACTTTTCCTTCATGCAAACTGGAGCCCGTATTTCAGAGCTTTTAATCTTTAAAGGCACCTTGTGATTCTTCGGGAGTTAAGGATTTTGTGCGAATTTAATTACTGTTGTGACACTGCAGAGAGTCTGTGCAGCATAAAATCCTGCATGGGCGAGACTGGGCTTAAACATGAGAACAGCCCTTCTGAGCTCAGCTTTGGATATTTTTATTGATGAGACTATTTTTTAAATGCTCACAGCAAGCAGAGAAAATTAAATTCAGTCTTATGAGACTTATTGTGTAAATGGGGAGAGAAAACACATAAAAACCATCCTGGATGATCATCAAAGCTTGGTAATTATTTTTATTAGTTGTGTAGCACCATTTCTGATTGCATTGGCAAGCTCAGTAAAAGGCGGTGCGAGTTTTAGAAGGGATTAGGATGAAAAGAGGGTGTCTGCCTTTCCCTGTCCATGAGCTAGAAGGAGTTTCGTGTACAAGGAGCAGGCGGGGAGTGGAGGCAGAGGGAGTTACCGAGGAAGCAGTGGTGCCAGAGGCACTGGCATAGTAATGGAAATGAAGAATAGGAGGAATTAAGAGCGGGGGTGTAGGCAGGGATGGACTTGTGCGGGGTCTGGAAGATTCCCTCTTGCCTCTGGTGTTTTCCAGGCAAATGCACACTCATCTAATCTTTGCTACGGAGTATGAATATCACTCTTACAATTTCTGACTGTGTCTAAAAGTACTACCTTCATTCTCCTTCCACATGACCGAAAATTCAGACTGGGCTATCCAGACTGGATACTAACATCCTTTTAAATCTGCTGCTGAGCACTCACATCATTTTTACACACTACTCATGCGTATGCACACCTCACACCGTGAAAGGGGAACCCATGGTACACATGGCACCCTTGGCTCTAATGGTGCGCTCACGGCACCCTCTGTGCAGTGTTATGTTCATGGGCTTTGTCCAGATATTAGCAGTCTGATTATTACAAGGGTATATATTTAAAGGAGTGAATGGAGTTATGGTGATGATGAACTTAACCCTGGTCTTTCACAGATAATGATACAGCAGCCATGTTTGGAGAGAGGTATGAGATTGGAACTAAGATACCCTTTGGAGAAGTTCCACCTTTGACACTTCAGTCAAAAGAAAGGATTAAAAATGGAACCTCCTGAGAGTCCAAACACCATTTAGAAAACTCTTAGGAGTAACCAAAGAGTTTGCCTCTCAAGGTAATGTTGTCTCAGCTGTACTTTAACAGCTCTGAATACCTGCTGTCCAGGCTTCTGCCACAGGGCAAATCTGGAGAAGCAGGATATCTTATGGCACTGCTAGACTTGTAGCTCAAGGCTGTCTGCATGTTTTTGGGTCAGGTTTATGGTGGTTGTAAATGACAACCTTGGCAAAGATACTTTAGGGATCAAGGTGCTGGTTATCTGATCATGATAGGATGGATTTCTGCCCTCTTACAGACCGGGTGCTTTTAATAGAGAACTGGTCTGGGATTTTGCAGTGAAGTTATTTGGTTGCTGCTATTGTTTGAATATACGTCAAAGAGTAAATAGCAGTTTTTTCATCCAGGATGGAATATCTGGTCTGAAATTCTCCATAGCTGAGTAGCCAGCCAGCTAATACTGACCAGACAAACTCCACCAGAGCTCTTCCTGGGAACACGCAGAGAGAGATGCAACTTGCTAAATGACTTTCCAGAACCTCCTGACAGCAGCCACACTATGCCTGTTTGTTCATGGTCATTTGTTTTAAACCTGGGCTGTACCAGGGCTTGTTACACTCAAGTACTGTTTTCTACACGTTTTCTCTCTTTCATCTGCCGTCAAAATACGAGGTTTATAAGGAACTGGCACTTAGCAAAGATTTATCCCCATTGACCTTGTAAGAAAGACCGGGAACACAGGACACACAGTTTTGAGACACTGTCAGGAGGTATTTATTTATAAATGTGGTCAAAACATTGGAGGAAGAAAATAAACATAAATTTAGAAGATGTTTCTCTTTGGTAGGTAATGGACAGTTTGTAAGTTTGTTTCACAAAATATTTATCCAAATACTTTGAGTTTTCTACATTTTCAGATCTTGTTTCCTTCATATTTTCCTTTTTGTCACTTAGTGTAATACGGTGAGTACTATCAAAAGTGTGTGAGCTTATTTTCCATCCTTTCCCTTTTCCATTTCTCCTTTTTGCTTTGTTCTCTTCATTTTAGTTTTGCTCTTCTGAAACTTTTTAAAATGTTTAAGAATTCTTTAAAAGCTTTTCTGATTTAAGAAAGGCTACAGGGTAGTCAGAGGGAGTAGTAATTTCATAACATTCATTCTGCAACTTTTTGCAGTTCTAATACATTTTAAAATTAGTTTCTAATTCCCCTAAGGGGTTTTGGCTGTTTTTTAAAGTTTCCAAACTAAGAAAATATTCAAAATCTATTGGCCTAAAAAGAGAAAAAGGAAAGATGAATACCCAAAACTCATTTGTTGCATTCGGTGAGCAAAAAGAAAAAAAGTGGGACAGAGAAAAAATGAAAAGGCAACAGCTTTTCTTAAAGAAATCTGAAGACTTTTGTGAAAGTGAATTGTATTTTCTTGAAATTCTGTTTTAAACATTTAGTTTGTTTATTTGTACAATGTCTACCAGTCTAAGATTTAATCCATATATAAATTTTTTAGGGCTCTTCTAGTTAAAGTTATAATTTAAAATAAATAAGTAATGGTAAAATTTGTGCTGGTAGATTCCACATCAGAATTTGCTTACAGCAGCGCAAAAATATGCTTCATCTGTACAGCCTCTTACACAATTGTGCCCAATCTAGGTGCATGGAAAGGCTCCACTGGTATGTTTAAAACTACACAAGTTTATGTTGTGAAACAAATCTTGGGTTAGACATGCTCTGAATGTTCCCATGGTGTGAGCACACAATATTCTTCTGCATAGCTTAGCTGTTAGGTACACGCCTGGTCTGTTATTGATGTCTAATCTCCATAAACAATTTTGCCTAATTATGATCTAATCTTAATGTATCCAATCTATTTGACTTTCTTTAACCCATTTTTCTATTTATTATTTTTAAACTCTGTTTCTTATATCACAGTCTTTTTTTGGAAGACCTGTGGATTAATTAGGGTAGAAAATTTCCATGCATATTGTAGTTACTGTGGCTATAAATGCTATGGGTTTATGTTTAAATGTCACTATACTTAACCAACTGAGATTGATAATATTGTTTTCCTATGTGCAATATTTTTTAATTAATACAGGTACTACATATTTTACATATAACAGAAGTAGTGTTTAGCGCTTTTTAAGGTAGTTTGCTAGTGCAAAAATATGTGTAAGACTAAGCAATTGATATACTCTGCCTGATATTAACAGCAACACAACTGACATGCTGTCTTACTACTTGTTTATTTGTCTTCTCCACTTGTCATCTCTTGTCATAGTCTTGTTTCTGAGCCTTTTGGTATGGGTTACTGTTTTTTCGTTGCCTCTATTTGGCATAAGAACCCTCCTAGGTGCTATTGCAGTGGTAGTAAGATAAAAAATAGAGTGTACAATTATTTGCAAATATTATATGTATTGCCTCCCAACATTCATTAGAAATACGTCAGTCAAATGCTTCTAATTCTAGTTATCATTTCTGGAAGTGGACATCTGTAATGCATAACTCAATGTTCTGGAGAGGACATTGGTAAAGACATAGGTGTTCTCATACTGGACTCTATCTGTCTGTATCTTTGAGAAAAATTTCATCTGTGTTTGTTAAATCTGTTACATTGCGTCGTTGCTGTTACCTATTTTTTTGCTTGGTAAAGCCAATGAAGAAGAACTTCAAACACAGGAAAAGGGGAAGAAGTTGTTAATGTGAAAAAGTCTGTTTGGTGTATGGTTTTGTTTCTGGTTGCTTTTACTAACGGTTCTGATGGAGGGTCATAGTAATACTGTTAACTTTTTATTGTGTAGTATCAAGAAAATTTGGTTACTTGAAATCAGGTCACTTGTTGCATATGAAATTCTTGTGTCTGATGGGTGACATGGTTTGTGAAGAATTTACTGGCCTTCAAAAAGCATGGTGGTTGTTCAACAGCATACTAGTTCTGCAAACCTCTTTAAGAAGGATTTAAATAGATACAGAGATAATGGAAGAAAAATGGATCATACATATGATGTATGGAGGGAGTGTGTGGAACAGAGAAGGAACGAGAGAAAGAGCAGGTCAAGGGAGGAGGTCCTTCCCCTCTACTCAGCACTGGTGAGGCCACATCTGGAGAATGGTGTCCAATTCTGGGCTCCCCAGTACAAGACAGATGCAGACATACCGGAAAGTGTCCAGCAAAGGGCCAAGGAGATGATTAAGGGATTGGAGCATCTCTCATATGAGGAAAGGCTGAGAGAGCTGGGACTGTTCAGCCTGCAGAAGAGAAGTCTCAGGGAGGATCTTATCAATGTATATCAATATCTGAAGGGTGGCGGTAAAGAAGATACTGGAGATGTTTTGTAGAGACCCTACCTGGAGTACTGCGTACAGCTTTGGAGTCCTCAGCACAAGAAGGATGTGGACCTCTTGGAGTGGGTCCAGAGGAGGGCCAGAAAGATGATCAGAGGGCTGGAACACCTCTCCTATGAAGACAGGCTGAGACAGTTGGGATTGTTCAGCCTGGAGAAGAGAAGACTCTGGGGGGACCTTATAGTGGCCTTCCAATACCTGAAGGGGACCTATAAGAAAGCTGGGGAGGGACTTTTTACAAGGGCATGTAGTGATAGGACGAGAGGAAATGGCTTCAAACTGGAAAAGGGGAGATTTAGAATAGATATTAGGATGAAATTTTTCACTCTGAGGGTGGTGAGGCAAGGGCAGAGGTTGCGCATGGAATCTGTGGCAGCCACATGGCTGGAAGTGTCCAAGGCCAGGTTGGATGGGGCTTTGAGCAACCTGGTCTAGTGGGAGGTGTCCCTGCCCATGGCAGGGGGGTTGGAACTAGGTGATATTTAAGGACCTTTCCAACCTAAACTATTCTATGATTCTATATTGAAAAGCCATCTGGACATAGTCCTCGGCAACCTACTCTAGGTGACCCTGCTTGAGCAGGGGGGTTTGACAAGATGACCTCCAGAGATCCCTTCCAACCTCAGCCACTCTGTGATTCTGAGTAGAGGAACAGTGCATGAGGGTGGAATGAGGGCTTGTGAAGGAAGCCTGAGATATGAAGAACATCAAGCAGGGAACCGAATCAAGCTAACAGGCTGTCCTGGAGAGAGGGAACCTGCAAAGTCAGATGTGCAGAAAAGGACCCTTTGGATTTTCTGATCACCTCGGTCCCTTGGTACCAGCGACAAGCTTGCCAGTGATTGTGGCTATCAAACTGAGAGTTTCTGTATCTCAGGAGCTGGATCTTCCCTGGCATTGTCCTTCTCCCAACATGCATATCCAGGGAGCAATGCATTGGTCCCTAGTGCCCCTAAAGTGGTGAAGTAAGGTCAAACAGTGCTTGACTTTCTGGTTAGAAGGGTTGTGCAGCAGGACACTGAGAAGCCAGCAGTGGCATGTATGTAAGTCATCTTCAGATGAGCAATGCCAGAGTTTAGGAACAGCAGTGATAAAGCCTTGTAGATAACCAGAGATGGGACTACGCCTAAAGGAGGAGAGAAAACAGGAGGTACTGCTGCCAACAGTGTTGCTCCACCCAAAGGTTCCAGTTGAACAGGATATCCGCAAGTCCCTTCTGTGCTGTATGCTTTTGTTGCATGCAGAAGGGAAGAAGGGCTTGCAGAAGGGAATAAGAAGGAGAACGTCACAGAAATATTCAGCAGAAATCATAGGAAGTGCTGTAGGAAGTATGAGCGTGTATATATGTATGTATACGTGTACACACATATACATACATACTATATAGCAGATACCAAGAGATCTTAAGCAAAACTGAGCAACAGTGGGCAGGATGGGTGTGCCTGTGTGCAAGCATTTGCTGCAAGATGCAAGACAGCAGAGCATCCAGAACATAATTTTTACTGTGAGCACCATAAGGCAAAGTATTGCTGCATAGATGTTCTACAGTGCCCTCTGTGTCCCTTCTCTCATGAACTTCAAAAGGAGTAGTTGTGCAGCTGTCTGGCAACGGTATCACATTTCTCCTTCCCACTAGGCAAACTGAGAGACCTGTTGGTGGCAAGTAAGATTCCTCATGTACAGCCCAGCTCTGATTAGTTCATTCATACTGTGATGGTGTGGTTATCCAAATGGCAATCAAACTACACGTGTGTGATCAGCATCTTCATTATTGCCTCTGCATTTGTTCTGTGGTCTAAATTCTCACGCCAGATCAGATACAGGCTTCACAAAAAACTAGGTATCACATATGGAATGAGTGGAGTAGCCTACTTCTTGTCCTTCGGCATCTCTTAAAAAGTCTAATTTTTGGTGAGATTACTTGCTGAGCTTCTCTTTGTTAAGGCCAACTTATTTACTAGTCGTCACCTAGAGTTTTACATTCATGCATCAAATGATTATAGGAAACCTCTTTTTCACTAATGAAGACTGAAGTGACTGTGTTCTTGTCAAAGCAGTCTCTAGCTGCTAATGCTGGAGCCAAATATCATCCTTTCCCCTGGTAGTGGCTGGATATAGTTGCATCTCCTTCCATCCTCTTGGAAGCAAAAGGGACCTTCAGAACATGGTAAGATGTTGGGAAAGTGGCCAAATACCTTCTCCTACTGAAGGAAAGAACTGAGAGCAAGGAAAAAGGCAAATGTTTCCATTGAAACTGCCTTACAGATCATCTGTCTTCCTGCTGTCTCCCAGGACAGTTCCATAGAAAACGGCTGCCACCAAGATATGCTGAATTTCTACTATCCCCACAGCTAGAGAAGTGGTGAAGCAGTATGATAAATAGAGCAAAACAGCACAGAGAGAGGCAAATGCATTATGAAATTCAAATAGACTAATCTTCAGTTGTTTTCATGCACAAATGAACCTCTGATGCATAGTGTTTATATTCAGACAGTTCATTTTCTTTGGTAGACAGGGGGTATTCAGTAGTTTGTTGGGTTAGGGTTTTTTTTTTTCCAGTAGGTGGATACAAAATATGTAACTTAATTTTGTGCATGCTGGTTAGCTCAGAAGATCTGGTTGCTTAAGTAGTTTTGGTGTGCCCAGAATAAACGTCAGTTGGTGATGGCAGTGATTTGGTGTTTTGATAACTGTATGATGCTTCACTAGTGACAGGCATAGCTCTTATCACCAGACTTGACTTGTTTCATGGCTTTTGATGATAATATCAGCAATGGGGATGCTGAGCTATTCCAAGTGGTATTACCTGATGCATTTGATGCAAGGTTTCGACCTACATGAAAATATACTCCTTTTCTCTAACAGTGTTTATTGTCTTCCCCACCCCCACCCCCCATATCATGACATATTCTGCAGCCAATCGGTAAAGCACTAGGCAGAGTAAGTTAAATTTTTGGGAGTCAATGACAGCAAGGCTTTGACTTTTTCTTAAATCTCTGAATGCTTTTCTGTTTGAAAGACCAGAAAGAAAGATCAAATTACAGAACTACAGGTCATATGTAGGGATCCTGAAAAATTGCACCCCTGGGGAGATATCTTCATATTAGGAGCAGCCTGGAGATGGCACACGTTGCTTGCTTGCAACTTCCAGCTCGTTGTTCTCTGGGAGAGGAGAAAAATGAGTATCAGGAGAAAAGTAAAGGCAGGTGAACTGTGAGGCATTTGGTTCACAGCTTTTCTGAGGCTGTGGCAAATGAGAACAGCATGAGGACTCCTAGAGGATCACTCTAGCTGCAAGAGATACTCAGAAGCTACTATAATGGCTTTAGGTCATTTTTTCCTTAACTCCAAAAGGTTAAGGCATAGCACAGAATTTAGCCCACTGCTCATAGCCATAATGATATCTCCCGGGATTCAACAGGTTCACATGTGTATGCCTGTGATGGATGAATTAGGAAACAGGGCATGTCAGCCACTTGTGACCAGAAGTACCTTCACCGGGCAGACGTACAGCTCCTGTGCCCGCCACATCAAGGTGTTTGAGCAAAGTTGGTGTAACTGGGAGGTTGGCACTTAGCTGACAGTGCATGAGCAGTCCTGAGTGGGTTTGTCTGTGATGGTGAAAAAATATCTCTGGAGAGGAAACCTTTTTTTGCAGTAGCATAGTAGTAGGACCTTCCTTGGCACCTGTGTAATCATGTGTATACCGAACAAGAGGATAGTGTACAAAGCATGACCGAAACCAGTGTTATTCCCTGATGCGGGCTGTGAGATTCCCTGATGCTTCGATTGGTGAGAAATCAGGGACTGAATCACTCCTGTTCTCTCTGAACTTTTGCAGTATTCCTTATTTGTAGATGTTATGTACTGCATATGGTTTGCATAGACTCACTTCAGGAGGTAGCACAGTGTCAGTAGACAATACACATTCTTGTCATGGAGTATATTGCTTCTGGAGACTGTGGTGCTCTAAGAAGATGATTAATATAATTTCTATTTGATACAGCTCAATCAGCTATATATAGCTGATTTGACGCAATCAGCTTTGTAACTAAAGAGCCTGGTTTCTTAAAAGTGATTAGACTCATCAGCTTGTTGGTTGTTTATCCTCTAGCTGCCTAAGAGAAAAGGTGCGTGAAAAAGAAAGGACCTCCCTGGCACAGATGGTCATTGGTGGTCTCTGGTTAACGCAACGGGAACAACTCATCTGTTTTCTGTAAGTTTCCAAGCACACGGTAGGGTCAGTGTGTATCCTGAATGATGTATGGTTCCTTAATGACTGTAACTGCATATCCATATGATGTGTACTACCTAAAATAGTCAGTCTGTAGATCCCTGTATGTTGTCCCTACATTTATGATGGGCTAAAACAATGGAACCTTCCAGTGTTGTTCAGATGTTGGTTCTATAGATGGCATGTAGTGGTTGCCAGCTGCTGAGTGAAGATGCATGTTCCTTACAGTTCTACGTGCACTTAGTGCTGTCATAAGACCAATCATTCTGTGCATAAACAATATTTTAATTCCATCCAGCGAAATGGCAATGAGTACTTTCTTGGAATCATGAATGCCTTCATTACGTTGGTAGCCCCATCACTGTTACGAGCAGGCTGGGCTTGGCTAATTATGGCATTGTCATTCAGCCTCAATTAATTAACTAGTGTATTTGCAGTCTAGGGGGTAGGAGGGAAGCCCTACATAAATGCTGACGGTTACTATTCTGCAGGAATAGCTCCTGGAGCAGCATTTATTTTGCATTTATTAGTATTATGGTGATGATTGATGTTTACCATTTGCACAGAATTTGCACAAAGCACTTGACAAAAGAGGTGCAAAATACCTGACCCAGTGAATTTGTAGTCTAATTTTATCCAGGTGCCATAGTGAATTAGGAAAACAAGAACCGAAAGGAATACAAAGATGAAGCTCAGCGTATTAGACAAGCCTTACCGTGTGTACTTCTTGTTCCTTCTCAGTTTACTTTCTTTAATAGCATGGAAAATGTGGGGCTGTAGGAAAGATCTCACCGAGCAAATAGTACTGTGTTGAACAAGGGTATGACAACATCCCTTCTACATGGACAATGTGGAAAACAGTAAAAATGCAATATAGGAAACAACAAAGTATTTAGCAAACCACAGAGAAGAAGAAAGTGCACAGGAGTCAGGGTCCTTTAGTGGTCCACTGCAGCAGTGTAAGAACTTGTCATGTTCATGTTTCTTTTGACTGTCCTTTGCTCACTGCCAAGCCTCAGTGAGGAGGAAATTCTTACCGACGTTTGGTGGAGAAGGTGATAATCACAATAGCTGTCTGTAATATTCTTTATCAACAGGCAGGTGGGAATGAATCACAAAGATGCTTGCTCATCTGGATGTCGTTGCTGCTTTCGAGTGTTTAAGGATGCCATCTTGCAATATTGGTATCAGTAATTTCCCTTTCTATCTTCAGTGAAATCAGATATGGTTCTTGTGCCATATGTATTTAGCATACTTGCTCAAATTAGTTGCTCCTCGGGCCTTGCATCTTGTACTGTGTAGTGGTACCTCATCACTGTTGTGGTTTTGACTTTGCTAATCACAAATACGCACACACAAAAGGCTGTGCCTAGGAACTTTTAGTTTAATTAGATAAGAGAGGAAAGACGAACGTAGGCAGGCTGATGAGCAGTGGTGGCAGCAATGAGACCCTACTGACCAGTGTGATTTGCAGTGTTCTCCCTGAATGAATGTCGCAACTGTACGGACAGCATAATTGCTTTTCTCTGCCATAAAAACACCATAAGAAAGGAAAGTATAAGGAAGAATTTAAAAAGAACAACTAAATGGTTGTGTCAATAATTATAGGGAACTCCCTCAAAACATTAGTGTCAAGATGGGAGAATATATGAAAGCGCTTGTTTGAAAATGTAGTATAGGAATGATGGGGAGGGGCGTAACTGGCAAGAGTTGACCTTTGACACTGAACGAGAGATTTAAGGAGTAGAAAGACTAGGAAAGGCTCTGAAAGAAGATGGAATTCACAATCAATATAGTTAAAAGGAAGAGACAATGAAGAGATGCATGGGGAAGGACACGGCAACTTTTTTGAAAAATCCTTGCAGGAGTACATTTGTCAGGAACAGGAAAGGATTTGGTGGTATACTGGGGTAAAATTTTTGTTGTGCACATGGACAACAATGGCAATATATATATGTGTTACATAAGAAAAATATCTGCAGGACTTAAACTAGAGTGCTTGTGGAAACCTTAAGGAGATTTGAGGAAAAGCAGCAGGTTATGAGTCTTCCAAGCAAATAAGATTGTAATGGTGTCCAGGCACATGTTTCCTGGGAGGAAAGACTAGGGCAGTTTTAATCTCCGCGTTAGTTTTAGCTGGTGTGGTGTGTGCTTCTATGTCTCCCAGTAGTGTCATGTCCTCATGGCAGCGCAGACGTTTCAGACTTTAGCTGCCCCCGTTCTGATACGTGTGTGGTAGGCAGTAGTGAAAATTCTTTTTGAGGAATATTTAAGGAATATTTTGCTGCACTGAGCTCGACGTGGAGTCTAGGCAATGAAGAGGTGACAGAGGGACAGGCTAAGATCTCAGCTTTGCTAAAAGGGGCAGACTGGAGATTCAGTATTAGTGTAGCTGCCTTTGTTTGTGGGTGAAATATCCCAGGATGAGGCACAGAGGAGGAGGAAAACCAAAGCCAGTATTCTATAAATTTCCATCAGAACCTGGAAGGCTGATAGTATAAAGTCACAGACAAGTTCTTCAAGATAAGGTATTTTCTTTACTTTGTGAACTCTCTATATTTATATCTGAGATTACAAACTTTATTTTTAGCTTAGTGGTGATCATGATCTTCCTGTGATTCCCCTGGATTCCTATGGGGCTGAAGTTCTTAAGGGTGATGGCACACAGTAACGGAGGGTGGTTAGACAGAGTTAATACTAACACACATCCTGTACAGTGAAACAGATCCTCTGAAGGAGAATTTGTTTCTCAAGAGAGCAATCTTCCTGAAAACCAATTTACTTAAACATGCTGTAGGAGAAGATTTTAGAACACTGAGTCATCTGGAAGATGATGTAGAACAAATAGGGAAAATAAATGGGAACATCACCACGCCTTTGTCCAAATGTGATCCTAGTCTTCTTTAAAAGGTTTTGGGTAGGGGAGGATCCAGGGAAGTGTGCACCACCAAGTACAAATTTTATGCCAAACAAGTTATTAGGAACTATAATAAAGGATAAGATTAGTGTACATAGAAATAATTATGACGTATGGTGGAAGAATGAGCATAGTTTATTTATAAGCAAATCAAGTTTCACAGATTAATAGATCTGGTTGACATACTTGAACTTCTAAAAATTATGTGACAGAATCTCTCAAGAAAGATGTTCCATTTCTTTAAGCTGTTATGAGTGAAGAGGTATGGTCAACGTCTTTCGTGACTGAGGTCTTTCATGTAGAACCTCTTATAGGAGGAAGGGGAAGATTTGAGTAGGTGGGAGGGCAGGCAGGAGCGTAATTTGAAATCCATCCCATTCCCTCCACTCAACCCATATTTCTCAGAATCTCTTTCCCTGTGTATTTTCTCTACTGCAAGAACTGAGGAGAGCCCAATTAAATTACTAGATGCCAGGTTTACAAAAAGCAAAAGGAAATAGTTTCTCATGCAGCACAGAATTAAATAATGAAGCTCCTTGTCACAGGACACCAAAAGTATAAATGGCTTCAGAAACTGTTTGAAACAAATCATATGCTCTTCTTCTGTCAAGGGTTAGTCAACTCTGGAGGCAACCTCCGGCTCAGGAAAACCCTAAAATACTGATTGCCACAAGGTGGGAGGGAAGTGTCAGACCTTTAGTTGACCTCATTCTTATGTTGTATCCCTAAAGAACCAGTGCTAATCATAGTTAGAGACAGAATAGTGAGCTGCTTTTGACCTTAAAAAATGTGAGTCACCTATTCTTAAGAGAAAGCAAATTCAAGGATAATATGAAGAAAAAAATAATTTAAGAAAAAAATGGAGCTGTTTGCTTTCTTTGGTTTGTTGTTTCTTATATTTCATAAGTTCTGACTAGGGGGGGACAGCTTAGGTGCTCACTGCAGAAGGATGAAATAGCTTTTCTGAGCACAGATAGACTCTCTGGGTGTCTCAAAGAAAGCGAGAATTAGCAGAAGAGGCATTATATTTAGGAGGTTTTTCTTAGGATTTGTAACCTCTGGGTTTTGCCTGTTTAGCAAAACAATGATGTGCAAGAGCTCAGTAATAAAATTCTGTCTTTTTTATCTTGTGCCTTTTGAGTTTGGCTGTAAACACACATGCTTATACAACCCCTTAGTGTTTGGAAAATGGTATCTTTAAGTCACAGTAGAATTTTAAAGCCATGTACGTTTGGGACAGGCTAATGAACTGTGGGGATGACCTGCATTGCACAAGTTTGCCTGAAGACCCCAAACTGCATTGACTAGACTCCTGAAGGATTTGTTTAGTCAAAGGTGAAGTGCTTGTGACTTTAGCTATCAGTTTGGTGAGTAGCCCAAAAGCAGCAGTTCAGCTAGACTTTGTTGCAGGATGTCATCTTTGAGGGGACATCTTTGAGGAATAAGTAAGGAGGTCAGAAAAAAAGCAGTAGAAATTATAGAAATCCAAAGAGAACAAGACTATCTATTACCCTCAAACCTTTGGATGCTCTGTCCCTCACATTTTGCTTGGTTTGTATTAATTTAGGGCTAAGTTTCTGCAGCTACGCAGAACCTATCACTCCTGCCCAAGTTTCCTGGTCATTACTAATGTCACTCTGTTCAGCCTCTGATTCTGATTTCCTTCCTTGAAGGCCTGGTTTCCTTTGTTCTGCTCTGCATTTCACGCAGAGTAGTTATTCAGCTAGTTTCTTTACACTTCATCCAACTAATTGTGCCAGAGCTCTTTGAATAGGTTATCATTAAAGTTATAACAACCCATTATTGTGCTTTGTCTGGGAGGGATGCAATGGAGCTTTTGTAAACAAATGGTGGATTCCCCATATAATAAGACCTTCCATGATTCAAGGGTTTCATAACAACTGTATAACATCAACTAGAATGTATAAGTCGTACACAGGTTCCCCCCCTCCTTTCCCATAAATCACAGGTTACAGATGTACCTCTTGGCTAAAGAAGTATTATTAAATATTCTGGTAAAAACAGCTTGGGTTGCAAAGGGAAGGAACCACACAAGGAGAGAAGCCCCAGGTAGAAACTATAAAGGTTGTGTTCAAAGAGCTTCAGAATGAAAAGAAGATGGAGTGATACTGATGAAACAAGTTGGCTCAGGGTGGGATGTTTTTGTAATGGGAGTGGTCAAAGCAAACTCATGTGAGGGAATAATCTGAGGGAGAGTGAGAAGTTACATGTGGTAAAAGGGAATTGATGAGGAAGTATATGATGGAGGTCAGGAAAGACCATGCTATAAAAGCAGGTGGAGATTGGAGCGTACTGGAAGAGGGAGCACTGCTTCTGTAGCTGTTTGCTGGTTATGAACTTACCTGAACACTCTTGCTTTCTGTGCTTTTGGAGTAGCACCCCTGCCTCTCCAGAAATACATCAGTCTCCAGCAGATTCCTATTGGTCTGGAGTCATTGCTGGTGAGAACCGTCCAGTCCTGTGTTCCTCTGCATGTCAGGAAGCATGTGACATACTTCTGCTGTCACCATAATGCCAACAGGCAAGTTATGGGCATTTGCTGCACCAGATGATATCTTTGGGCCTGATGTTGTTTGTGCCTTACGTTGCTTTATCTACTTTGAAGTTGATACTGGCATGTATTTTTGCCATTTGTTTCTGTTGCAGGCTTTATCTTGCGGCTTGACCTCTTTTCATGCTCCTTGGGCTGTGCCTTCCCCCATGACAAGGGTGTGGGCAGGCCTGCTAACTTGTGCCATAAACACATTCCTTCCTTCAGGGTGGTACTGAGGATGAAGTAAGAGTTTAATGGGAACTTCTTCAAATAGCTATGGAGTTTTGTCTGGCGGGATGCGCGCTGTGCTGTTGCACCTACCCTGCTGTACTGGCCCTGCGTGCCTCACTTAAGTAAATCTCTCTCCAGTCATTGATGCGGGTGTGTCCGTCACTCCTGCATCAGGAGGGAGTTAGAGATGAGCCCTTCATCTATACGTAGGGATTGCCCGTCTAACTGTAGAGCTTGAACTTGGCTCCGCTCTTGTTGCTTTATGCCCTTGTATTGACACGAAGCAGATGATTGTAGCTTTGTTGAGGTCACGGCAGGTTTTGCTGTCTTTGGCCTTCCATACTATGGATCTCCGT
Organism: Anarhynchus alexandrinus; assembly: GCA_008711295.1. Classification (NCBI taxonomy): domain Eukaryota; kingdom Metazoa; phylum Chordata; class Aves; order Charadriiformes; family Charadriidae; genus Anarhynchus; species Anarhynchus alexandrinus. Next base: position 1,299,137 of record VUYV01000093.1, on the reverse strand, counting down.
GGAGTTCAAAGTGGTTATTGTGTCGAGCGTTGTTGCGTCATGAAGTTTCCTGAATGACCAGGCATTTGTTTGCTTTTCAAGCCACGGAATTCCAGCGCAAAAAGAGAGAGTTCTTGGAACATACAAAACTAATCCGCATGGAAAAAAAGTCAAGTTAGCAAGTGAAGGCAGTGACGCAGTTAGTCAGGCGGTTTAAGACTGTGTGGGCTGGAAGATTCAGGCATCCAAATAAACACTCTTTTACTTTTCTGCTAATCGTTCTCTGCTCCCTCTTACTTTTTTTTTTTCCCCCTGACTTCCTTCTCCTGTTAGCTACTAATTGGTGTAATACTACACAGGGTATGTCTTTGATCTGAGATATATATTGAGTAAGAATAGTGGATAAAAAAGAGTAACACATCATCCCCAAACCATTCGGTTTTCTACTTGGTGATTCTACTCTCTTCTCTACCCAAAAATATCTTTTAAAATTTAAGATGATTCCTGCAACACTTACTTAGCTGAGGTAGCTGCTCTCTTAAGGGTAAAAACTCCCTAAAAAGGAACTACACCCTGTCAAAAGGCTGGCCACAGGATTTTGTTCTTTAATGGGAAAAAGAGTGATGCTTTTAGAACTAAATATCAACTGAATAAAACTTGTGTCAACAAAACATGTCTGCAGGTAAGTTCAACAGCAAAGTGAGTTTAATACACTGATAAACATACTTATTTTTGTGCATGACAGTGTTTGTTGATTTTGTAATGCTTCACTTAAAATATAATGTTTGAAAAATAGAGCCTTTTTTATATTCATGAAGTTTAGTAAAAAAGAAAACTCCAAATCTCAAGCAAATACAAAATACCCTCTCAGTGTTTTGTCTTTAGCTCATTTATATGATAAAATGTATATACAAATCATAAGAAAAATGAAAAATTACAGTTTGCCTAGTTAACAGAGTTCCAGAATCATAAACTGAGTTTACAACACAGGGTAGTGCTAGGTCATTCAGGGTATAACTTTGTTTCATTTTGGGGGGGGGGTTAGTACCATGGTCCATGTACATCTCAGCTATTTTTCGTGCTAGGGACGTCTAAGTTCACAAAGATTTCAAAATCAAACATTTACTTTGGAAAATCAGACCACGGATTTCTATTAGAAGAATTTAAAAGCGTTTTTCAACTTTAACAGAACAGAAGATAATATGTTGTTGCAAGTAACTCACTGCTTAGAGCTAAATTTTCACATATGGCTTCTAACTTTTCAGTTACTTGCAACAGTGAAGTATCTTGCACTTTCTATAAACATTCCATTTCGTCTTTCATCGGGTACAGTTTCCTTGTTTTCTTTGAGGAGGGAAAGAATATCCATCTCCAGGCAACCTGAGGGATACCTGCATGGACAAATTACCATGAGGCAAGTTGGGGTGTGGATTTACAGTATGTCACCTGCTCCACCCAATGGCTTCTCTTTATGGTACATGTAAGGCCTTTGCCACCCATCCGTTGAGGTGCAAACTACATTACACTCAGTGGGGGTAAGATTACATGGGCATCCAAGCAGTTGCTGGTAATGCACCGTAATTTCACAATCTGTGTTATCTCTTAGCAACTTGTTTGTGTGGTACACATTTACCATAGCAAAACGTTGTACACAAACAGAAAGGGAGCTTAGAAGGGTATTACTTGCAACCCAGCACTCAGTATCGTCTTAGTAAGAGACGAAGTGTATTTGTATTTGTGGGTAGTGTACTGTATTTGTTATTGTGAAACTCCTTTGTGGGGTGAAATGTCCACCAAGGGTATTTTGGGAAGAGGTTTTTAGCCAAACAGTATTTTATGTTGACTTTTTACTGAAATGTTTTTCACACATCTAAGTTAGAGACGTTGATTTATTCAGTTATTGCAAGAAGACAAAGAACGTAGTTAATATTATACTTCATGCATTCGTGAGAGATTTGGAGGGACTTCTGCCTCTAAAACAGAGGGTGATCTTTTATTTTATTTTTATCTGCTTTTACAAAGTTCTGCATTGGATTTTTTTTTTAAAGAAAATAATAGGGCTGTGAATGGTTTGGTGTTGTTTTGTATAGATATAAAACTGACTGTATGAAGTGTGGCTAACATATTTCATCTCATTTTCAGAAGCCCATTGTCTCCCCTTCTAACTTTCCCCTTATTTTTCTGTTATTCACTCTAACTTGCTGCCACTCACGTCTTCAGTGGTTACACTTTATTGTCACTTAAAATGTGTTTACACCACTTGGCCATTGTTGTTTGGTTCATCAGGCAAGAGAGCTGAAATTATATAACGTAGTAAAAGAAATCCAATTAAATCCGTACCTATAGTTGATAGTGCTGAAATATCTGCATCTATGGCTTAATTATTAAACCCTATGCTCTGTGGGTATCTAATTAGTAGAACTGTAATTTCAGGTTTCCTTTTTCTTTTTATTTCTTTGTTCTCCTTTACTTCTGAAAGATACAGCAAAATCTCAACAAAAATGTTGTAATATTTGAGAATCCAATTCTTTAAAGCATTTGAAGTGTAGCTTTCAAGGAATGGGTTTTTGAAAATGTTCATGCACGTAAAAATAACTGCCCTTTGCTTTTGAAGTGCTCAAATTGGTAACAAGTCTGCGTATATGCTGATGAAAACTCAAATTTCTTTGTATGCTAAATTCCTTTGAAAATCTGACTCCTTGGAACATCATTCACTTTTGAAAACAGGACATAGGCTCTGAAATTTTTATAACATTTCTGAAAATATTACCTTATATGTTCCCATCAACGTTTGTCATGTTGAGCCAGACTGCAGACTGCTGACAATGGTTGCTCTATCTGGAGAATGTGTACTTTGGCAAACACAAGTCCTCTTTTAGAACCGTGCAAAAATTGGAATGGTATTTTTAGAAGAGCTATGAAGGGAATCCCATTAAGCTTCCAAACCCATCAGATAAGTACCTTAAAACTGGCAGGAGTGAAGAACAAAATGTGTCTTGGAATTATTTAGTTATTTAGAAATATAAATTAGTCATGACTTGATGTGAAAAACAGCACTGCCATACCTTTTTATGTGTAATATACAGCTCATTTTCTCAAGGAGCTGGTAAAAAGTAAGCCAGTAGTTCTGGAACTGATCTCACAACAAAAGCAGGAGCTTCTGTCTGCTTTTTTTCTGTGTTGTATAGTTTGCACTGGAGTATGAGAGCTGCCTTGTTGGACACCGTCCTATATACATTTGCTTGAGTGACCGCTGTTACCCTGCAGTAAATGAAAGGTAACCTGCTCATACATGAAAGAAAAAAAAAAAAAAGTAGATTAGTGCATTTTTACTGCAGGACTGGAGCATACAGGGATTTATCAGAGAACATCTGGCGCCTCCAAACTCCCAGCCTTGCTTATCTTGCAGTAACCTGTTCTAATTCCCACAGGTTCAGGAAACTATTGCAGTGGGCAAAGTTGTAAACAAAGTTTGTGACATATGAAAGAAACTCCAAGAGACTGAAACTTGATTTCCTTGAAAAGCCTTGAAAAAGCAGCAGCAGTTGGCGTTTTCTCTGCTGACTTCAACTGGGTTTGGATCAGGCCCCATCATTTGTCCTTCAGCAACAAAAGCAGGCTGCTGCAATCTCCCAGGAGTTCAGAGATAATGCCTTGAGATTGCACCAGGCTGTGAACAGCTGAGGCAAAATGTAAACTCTCAACATCATTTTGCCATCGCGTGACCATTTGTGAGCCTGCAGTTTGCCCTGGAGAGGGTTGGGAATCTCAGTGGAGCGCAGCAGGCGCTGCAAATCCAGACCCTGCCGAAATGGGGGAGGAGGGCTCCTGTTCTCATTACCTTGCTTGGATGAGGCCCTCTCCAGGAAGCAGCAGCCACCACCAGACAAGTCCAAAATGTGAGTTCCTTCATATTTTTTCTGTCCCGCCATTGCCAAAGCTCTTCCTGCTTTAGTAGCTGTTGCAGAGTGTCTCTTCACTTAACAGCTCTTGAGCAACTGTTCCTTTTTTTCTTTCCTTTCATGCCACAGCCCATTATTAAGCAACTTTTAAAATACATGCATACATACATAGATCTATAATATATACATTCTTCAATGACTGGCTTGTACATTGATTGAAGACGTAGAAAGGGCACGTGTCTGTGGGAGGTTTCGGTCTTGTTATGGCCTGAGGAAAACAAAGTTACTTGATTTTCTTTTTGTTTTCTTTCTCTAGAAGGTATGTCTCTCCCCTTGTGGTGCTTTGGAATTTTCCCTAGCAAATTCACATTTCTGGTATCCGCATGCGTTAGTCTTTTCTGCGGAGAGAGGGTTCATCCCAAATACCACTCCATCAGAGAGATCGCTTGCTGGGCCGCTCAGGCACACGCTTGGCAGATAGAGGAGGTGACAGAGAAAGGTGCCCAGCACGGACTCGATGATCTTAAAATCCTTTCCAAACTAGATGATACTATGATTCTGTGATGAGGTGGTACCTGTGCATGCAGGATAGGAAAAGAGGCATGCTGTTTGTGGAGCAAGGGATGTGATATCCCAGAGTAAGGATACAGAGTCCTCCTGCCCGCAGTGGGGTGGGAGGCACAGCAGCTGAGCTGCGCTGCTCATCTGCCACCACGTCTCTACAGAACGTCCTAAGTCAACCGGCTTTCCCATGGCCACTGTCGATGCAGTTATAATCTCTCTGCTTCCAAACAGGTTTAAAGGCGTATTTAGCTTTTGAAGATTTTCACAGGTTGCTGCCAAAAAAAGCATTTGTGAAACAATTGAACTGAATCATTTGGAGCACACATCATCTAGTGTGTGTTACATGGCAATTGTGATGAAGGTAACTCGCTTTGCATTTAGTGCCACAGTTGTAACTCACACTCCTCCTTCAGAGATACACCCCCCGTCTTCTGTGTCATAGAATCATAGAATCATAGAATGGTCCACTGAGTTAAACCATTACAGGTATGAATATCAGCACTAGACCTTTTCTCCCCCTCTCAGACTTATTAGCCATGCAATGATGTTGCAAACAGTTCCAGTCACCCAGAACCAGTTTACTAGTCACCCCGACCAACCAAGTTAGGTACACCTCTGAGGTCCTTTGCCTTCTGGACATGTAGCTCCCTCTTCCAATGTCATTGCTCTTAGTTCCCATTGTTTATAGTCCTAGAGCTCATTTTCTTTGGGCTATTGTCAACATTGCCTAACAGAAGCCTTTTCAGGAAGAGCAGCAAATCCGATGTCCTTTGTCTGTCTGTCTTTCAGAACGTGGAGGTGCTGTTTAATCCTCAGCATATATGTCTGTTCTTGGATGATGATCTCCATAGACCACTGAACATGTGCTCATTATGATCATGAATTTCTTTCCTAAGTGTGATTTTGATTATGGTCATGGAATGATGGATGCACCCAGCATCCCAAACAAACAATTCCATTTCTTTAGAGTCGTGCAGGCCTACAGTTCTCCTGGCTGTAGCTTAACAACATTAAAGGCATTCAGACTGTTTGTTTTCTGCTAAGTTAAATATCTGAACATGACAAATCCCATTTTGCTCATTTGTTTGCTTGTTGCTAAACAGTGCAGAGTCCAGACCAGAAATTAACTTTTCAGCCTGTCAGCGTTGAGATAATGGAGTTTAGCCTTCTGAATTCAACTGCAAATTGTTGCAATAGTGTAGCTGGAAACAGCATATCTCCTTAACAATGGGTTAGTGCAATGGACCAGTAGAACAACCACATGTGCAGCTGTAATATTTCACCCTAAGGCTATTTCACAGGAGTAAAAATAATAATTTGAAAAAAATACATGTTCTTTTTCCAACCAGTGTGAATAAATCTTCACCTGCAACTTTCCAGCAGGGAAGAAGTTGCTTCTTGCTGAAATATGAAGTGTGCCCTGTTAAGAAGTGTGTTCATTTAAGTCTAAATATGTCCCATTGAGAGGTCAGCTCTCAGATCTAATCTGCATTCTAGGGCGTGCTTTGCCCAAGGACACATGCTCAACTGTACTCAGATAACTCAGCATTTAACAAAACACATCAGAACTTGACCTTGTCCAAAAAAAAAAAAAAAAGGATCCCTTATCATGACTGTCATCCTCATCCCTGGTTTCTGGTTTTTGTGCTGACAGAGTAAGCTGCTCTGTGCATGTTCTCTGCAAAACAACTGTTGATGTTTATTTGATGATATGAAGCACCTTGAGATTTATTGATGAAAAATGTGCTTGTGTCTGGTGCCTGAGTAAACACTCTTTTTTTTTTCAAGTTCGTGTTTCTAGTGTCATGGAAGAATACTATAGTTTGGGATTGCCACTAGTCTGACATCTGTGCAGGAAACAAAATTCTTTAATTTTGTTTATTTTGGGAAAGCCATTCAGAAGGGAATTCAAACGTGGTGAGAGGACGTAAGAAAAAGGAACCAAGATATTCTTGGGGTGGTTGCCTATGTATGGTTTATTAATTTAATATGGAGAATTTTCTTTCTGTCATCAGCTGTGAATCTCATTTTGCATATAGGGGGATTTTCTCCTCTGTAGTGTTTTTGCCTCCTCATTTATTTGAAATGTCAGGAGCTGGTGATAAGGGCTGACAGTAGAAAGCCACTAACTGTGTTGTCTCCTACTAAGGTGTTAGTATTTTGGGACAATGAGATTGTTGAGACTTAGAAGAAAACAGTATTATGTGGATTTACTCAGTAGACAGAAACTTAAAAGCTGTAAGAGTTCACCGAAGGCAGATCAAAGAGAATTTGCAAGGGCAAGCCGTTAAATTGCAAAAGATCTGAAGCGTGGGTGTCGTGGTTTGGGCTGGGCTGGCCACTAAAATGAACATCAGATGGTCTCTTCTACCTCTCTCCCCTTCAGAGAAGGAAGACAAAATGAGAGGAAGAGAGAACTTATGAGTTTAAAAGAAACTAAACTACTTTAATGAAGTATTAATAATAAAATAATTAAAAAAACTATTAATAAGAAAATAATGAAATATACACAATAGCTACAAAACCTTATTGAGCTCCCAGGATGACGATCACATCACCATCAGGCACTGGGAAAGTCCCAGACTGGACTCAGTGACAGATGGGAGCTGAACTCCGGAACTGGATTCAGGAAAGGAGTGATTGGGATCAAAGGCAAACGAACAGAGTCCTCCTTGGACACTGGCCATTGAAAAGGAGTTGACCCCCTTGATCCCTCAGCTTTTATACTGAGCGTGAGGCAGATGGGATGGAATACCCTGTTGGTCAGTTTTGGTCACCTGTCCTGTCCACTCCTCCCCGCAGGTGGGACCCCTCTATGCTTTTCCGCTGCCAACCCTCCAACGGGGCAAGTAACAAAGTTGGCTGCCCTTGGGTGTTAGAGCAATGAGTCAACCCCGAGCCTCTCTGCATACCATCCCTGGGCATCAGCTATAAACATCGGGTCTTATCACTCTGAGAGCGGACACTGTATGAAAAATATGCCATTAATTTCAGAGAGTGCAGTTAGTTAGAAGAGACTTAACTGAAAAGTAAAATTACTGTACATAAAATTGGTTCTGTTTTACCTCAAACCAGGACAGTGGGACGGTGATTTGCAGACCCCTTGGTAAGAGAAAAAGGAAAGGAGTTTTCTTTTGTAGCAGGAAAGTCATATTTAATTGAGGGACGTGCTGAGGAGGAAGGGAGCTAATTTCATGGGAAAAACAATTCCCTGGCTTTGAGGAGAAGCTAGAGCAGTAAACCAATACCAGTCCTTCAGTGTGATGGTTCTTCAGCTTTCTTGAGGCAAACTGCTACCTACTTCTTGTCCTCACCTCTCCTTCTCCCCTTTGTGTAACGCTGAGGCTAAAGGAGATGCTGGAGGTGAGGGCAAATTTGTCAGTGCAGCTGAAGGGGACTTGGCGGTGAGTCATTGGAGGAGGTGGTAACTGGAATGGTGTTGGTGACTGGAGGGCTTGTGTTACTGGGTGAGGGATTTAAAGGGGCACGAGAAGAGAGGGCTGGAAGGACACTGAATTTCAGGGGAGGGCTGTGTGTGAGGGAGTGAGATTTGGTCTCAGACTTGATAAGAGAGGTATTGCACAGAAGTGATCTGTCCTATCTAATATTTCTTCCTTAATCTTCCTGCCTTCTTTCCTGGCACCCTTGGAAAGCAAGAACAGCCAAAAGGGGAGAAAGGACTCAGCGACACTGTATGGCCCTGTTGAATCCTCTGCAGAAGAAGGGATGTTGGGAGAAGTGGTGTGGGGTCCTTCCCTACCTCTTCTCCAGGGAGAGAGAGGTGGGGAGCTGGACAGGAGGGAGAAGAGCTGCCAAGCCACAGCCACTTCTGCCCTTTTCCTGAAAGGTGTTCTTATTTCTGACAAAACCCTGCTGGGTTTGACAATAGTGACCTAGTTCAAGAGAAGCTTGTAGTGGTGTTCCAAGAGAGTGATGTGTCTTTACATACAGTCATGCATTTCCAGTGACAAGTAAGGTATCGCTAAGCGTATCTAGGAAACGTTGAAGAGTAAAGTGTGTCTATTTGCTTGTGACTAGCACAGGTCCCTGAAGAGTGAATGTAGGCTTCGAATCTGGGGGCTCTGGACAAGAAGGAGATTGGAAGTTAAGGGAATCATTGACCAGGATGCTGGGGACATGTGTGGGCTGCTGTCTGTCCCACTCAGTGATGGGATTGAGAGACTGAGAAAGATATTTGGAAATAAAAATGAGACATTGAAGGAAGAGAACACTTCAGCCTTTGGGGGGGTGGTGTTTGTTTGTCAGCTGTTTGTTTTTTGTTTCCCTCTAATTTTTTTAAAGGAGCTTAATATAGGCAAATCTATTCTATTGGACTCAAACACTGCATGCTGGCAAGACTCTAGCCCAAACGATGCTGTCAGGGTGATGCTCCCAGGCAAAGAAATTATTCAGATAGCTTTGGGACCAGAAACCATATAGCTGTATGCTGTCTGGAGATGCCAGCCCACTCCAAGCTATCCCAATCATTGATAGTTTGGTGAATTCTTCAACCTGTTTGTTGTGTAGTGTAATGGATTTACTGGTAAGAAATCCTGAGACTAAAAGGATTGTGAAAAGTCCCACAGCTAAACAGAGATGCCTTGGAGTGTTTTCTATCTCTGTAGGTCATCTCTAACAGTGCTCTACCTACTGACCAATAATTTTTGAGAAATTCTTCAAGATCTGAACCATTTATAAAGGGCCATATTTTTTTTATTATGGGGAAACACGTGTCCAAATCAAATGGATCACACCTTACAGGTTACATAGGCTGTACACTCTCCCTTATTATATTTTCAGGAGAAAGTACTGCCAGCTCCAGAAAAGTACAACTTAATATAAATTTGTTTTCCAGTCCCTGTTGCCTCCCTTTTTAATTATGGTTATGAGGAAGTGCTTTAGTTTCAATGGGACAACAAATTAAGAGTTTCTTCCATCTCTTTGAAGATATATACACACCTCGTATCTGTGGTTTAGCACAGGCTAAGGAGAGGCTCTGGGGCTTTGTTTATGCAGTAGAATTCCCTACTTGTGCCACCAGTGGTTACTGGGTATAGCAAAGAGAGGAACCTCGCACAAACAAACCTCTTTCAACCTCTTTGCTCAAAGCAGATGTATTTACACTAAATTTTGCTAGCTGGGGCTTAAGCACATGTGAACAATTCAGTGCTAGCTGTATTAAAAGCCATGGGACCTTTGAGAAAAGTCCCTAGTGTAGGCGAGGGAATTTCCTCTTCACTATCCATATCATATCTTCAACACATGCAGTGTTACTCTGGAATATCCCAGTCTGCAAAATTGAACAAAATGGGTGAATTCTTTGTAAATCAGTATTCTGCTTATAGTTATGATATAAATGATAATTTATAGCTGTTGAAGCTTTTTCATCAAATTCAGAAATTGTGCAGTTGGGTCAGGAACTGTTACTTTTTCCTTTACCTTCCTTCCTCTCATGGCTTGGCACTGGAAAGACATGAAAAACAACTTTGGACTTTCTTTAATATTAGTGTCCAGAGATTCACACTATTCGTATAAATTGATCTTGTATTGATTTTCTCTGCTTTCTTTCCAATTGCAGGGCAGGGTTTTCCATGTTCAGTAGCAGGCTTTCTCCTGTAAGTGTCCTGAGGTGTGGTCTAGGTGTGTTCAAATCTAGCTTAGTCATCCATCCGTCACCTTGTCATTAGCATGGCGTCTGTATTTAATTGGGCTTCCTTCCTTCCTTCATCAGAAATCAGTTTTTATACACATGAAAACTGCAGCCCATTATTAAAAGTTAGCTTTAAGTGAGATTCTTGGCTCTTATTTATACAAGAAGCAGTGAAAATAGTATCTCAAGTGCTCTTTCAGATGAGTGCCATGCGTGAAGAACACGTTATATGTGAGTCTTGTATACTGCCTTAAAGACTTCTATTTCTCGAGCTTTAGTTCATAAGCAACTTGTTTAAGAGGGTTTTGTTTTTGCATTCTGTTGAGTCTCTTGATAGGTCGTAATCATCAACAACTTTCACTGGTTACATCTTTGCCTCCCAGAAAATGTTGCTGAGTTATTGTTGTGGTTTGTATTTCAATTGTGCTTAGAAACAGCATTGAGATCAGTACTCCATCTATTTTGTGTATAGTAAGGGTTGGTCCCTCCCCGAAAATGCTTGTATTTGAAGGGAAAATGAGAGAAAATATTATCTTAGTTTTAAAAATGGAGACGTGAGATGCTGTGCTTGGGGGTCTGGGGCTCCTGGTGGACACCAAGTTGACCATGAGCCAGCGATAAGCTCTTGCAGGAAACGCAGTCAGCAACATCTTGACCTGCATCAAGAAAAGCATCGCCAGCAGGTCAAGGCAAGTGATCCTTCCTCTCTACTCATCCCTTGTGTACGCATCTGGAGTGCTGCATCCAGTGCTGGGCTCCCCAGTACAAGAAGGAGATGGCCATACTGGAGTGACTCCAGTAAAGTGCCACAAAGGTGGTTGAGGGATTGCAGCATCTAATGTATGAGGAGAGGCTGAGAGAGCTAGAACTGTTTAGCCCAGAGAAAAAAAAGACCTGTGGAGGTCTTACTAATGTGTACAAATACCTGATTTTTGATGGGAGGAGTAAAGAAAGAGATAGCCTCTTTTCATTGTCATCTAGTGACTGGCTAAGGTGCAATGAGCACAAATTAAAATACAAGAAATTCCATTTAAACACAGAGAAAACCTGTTTTAGTGTCAGTGTTGTCAAACACTGAAACAGGTTGCCCAGAGAGACTGTGGAGCCTCCATTGCTGGAGGAAGTCATAACCCAACTGGACGCCGTCCTGAACAATTCACTGTAGGTGACCCTGCTTTGAGCAAGGTGTTGGACTACATGGTCTCCAGAGCTCCCTTCTTCAATGCTTCTGTCATTCTGTGCCCACCAGCTTGCCCCAGCAGTCGCAGGAGTTTATTGCAGTGAGCAGAGCTGAGCGCGGGATACCAGGCTGTCTGATCTGACCCAGCTGAACTTGGCACACGATCAGAGGGGCCTGCTCCCCACATCCCAGATCACAAGATAGTACGCAGGTCTAAAGATTTGCTCTATTTAACACCCACGTTCTTAAGCTTCCGCCCCCTGTCCCCAGGCCATGCTTGTAACTGGGATCACCTGCGTGCAATGGCATCCCAGCCGCATTCCTTCTTCCCCGGGCACACAGCCCTGCGAGTGGCCCAGGAGTCGCTATCGCAGCTCTTTCTGCCAGCGGATTCCCCATGTGGGAGTGGATAGTCAGGCACATTCACGGCAGCACTTGCTAATGTAGCAAAACAGTATTTTAAGCCCTGCACCTATTAGGATCACTGTCTTCACTTGGAGACAATCAAGCCCAGGCGTGGATATGCAGGAGACAAACAGGCTAGGTCGCAAAAATTCAGATTCTCCCAGTGCATCGAGCCTCGTCCTCCTGCCTTAGAGGCAGCAATGCTGTAGTCACTGGAAAATAAGTTCAAGGTATTTCTCTGTAGTTACTACTTCTGATGACTGTCTTGTTCGTAAAATAGTAGATTTGAGTAACCGGCATGCGTATGAATGTTTGATATTAAGAAGCAGTGGGTTCAGTTTGAGGGAAATTGGTTTGAATCTAACCAGGGTGATCAGATAGTCATGAATAATAAAAAGTCACGTGTGGAACATATATTCAGCAAAGTTAGGTGTCCAGTAAAACTAGTTTCAACATTGTTTGCACTACCTAATCTCTAAAATTATAATGTGTGAGTCACAGCCCTTAGATGATCTTAACCTTTACTAGAGGATACCCTGCTTTGTGTTCAGCAGCATAAACAACTGAGCAAGGACCTGTGCAGACCTGGTGCACACAACAGGACCCTTTTGACTGTACCGTAAGTAATGCATTTTTTTCTGTGAAAAAATTGTCAAATGTTTTATGCCGGACAAGTTTCTGAATAATCAATTGAGAAATTTCCATGTTCATACCAAGTTGCAATTTAATGCTTTTTGTATTGTCTTATTGTTTTGGGTTTTTTTAATAAAAAAGATAAGTCCTTTGTGAGATAGGCATGTTTATATAGCATAACTGTCTTTAAGAAAACTGTATTTCTAAATGTTTTAGAGTGTTAAATAAAGTAAATGGTTGATAATAACAAATGTAGGGCATGAAATGAAATGGAAGTGGGGACTTAAGGATTGACCTTTAAAGCTTCTAGAGAGTTTGGGAAAAAAGAAACTGTGGATAGAGGTAAAGGGTAAAAGAATTACAGTAAGAGTGATGGAGGAGCAAGTCACAAACAAATCAAAGAGCTGAAATTTAAATGTGTTCTGGATATGAAAGTGACCTATCTGAAAGTGGTTTATCATGGGGCTCCGGCCCTTCCTAGAGATGGTAGTATTGCTCTAACCACGATACTCAAAGGGTGTGAATTAAGGAATATTTATAGCATATATTATTAAAGCAGAGATCAGCATTCTGAGTTCACTGAATTTTGGAGAACCAAGACGCTGGAAAGTGGAGAACACAAATGCGGGCTCATGTTGGGAGCTGATAAGGATTCAATGATTTTACAAGGCAGGAGAGTCTGAATATCATTTCTCATTGCAAGTCAGAAACCTAAGGTATTTTTCTTCTTTGAAAATCCTTACATTTTCCTCTGAAGAGTACTTTCTTTTATAAAAGTTTTTGTAGGTAAAGTAATCATATATGACAGGAGGATGTTCTGGATTTCCAGATATTCCACATCTTTACTTCCTTTTGTCTGTTGAGAAACATTGTTGAACCAAGTGAGGTACAGTTATTAATTTCTAGAGTGAAAAGTACTGCCATAGATGTGGAATGGATGATTTCCATGTTGCTCTGGAAAAGGCTTTCCTGTTCTATTGGTACCTTTTAGTATCTTTGTTCCTCCAGAATTCACTCGTTCATCTTCACGTTTTACCCTCGCAGCCTTATCTGCCCAAATTGCTCTTTGCTGCCTTTCTGATGATGACCACCACTATTGTTCTAGGGTTTCCTCTGATTTTTATTTTTATTTTTTTTTCCCAGATGATTTGGTTCAGTCACTGGGCTGGACATGCCTTTGCACGCAGCAGGCACACTTATTTCCATTTGCTGTTCTGTGTTCCCTTTCTTAATAAGCAACACTGTATTTCCAGGATCTTGATAACTTCCTAATTGCTCAAGCATATTTCTCTCTTTTGTTAGTTATATGGAAGGTTGTTTGTTTTTTTTTTTTAAATGGTACGTAGTTGTTCAAGCTTTATGGAATCACTGTAAATGTTCATCACTTCCTCATTAACAAGTGCATTTACTTTCTCTCTGATGCCTGCCTATATATTTACACGCAGCCCATTCAAAAATGTATAATATTTTAACTCTCACAATGGAGGAATATTGTGCCTTTCTTCTGTTTGATTTTTCATCTTTCTAAATTTAACTGACTAGCCTTGACTGGCTCCTTTACTTTCTGCTCTATGGACCTGTACTTTTGACTTCCAGCTTTTTATTACTTAAAGACACATTAAGAATGGAACACTGGAAACAAAACAGTTTCAAAGGAGTTGTAGCCTAACCTTAATGAGGGCGTCTTTGGTATTACGTCATCCCTCTTTGACTTTAATTTTTATTCTTTCATAACTTCTTCAGTAGATTGAGTAATTTTTCCAGAATCTGCTTCCTTGAAATAGAAAGCTGTTATCCCTGAATCCAAATGGCTTGGAATCACTGGCACCAAGCCCGCTCTGTACAGTGAAGGGATTGACTTATTGCTGAGCACAAGGTAAAAAGATTTGTAAGCCAAATGTCATTTTTCTTTTGTTCTTTTACAGACTTATAGAAACATGAAGATGTTGTTTTTCCTGTGTCTTTTAATTGTTGGGATTCATTCCAACAGTCATTGCTATGAGCCCAATCACCAAGGTGTAAGAAACCAAAATCAAAGAGGCCCAGGAAACCAAAACATGCTACAGCAGTCTGTAGGGAACAGTGTTTGTCGGTTTGCATGTTGTTTCTACAAAGAGATTTCTTCTCGTGAAAACAGTGGGAATGTTTTCTTCTCTCCATTGAGCATCTCTACTGCCTTTGCAATGCTGACTCTGGGTGCCAGATCAGACACTCTGACACAGATTCTTAGGGTCCTTAGCTTTAACCCACGTGAGATTTCTGAAAATGAAATACATGAAGGTTATCGTCAACTCATGCAAATGGTAAACAGAAAGAATGCGGGGTTACAGCTGAATATGGGAAATGTCCTGTTTGTGCTTGACCGACTGAAGCCACAAGATAAATTTTTAAGTAATCTCAGAAACTTCTTTGAAGGGGAAGCTTATCCTATGAACTTCAAGAAGGCTGATCAAGCCCAGAGAAAGATCAACGAATATGTAGCAGAAAGAACCAATGGGAAAATCAAGGACCTCATAAATAACCTTGATCCACTTACTGAAATTCTCCTTATTAGCTATATTTATTTTAACGGTAAGATATACATATCGTATTTTCCTACTTCATACATTATTTCCTCAGGTCTGTCTTGGACTTCATCACCTTTTTTTGCAATGTGGTTTTGCAGATGGACTCATATCTTGTTTTCCTTTTGGTCCTCACTTAAACTTAACTATAAGCGAAGCTATTGGAAATTATGTTCTGCTTGATGCTGATCATAATTCCTGGCAAAATTTATGGCAAAATTTTCTATATCTTTTGAGCTATACATTTCTTTCCTGCTGAAGATTAAGTGAAATATACTTTGAGGAAGGCATCTCTATTCAGTGAAGCATCTAGTCCTGTACAGTCTAGTGGGATTTAAGCACTTTCTTAAATGCTTTGTTGGCTAGGAATTAATTTGAAATCCACTGCAGCTGGTTTTTTGCTTAGCAAGTTCAGAGTTAAATTCAAAGAACACTGTTAAAGTAAAACTTGGCATCTTATCTAGAAGAAAATATGTTTATTCAATAGTTTTGCTGTTACTGAGTATGTTCATGTGTCCAAAGCTAAACATGTAAAAGTAGCTTTAGTTTCACACTCATGTTCTCCCTTTTTTTTTTCCACTAACTATGCCTTTACTGATAGTATGGCTGTAGTCCTGATGTGTCTAGAGGCATAGGTTTTCAACCTTTTTTTTTTGATTTACAGATTCTAATATTTTCCAGTGAAGAGATGGATCCACCAGTATCAAATACAAGCCTAATGACAATAAGCTTGTTTTTCTTAATTAACTTGTGCAGTCTGCTTAGATACAGTCAACAGATCTTCCCAGTGCTTTGCAGACTGCTGATCTAATGAGAAGAAGAGGAGCAAGGCTGTAAGGCTCGATCAGTGGTCTAACAAAAGATATTGCGTCTTCTTTCCAACCTTCTCTCTCTTACTCATTTTATCATATTCTGAAAACAAAGCAGTTGTACTCAGAAAAATAAGATTTTGTAATGTACCTGATAAAAATGCCATTAAGCTTTTTAATTGAAACAAAGAAGACGTATTAAAAGTGTTATTCTTTTAAAACTATTCACCTTGATACTTCCACTCTTCTTCACAATATGAGGCTTCCCCTGAAAGTAATTCAAACCCATATTTTTGTTTTGTTTTGCTTTTCATCTGTGTCTCTGCTCCTTGTACTAATCTCTGAAGTTTTGGCCACAGATAAATGAAGCTGTTTGGAACACAGGTGGTTGATGTTTCTTAATTTTCTTGAACACATACTTGTTTGTCTCAAATGTTTACAAGATAAGCTGTTGTTTAGCATCAGGCAGGTCTTTCAAGACAGGAAAGAAGCTGGTGATTTTTCTTTTACTGAAGGGTGTTTCAACAAGGAGCAATAGATTTAGTAGCACAATGGGGACAAAAGCCTGAGAAATCTTGTATTAAAGATAATTTTGTATTACAGGCAAGTTTTATGTGTTCCAAAAATAAGTTTTGTTTAAAATTAGATGTTTGTTCTTATTGGTGAAATGATTTCCCAGCTCCTCCAAAAGATGGTGATTCAGTTTTAGCTCATTAGTTCTAAAGAAGATAGATTAAAGAATACTGTTAATAGCAATAATAAGGATTTTTATCTTGAAATTGAGAGTAGGTTAGTGCTAATTGATCTAGAGGCTGGGATTCATCTGGAGAGGATCTCTAAAGCTCAGGTACCTCAGTAACCAGTCTATACTTCTAGGGCTTTGTCTACCCTCTGTGCATTACAGCCTTCCTTGCACAGTACTGGTGACTCTCCTCCTTGTTTTTTTGTGGTGTTAGCATAGTGTAGAAGTCCTTCCCTAAGGCCAGAAGTCTGGCAATATTTTCCTGGCCCTCAGCCAGCGGGCATGCTATTCCACTACAGTAGACCAGTCCCTTACCATGCCCTAGCCGAGCTGGTCACCACAAAGTATCATACTTTGAGGTTCATTTTTTTTTCACTTGAACACTGTGAAGCATTTGAGAAAGGTGCCGTCCCTAGAAGGTATCCTCCTAAGAGAGAGGCGAGCATAGGAATAAGAATTCCTCTGAAACAGGAGGAGATGATAAATGAATATCATCTCTGTCTAATCTGTGCACTAAATTCTAACATTTTATTCTGTTTTTAATCAGGCAAAACTCTTTCTCAAATCCGGAGGTGTTTTCTATGAGTTGAGCAGTAGATAAAGGTTGTTTGAGTGTTTCAGCACTTGTCATTCATGTTTCTGTGATTCAATCTGCTTTTTTTTTTTCTTAAGCATATCAAGGCAGAAGTCCTGCCAGTTGTATATCTGATGATAGAAGAAGTCACTGTTAATGAAGAAACATAAAAGCAACTTTTCCCATCTTCAGAGTAGCAGCAGTTGTCAATTTATATTTTCAGAGCCCAAGACATGCACTGACTAAGTCTCATTTCATTCTTTCCAAATACGAAATAAGTGCTGTTTATGTCTATTTCACAGATGGTGGAAACAACAGATGAGAATTATTTCATTTGTACCAAGCTGTCCAGTAATCATTGTTCAAACAGAAATCAGAACTCAAGAGGGGTTGTATCTTGTTTCATGTTTTCTTGATGGCACCTACTTTACTTAGCATTGTGGTTTTACTTTTGCTCACTAAATTAGATAAAAAAATAGTTTTGTTCTAGAAGGTAAAATTTACTACAGAGCAACACCTCTTTCATAAAAAAAAAAACCAGCAAAAGACACTCCACCCCCAATTTTCCCCCCTTTTTTTAGTCTTCTCAATGAATGAGGTAGATAGCTGGAATTTGGCTTAGAAATTCCTCTCTGCTGAGGATAAGAATCTTTCAGAGTTTAAATATAGACAGTTTGTTTCACTATGACTAACCAAGGAGCCTTTGGAAATTTAATATTGTGAACGTGACCATACAAAAGGTTTCTGTTGTTGGTGGTTTGTTTATTAACCCAGCAGTCTGGTAGAATTTAGTTCTTCATGAATTTATTGGCCATCAACTAAAGTGGCATATAAAGCCCTTCTCTCTGCAAGTAACGTGAATCTCTTCATTTTTCTGGAGAATTCATCCGTCATGTCACCCTTCACAAGTCTAGTTTGGTGTGGGAATAATGAAAGAAGAGAATCTCTTTTCTTCTGAGCTCTCATCCAAAGGCTGCATCATGAGGGCTTTATAGGCCCCTTGAAACTGTTGTCATGGAGGAAAAGAGCACACTAGAACACTTGGTATCTCATCTAAATGAAGGATATTGTGGCCTGCTGTAGAATCTGAGGGAGTTTTTTATATCACACTCAACCTGCTCTGTGTTGCTATTGAATTATTCTGAGTATTCAGTAAGATCAAGTGCTCATTGCAAACTGGTTTGTCTGTGAAGCTGATCCAGCTGTACCAGTTTCTGTCATCTATGAATGCATCCTATGGTGATGTGTCCCGTGGTTTCATGTCCTCAAAGTATTCTATAACTCTGTCTCTTATCTTTCAAGCTGAATGGGAAAAACCTTTCGATCCAAAATACACTAAAAAGGACAAATTCTTTGTGGATGGGAACAAGGCTGTTGAAGTCCCGATGATGTTTGGAATGGGCCTGTTCAAGCATGGCTATGATGAACAGCTGTCTTCCACTGTGGTGCAAATGGATTACAAAGGAGGTGCTTCGGCATTTTTTGTCCTGCCTGATCAAGGAAGAATGAGGAAGCTGGAGAAGAGATTGTCTTGCGAACGTATGTCAAAGTGGAGGACATTAGTCACAAAGAGGTAAAATTCTGCAGTTCTTGGTTCAGGTGGTAGGCAAGGAGACACATCAGTTTCAATCTGCTGGGCTATGACACAGAGTCAGGATACTATTTTTAGTTCTGTTATAATCTACAGAACTCCCACTGACCACTGTTGGAATCTGGCTCTCTGGTGTCCCTGTTGATTCACATTCAGCACTGCATGAAGTGAAAACCTTCACAGGTTTAGGACTTTGGCCATTTCCGCCTTTTGTTTCCCATCTTCAACTCTCCATAGCCCCCAGTTTTCTATCTTAAGACCTCTTTCACTTTTTTGGGGGGAGGTCTTCTGCCTGCTCCTATTTACAAGTAAATTCCTTCCACTTTCCTTCAGCCTTTTTTCTTGTCTCTTGCTTCCTTTCTGCCTATTACAGTTATCAGTAATTGCAAATTTAATGCTGAAATAACAACTTTCTTTTGGCAACCGTGAGGACAAAGCTCAATGATAAGGGTATGGAGCACCTGGCACATTGCAGAGACTCTATATTTGGGCTCTCTGAAGACTTAGGAAGGCAAAATTGGAATAAGCTACGCTTGTTTCAAGGTAACTTTGAGACTAGAAGACAGAAAGGTTATATGCTTTCTAAAAACAACTTTAGACTCCTTCCATTTAGTGTCATGTGTAGTAGCAGCCTTTGATGGGACAAAATATGTGTACAAACATAGGCATAACATGTTTACAGCATCAAGCCCTTGTGTTCAGTCATGAATTTGATGTGTCATGTTAGACACCTTCACACGTACACATTTGAAAATCGTATTTTAGCTGATGAATTCTGAAGGCAAAAATGACATCCTAATACAGAAACCCAAACCTATGTCATGCTCTTAACTCTGATTCACTGTTAAATTTTATCAAAAGAATCTAAATTTTTTTCATTTAAAAAAAAAGACAGAAAAAAATATGTAATCCTCTGTGCACATTCACAGTTTTGAAACTTCTGGGAGCAGCTATGTGGTTTGGGATTAAAATCACTGTAGGACAAATAAGATGGTGAATCAAGATACTTATGAATCGTTTTTGTCAAAGAAACACAATTGCCTTTAAATCAACAAGAAAGGTGCTAAATACAATTGGGGGGATTTATATTTCCTAAAAGCCACGAATGGGAGATGTCAACTTATAATATAAAAGGCATCGCTGGCAAAGATGAGCTTGTTTCATGCAGCTCCCCAGTTTTCATCATGACAGTTCTCTCCTGCAAAATAATCCCACAAACTCCTCCTTTGTTTTCAAAGCAGCTGGTTGCCTTTGCTATTACTTGGAGTCTTTGGGAGGCCTTAATAAATGGGTTTCATGTAGGATATGGAGTGATTTAAAGACTATGGGCAAGCTATTTTTGTCCCTGTTTCTCTGTCTGCAAACTGCCGTTGACACAAGTTGCAGAAAAGTTGTGAGGAATATATTTCATTGCTGTTGGCTGCTGAGCAATGGATAGTGCCAAAGTATTGCCAGTACAGGCAGCTGAGATCTATTTAATGGTTGAACTGTGGAGAAAACGTCACTTTCTCTTCTGTAAAGTGTATCCCAGTGCTTCCTGCCTGGTCGCGTTGTTGCTATGTGCCTACGGCTTTCCCTTTCCTGCATGTTGAAAGCAAGTGGGGGCTTGTGAATGAGTGTCTTGATGTAATAGCAAGACAGATGATTCAACGACAGTTGCATCCTCATTTGACACAGCAATCAGCACAGTCAGAAATTAGGCAGAAGTAAGAGATCTGCAACCTGTTATCAACCCACTAGCACTGTCATTTTTGGGTACCAGTCAGACTTGGCATTAGATGCTGTGCTAGGCTGGAGGTACGGGACACTTCCTTCCCCCTTCTCCACTGGATGACTTGGTCTTTGGCCAGCTTTGTTAAGTGCTCCACATCTCCCTGACCTGGAACCCTGGATGGTTGTCCTGGTTTCTCACCAGAAAACAGTACCTGCTGTCACCATTATCACTAACCGCTGTCTCATTATGCTGCCTCTAGCTGTAAATGTTGGGTTTAACCTTTGAAAAGGAACTGTTCGATGCTTACTGAAAGAGTGAGGAAGAAATGAATCAGAAATATGGAGGTTTGATTAATTTATGGAAAGCAGAAAACTAGTCACTTTCCAAAAAATATATAATTGAATAAATCAGACATTGGACTTGACATAGAAAATGAGTTATCTATTGACTAACTATATTCTGTCAATGTTCTTTTGTTTTCTTCTTTTTCATCCATACAATCACCACCACATATTGTCCTGCTCCTTTGGTATATTTTTTTGTTTTCTCTGTCCTGATTTATGTGATAAACACACAAGGCAAACATTTTTTGGGTTTGTTTGGTTTTTTTTTTAAAAAAAGTAACCAGTGAATTTGAATGTGTTGGATCTTTTTGTGCCCAACCTGAGACACCTAAAAGAATCACTTTCACAAGGTTAATCCTCTGCATCCTCAGTAATGGGGCATGCTGAAGGTGCTTCCAGCAGAATGCACAAAATATCACTAACTTCTGAAAATGCCAGATGAAGATCCTTAGGGAGGCTCAGCTGTGCTGTTGTGCTCAGTGATCACTGGGTCAATCTCACTGTTCATGTGTTGGCTTACTGCAGACTGTGAGCCAGCAACCTACAGTCCTGTCCTCTCAAACAGCCTTCCAACATTGTTATAAACCTTCTTTTCTTCTCCCCAAATTAATGTCATTGTACATCTCCCAGGTAGGCTGGAAAGAGCCTACAAGCAAAGTGTCTTTGGAGGAGAAAGCAAAATGAGTTTGTCCATCAGGAGTCTGTGTTATACTGTGGTATCTGTTCAAAAGTTTCACCATATTCTTGCACTTCTTTCCTGGCAGCTCAGCAAACTTGTATCTTCCAAAATTCACTCTTTATGGGACATATAACCTAAAAAATATATTATATAAAATGGGCATCATGGACGTGTTCACTGATAAGGCTGACCTGTCTGGGATCACCGGGCAGCCCCAGCACAGAATTTCCCAGGTAAGTCATACTGCTTTTTGTTCTATGGACCCCTGGTTACGGATACTTACATCACTTTCTTTACAACTATTCATGATGCAAAACTCGTGTAAACAGGCTTTGCTTCACATGAACCAGTGGCTGTCGGCCTACAGAGTATTTTGCCCATGTTACTTGCGCTGTCAGTGCAGTTGGGTTGGAACAGGTTACAAGTCTGTCATTTTTGAACCTAGGGGGCCTTTTTGATGTGCGTGGGGCAACCTTATAAAACAGACATGACCAAATCATCATCTATCCACACCTTGGTACCCTCCTGCGGCGTGTTCTTACAGTCATTACATTGCTGCTTCTTTTCGTGTCTACCTTCTTTAACCTGCCTGTGGGCAAATAGGGAGCTGTAGGATGTATCACTGCTTGTGTTTTATGCAAGGGAGGGGAGGGGAAAACCACTGCCTGGTTCTCAACTGTTTGGGGGAAAGGAAAATGCAGTTATTAAAAACATTTGGCTTCAAGCCTATGAGCAATGACTCCCTTTAGTGCCAGGCCCAGGCAAAAGCTACAGGTAAGTCATACTTCAATAAACCTAGAGTTTAAAGCTGACAATCACTGCAAATTTCATTGTCTAATATGAACAAAACAATGGCCCTCATGACCTCGGGTGGAAGTTAGTGAATTAGCGTCTGAGAATGTCTTGATTTTGCAAGGTAAAACTTACGTGTTTCTCTGCTCTAGCCCTCCATTTCTGGCCTTTCTTCTTTGCTCCCACTTTTTTCCAAGACATTAAGGAACATGTGAACATAATTTCAGGATGCTATTCACTGTGCTAATCTGCATGCTAATTCTTCAACTATATGAACTTTCAATAGACAGTTAAATATGATCTTGCTCTCTTAACCTTTAGTCTAGCGCCACAGATCTGCAAGAGTGGGAGCAGGGAATAAGAAAAGAAACGAAGCAAATGTCTTCACTAGCAGGGACATGCCCCTCTCCCGGAGATGAGCTTTTCCTCTAGGAGTTTCCTAGGCATTTCCTAGGCTAGGAAAGCTATGCTGCATGTAGCTTGCTGATTTTTTTTCCTAGTTTTTCTCTTTTTGTGCAGTGGACTCTCACCTCTCCATCTGATGCTTGTTTCTGACCAATATCTTCTTCAAGCCCTTTTAGATCAAGTGCTTATTTAGGTGACTAGTTTTGTACCCCCTTGACTTCTTGTGTACCCTCTTGACTTGTAACGTGTCTGTTTCTTCACAGGCTATTCACAAGGCTGTGGTAAAGGTGGATGAGACTGGCACCGAAGCAGCAGCTGCCACAGGCATGGAAATAGTGCCTATGTCTGTTCCGGTTACCATTAAATTCAACAGGCCCTTCCTAATGATCATAACTATGGAGAGCAATATACTCTTCATGGGAAAAATTGTGAACCCTCTGAAAAAAGATTAAGTTGATGTACATATGAGGTATGCGGTGATCACCACTGTTAAATCAAGTGTTTGACCTGATGAGTATGGCATGGCTACAGAGGGCTCTCCAGCTCTTACCTGATGTTATTCACTGTTTTTTGTAGATGAGACTCTTCATCAATTTAAATTGTCATAGATGCATGTTTGTTTGGGCCTTGTTTTTTTTTTAATTTTTTTTTTTTTTTAAGAAGGTTGCATTCAGGCAGAACTGTCATTACATCTGGGACAAAATAGGCCTGTGTGATACTGACAGCACAGATACATCTTTTAGCAGGGAAGATGAGGAGCATGTGGGTGGAGAGGGTTGCGTAAGCCTGCTTCTTCCCTCATGGCTGCCTTCTCACTTTTTTTTTTTTTTTTTGCGTTGACTGACAAATGGGTACAAGTTAGCGGCACTTTACTACTTGTGTCCATTTTCCTACCAACATGAAGTTCATATCTAGCATAGATCTTACCGTGCATAATGCTTACTACCTTGCATAGTACCATTGTTGTCCAGTGAGTCTATTACAACCTTGCCTTTCAGCTGTTGTCCCAGCTAGGCTGCTGCAAAGGGGTCACAAAGAAGGTGTGTTTTTTCCCCTGCAGATATATACTGGCCTGCCCACTGTTTCTGTGAGAGTTTACAGTCCAGACTCATTCCAGGGCAAATGTTAGAGGGTCTAAGAATTGGGTCTAAGAAAAGAAGAGGTAGATCAGATCTCTGCAGTTCAGTGCCCTGGAGCCAACCTTTGTGAATCAGATATACAGCTCAGAGCAGCCACAAGACTACTTCTAGCCTATGCCTGCACCTAAACCAGCTTCTAGAAGCCCCCAAGCAGCAGGAAACACAAGCCATCTCCCCCTGGTGCCAGTGCCTGTACCGTTACCGTCTGGCCCTGGGAGATTACCCATGTTAATAAGCACCATTCCAGTATTGTTTGTAGGATTAAGCACCCTACCGGTAACACCTGTACCCCATAAGTGACACTTAGGGTGTCTCTTGACGTAACCCCTTCTGTTCCCAGACTGTCCAGTAATACAACATTGGTACTCTATTTCTCATCTGCTTCACAGTTAGTATAGCCACAATATTATAAAGAACTATTTTCACAATTAAGATACACAATACTAAAAGTCACATTCATAATGCACATGCTTATTTATTTTTTCTTGTTCACTTTCCTATCTATTTTTTCTTCTATTTTTCACAACATCTGTCACTATTTTATTTCTTTTCTCATGTTCATGGTATATATCTGAACTCTGGTTGCAGGAGGGGTAAATTATTGACTAAAACGGGATAGTCTGTTAATAGGTATTAAGCATTAACACCAGTCTTTGTACAGCCTTGAAATATGCAGACAAATGTACTACGGTAGAAGAAAAACAACGAATAAACATGACATTAAAAAGTTTCTAATTTTGCTATTTTATTTCTGTAATTCAGAGTTAAGACTTAAGTATGGTTCAAGGAGGTTTTTTTGACCAGTGTCAATAAACAGTTAGTAATATACTGATCATGTATATACTACATCAGCACAGTAATGCCAGTAATGAGCTTCAGAAAGCCCTCTGCCTTTGGCCTGAGCAGTAAGTCCCCCGTTCAGCATGTAATAGGTTGTCTCTGTTAGGAGGAGAACTTTTGGGGAAGGTTGGACGTTTCTTTGATGCAGAGGTGGTTTATTTCGAAGGCTATAGACAGCGTGCTGCTTCTACTCTATCAAGTGTGTAGCTTCGTGGGTGTCTTTCATCTCTCTTCTAAAAATCTCTCTCTTGACTCCCTCCAATAGCTATGTTACCAGTCTTGGCACGTGTTTTGAGCTGTGGTTCCTGTTATTCCGTAAACAAAATATTTTTTAATAGATTATGACAGGAAAACAAGAACAGTTCTTAGAAGCTATCAGTTTTTTGTAGAGGAACCCACTTCCAAATTAAAATCACGGTGAAGAAAAACTCATCTGTGTGGCATTCAAATTAGGCAATAAGTAAGAATAAATTTAGTGTTTCCCAAACTGGAAACTAGATGTACTCAATTTGTTTTCTTTTACCTTTGACTACATCACTGGATCCAAACCAAACATTGACAGAGGGTACTTTTCTACAGGTTTTTATAGATCTTTGAAATTTATGTTGATCTAGAGGTACTGCAGATCTAACTAGGTCACAAATAGTTTTCTGATATAACCAGATATCGCAGCTTGCTTTCCTGTAAAAATGTATAGCGATGGATTTGGATGTAAATCCAAAAAATCTATCTTAAAAAGGAAAAATTTGGCACATCTACACAGCAAAGTAAATTAGAATTATGAGGAAAAACTTCAGAAAATGGAAGTAACGATCAAATAGGGGAATGCCCCTCACTAAAAAGAACAAACACACGTTACATCTCAAACTATAATAAGAAAGGACAAGGAAAACTTTGAGGAAAAAAAACCTTGCAGAAGTCATAGCATATGATAATATATTCTTTTTCAGAGACATCAGAAACCTGCCAGAGAGCCTGAGGGTCCAGATGTTCACAGTGTAAAAGAAATACTCAAAGAGGGTACTGGGAAAACAGAAAAGGTCAATCCATTGCGCGTGTTCTTCCCTTGCAGTGGTTGAGCCTGAGCGACTATTTCAAGTTGAACCAACAATAGAAGAGTTTTTAGAAAAAAAAAAAAATAACCAAAGAGCAAATAACAGCAAATTTTCAGGACTGTTTAGGATGCATGCAAAAGCTCTTAGCTGTCTCAAGAAGAAAAATGTTAAGCTTTCCACCGTGATGCATCATTTACACTGGTCTCTGTAATAGGGTAATAAGAAGTGACAAATGTGACATAAGTTTTAAAAACAAGATGCAAGTGAGCAGGCAGTGACTGCAGAACAGTTTGTCCAACTTTGATATTTTGGAAACTGTAGAATTGGTAGTTGTGTGGATAAGTATGACAAAATATTGAGGAACTAACATGACTTTTACAGAATCACAAAATTTTTTAGGTTGGAAAAGACGTTTTAGATCATCCAATTCAACCATCAGCCTAACACTGCGAATTCCACCACTAATCATAGAATTATAGGATGATAGAACCTTTTTTGGTTGGAAGAGACCTTTAAGATCATCAGTTCCAACCATTAACCTAGCACTGCCAAGTTACCACCAAACCACGTCTCTCAGCACCACATCTACCCGTCTTTTAAATGCCTCCAGTGATGGTGGCTCAATGACTTCCATGGGCAGCCTGTTCCAACGCTTCACCACTCTTTAGGTGAAACAATTTTTCCGAATATCCAATCTAAAGCTCTCCTGACACATCTTGAGGCTATTTCTTCTTGTCCTATGGCCTGTTCCTTGGGAGCAGTGACCGTCCCCCACCTGGCCAGAAGCTCCTTTTGGGTAGTTGTAGAGAGCAATAAGGTGTCCCCTGAGCCTCCTTTTCTGCAGACTAAACAACCCCAGTTCCCTCAGCAGCTCTTCATAAGACTTGTGCTCTAGACCCCTCACCAAGCATTGTTGCCCTTCTCTGGACACACTCCAGCACCTCAATGTCCATCCTGTAGCGAGGGCCCCAAAACTGAACACAGCACTCAAGGTATGGCCTCACCAGTGCTGAGTACAGAGGGACGGTCACTTCCTTAGTGCTGCTGACCACACTTTTTCTGCTACAAGCCAGGGTGCTCTTGGCCTTCTTGTCCACCTGGGCACACTGCTGGCTCATATTCATCTGGCTGTTGACCAACGCGCTCCGAGGTCCTTTTGCACCAGGCAGCTTTGAAGCCACTCTTCCCCAAGCCAGTAGGCTTGCATGGGGTTGTTGTGACCCAAGTGTGGGACATGGCACTTGGACTCCTTGAACCTCATACCGTTGGCCTTGGCCCATTGATGCATCCTGTCCAGGTCCCTCTGTAGAGCCATCCTACCCTCACACAGATCAACACACCCGCCCAGCTTGATGTCATCTGGAAACTTCCTGAGGGTGCACTTGATCCCCTTGTCCAGATGGTTGATAAAGATATTAAAGAGAACCAGCCCCAATCCTGAGCCCTGGGGAACAGCACTTGTGAGCGGCCGCCAAGTGCTTTTAACTCCGTTCAGCACAAGTCTTTGGGGCTGGCCGTGCAGCCAGTTTTTCACCCAGCGAAGCGTACGCCCGTCCAAGCCATGAACAGGCAGTTTCTCCAGGAGAATGCTGAGGGAAATGGTGTCCAAAGCTTTACTGACATTTAGGTAGACAGCATCCACAGCCTTTCCCTGGTGTACGAAGCGGGTCACCTTGTCCTAGAAGGAAATGAGGTTAGTCAAGCAGGACCTGCCTTTCATAAACCCATGCTGACTGGGCCTGATCACCTGGTTGTCCTGTCTGTGCCACGTGATAGCCATAAGATGACCTGCTCCATAACCTTCCCTGGCAGCAAGGTCAGGGTGACAGGCCTGTAGTTCCCGAATCCTCCTCCCAGCCCTTCTTGTAGCTGGGTGTCCCATTTGCTAACCTCCAGTCAACTGGGACCATCGTCAGGTCGCCAGGACTGCTGACAAATGATGGCAAGTGGCTTAGTGAGCACTTCTGCCAGCTCTCTCAGTACCCTTGGGTGAGTCCCATCTGGCCCCATAGACTTGTGTGTGTCAAAGTGGTGTAGCAGGTCACGAACCATTTGCTCTTGGAATATGGGGGGTTCATTCTGCTCCCCATCCCTGCCGTCCAGCTCAGTGAGCTGGGTACCCTGAGGACAACTGGTCTTACCGTGAAAGACTGAGGCAAAGAAGGCATTAAGTACCTCAACCTTTTCCTCCTCCTTGATCACTGTTTTCCTCCCATATCCAATAAAGGCTGGAGATTCTCCTTGGCCCTCCTTTTGTTGTTAATGTATTTATAGAAACATTTTTTATTGCCTTTTATGGCAGTAGACAGAATCCTTTACCAAAGGATTCTTTGAAAGAGTTGATACGTGTGTGGATTACAATGGCGTAATTGGTTTATGTCACATAGTTCAGAAAAAATATAAGATTCCTCAACAAAGGATCTCAAAAAAACCCTAAGCTAGTAGGGAGGGAAGACCCTTTATAAGAAATAATTTCAGGCATGTGTTATTCAGAGAAGTCAGAGATCATGTGGGACTTCAATGAATTGTGAGATAGTACATTTTGCTGGTGGTCCCACCTTGTTCATGGGTAGGGATCTCACAGAACACAGTGACTGGCTGATAAAATGGCAGAGGAAAATCACTGCCAATAGACACAAAGCAAAGAATATGAAGAAAGAAGCCCCTGTTTTATATGTGGTGTGGTGGTCTCTTAAGTTAGGCATTGCCACTCGGGACAGAGATTTTGCAGTGATGCTGTTCAGGCCACTGAATATGCCATCTCCATGCTCAGTGCTGGTGAAAAAAGAAACTAAGCAGTTGGAGATACAAAGAAAGGAAGAGAGAGAAAGGAAATAGTGCGCCCTGTGTCATGGTATGCTCACACTGTGTGCAGCACTGGATACTGAACTAGATGAACCTTTAGTTTAAGCTTAAGGGTGGCCATTTTATATGGCTTGTAGGATAATGTTATCTGTATATATACTGTGTATCTATGGGCTCAACTCAGAGCCAAAGCCTAAGTGTTTATTTCTTTTTGCTACGCCTGAGGGTGTCTAAGACAACAGTATGGGGCTGGCATTTAAGAGCATTTTTATTTCCTCAATTAACAGCAACACTTCTATCAACTCAGTGGTTCAATAGGAAATAACTCAAAATCAAAGCGGACTTACATGACTCAGTAGTTTAGGAGCATTCATTATAAAAAAAGAAGTGCATTTTTTGGGTAGTTTACAAGCGTCTTTTTTCACTTCTTTGAATGATTGAAGTAGGTGAATTTACATTTGTAGCTTATTTGCAGTTTTGGTCTTTATACAATCATTTATCATACTTTTTACAATGACATGAATGCTTTGCTATTTACCAGTGTACTTTCACAAAGGCTTTGACCAGATGCATCATATCTCTTATTTAACATTTCTGAGTTTTGTTCTTTTATTTCTCTATCATATATATATATATATATAACATAAATGGGAATATCTCATTACTAGCTTTTTTTTCCCATCGGATTCATACCAAACTTTCCTGTTTAAAATTTATTTTTTTAATGTGAATTAGCTCTCAGTGTACCAGTTCTAAAATGGTTTTCCTCTACAACTATGACTTTACAGTATATGAACAATCTATTTTTAGTCCATGAAATATGCAAATGAGAACAAAACTTTGAGTGGCAAAATAATTACTTCCTCATTGTTCAGGTCTCCTACAACTGGTTCAGAAGTTTTTTCCATTCTGACTTGAAGAAATAAGTGCTTGATCTAAACTTTATTGTAAAGAATTTCTTTCCAGTAAGTCTTTTGCTACAATAGCCTTTAGATAGTTCCCATAGTCCCATATCAGTATTATCTTCATGTCCAATAAATGACATTTCTCTCCCAAGAGAAATTTCAGGACTTCTTCTCATCAGAGAAATTTCAGGAGGTTGAATTTTCTAAAGATGTGACAAAAATTTAAAATCTCAACAATTTTTCTGAAAATGGTTTTGAAATTTTCTTCCATTTTATTGGTAAGTGGTAGAAAAGTTTATCACGTTATAAAATCTTATAAAATAAAAGTTAGTGTGGAACATTTTTGTCATTTCTGTTTGAAACTGTTGACAAAACCAACGCATTCCCGAAAATGTTCTGATTTCTCTGACTCTGCTTTCTTACATGGAAATTGCTCCCTCAGACAACTTCCAAGAATTTTTTCAGAGAAAGGATTTTTAAGGGGAACGATAAGGGCTACAGGAAGAATCTGGGTGCTTGCACAGTCTCGGAAAGTTTCTCAGATGCACAAAAAAGTTGAAGTGAACATTTGTGAAGCAGTTTGTAAGTAATACAATGCTGAAGTTGTAGCTCAGTTATAAGCCTACTGCTATTAAAGACGAATTAGGGACCTGCAGCTCAACAGATTTATGGAATTCTTAGCTTTGGCTGTGCACTGTGTGCCCATGGAGCAGCAGAAGAAATAACTGGTTTTGTGGTAAACTATGAGGGGGAATGTGTTTAGAATGTGCTGGTAAAAAAATCCCTCCTTTGGAGACAGTGAATCCTCTTAGTCTTTGTCCTGGCTTGCAGGATTCTGTTTCTTGTGAGGAGATCCTAGTCATTGTGCTTCACAAATTACCTCAGGAAGGATCTCAATAGTTCAGAGATCTCCAAAGAGCAGGGGATGCTAAGTGTCATCTGTGCTGTAATATTTGGGTGTTGGGGTTGGAGTTATAGTAATTATGAGTGTGGAGGCGAATTAGAAAAACAAACGTGTTTGTTAAGAGATTAATTCAATCATCATTAGTATGAGAGCTGGAGCATTCACAAAGGCCGGAGACCAGTTCAAACTGGTTTTCATAATCCCCACCCACCTAAGTTCTACCAAAGCCATTAATTTAAAAATGTTGCATCATCAAGGAAAAAAAAATTACTCTCACTGGCTGATCAATGAACCTGAGAGCAGGACATCGTCACCTAGAAGTTCTTGTGACCTGATTAACCTTTTTGCTCTCTACAGCTGAGCCCCATTCTTGCTGACCCCAGCCCCAAGAGTGCCATAATGCTCTTTCTGCTGCTCTGTGGAAGAAGACACCTGGGTATTTTGTGAAAATCAGTCTGGGCTTTCCCTGGTCCCTAGAGGTTGACCTTTGATGAAGGCTTTTCTGTAATTCCTTTGGGAATGCCTTCCTCCATGATTCTTCAACAGGCTGTATTGGCCATTGCTCTCCAACCTGATGGAGGGAGCAGGGGGTAGAGGCGTGGTTTGCCAAGGAGATGAGAGTGGTCTGCAAGTGAGTGTGGGTGATGTGAAGAAAGGCAGGAAAAGAATGTCAGAGCAGATACCAGTTTGCAGAAGCCAATACTAGACGGGGTATTGACTAGTTTGAGGTAGAGAAATTTTTATTTGTACTGAAATAGTCACAATCCCAACAGGTTTTTTTGTTAAAACTAACAAATTTGAGATGCTTGTGAAATGGCTGATTACATGGAAAAATGGCTTTTTTTACTTGTCTTCATTTGACCTCGAGTAGGATTTTTAAAATCTATGCGGTGTTGGCCTAAATCTTCTCCCAACAAAGTTAAAAGCTGTGGCCGGAACATAGCTTAATCTACGCTATATCCATTCAAAATAAAATTGAAACCTGCCTCCCTTCTGCATTTTTGCCCTGGTGGACTCCTGTGTTTGTACCCTCATTTTCAACAGAGCTGTTCTGTGTGAGCAGAGAGACTGACAAGGACTAAGAAACAAGGTAAATTGCTTCTGTGCCTTGCAAGACCACTTTCTGGGTCCTTTCTTTGAGCATTAGCCAAAATCCATATTGTGCGCTTGGGTAGCTGAGCTTCTGAGTCACAGAATAATGTCATTACTGTTTACTTCAAGCCACTTTGATCAGCCTTACTTGATCAGTTGCGTGATTAAAGGTAGGCACTCGATTCCGTATCACTCAGGAGTACAGAGGAGGAAAAGGAAGCAGCTCAGGTGAGATGGTCCCAGATAGCAGGGTCAGTGGACCAAATGGGAAGGTGAAGAAGAACTTTTTAATGAAGGCTTTCAAAATAATGTTAGTTGCTTAAGTCTTGAATTACTCATTGGGATGGTTCTTGTTAACTATATTTTCATGTTGTATAGACACACATTTATTACAATTTTAAGTACTATATAGCTGTTGGAAACCCATAATTAATTGATTAATTTCTTTCTTTCTTTAACGCAAGAACATTATTAGGAAAGAAGGATGGGCCAGTAGTTACACAGCATTGGGCTGGGACTTGGGAGTTTCTGCTTCCCTTCCCAGCTCAGTCACAGGTTCACTTTGTACAAACTTAGCTTCCTGTCTGCTTATAGCTATCCATTGAGGATGATCATCCTTCCGTCTTTGTTGAAACAGTCAGAGAGGGATGCAGGTGCCTCACCATAGGAAAATAGTATGATTTTCAAAGCACAACACTGGACTGACAGTAGATGAAGAGGTTCAGGTGAAATGATCCCTGCTGGCAGGGACCCTGCTTGGGTCAAACTGGAAGGTGAAAAATAACTTTTTAGTAAACACAATGATCTTATCCTTCTCTATTTTCCTGTACAAGATTCTTGTGTTGTAGGCACTGGCAAGAGATATTTGCATTTTCTAGTCATGAGTGAAAAAACTTCTGGTAAAAGGGCTGGCTTGGGCCGTGTCATGTGGTGCATGCAGACTATTAATAATTGAAATTTATATGTGCTTAATCATCTCTCCCCATGCTGTAATGTCCCTAGGTAGCTAGCACCTCTTGGATGCAAGTACCAAGCGCACCAGGGAAGAAGACACTTTCTGTAAAGTCCAGAAGACTTTTTATGGAAGCAACTGAGGTTCCAACTTCACTTTGAAGCTATTTAGCATCCTGCAGACCATGGATTTCCAAATTGTGTATCACTGTTACTGAGGGAGATGCCATGGTACCAAACTGTTAAAAAATGATCCTGTCATCATTAAACTCAATAAAGAACTGAAATCATGCTCAAGGCCATTGAAAGTAACTTTTTATTTTCATGTCATCTTATCTCAGTGAGGAAGTTAAATGTGTCATTTTTATCTTACAGATGAGAAAACTGAAGCCCATCAGACGGTGTTAGTGCCCTGGTTTCAACTGGGATAGAGATAATTTTCTTTCTAGAAGCTGCTGTGTTTTGTATTTAGTATGAGAATAAGGCTGACAACAGATATTGTTTTAGTCATTGCTAAGTAATGTTTACATTAGTCAAGGACTTTTTCAGCTTCCCATAGATGCTGAGAGGGAGCATAGACAGGACAAGCTGGCCAAAGGAATATTCCATACCACAGATGTCATGCTCAGTATATAAATGGTGGTTGGCAAGGGGGGCAGGAATCCATGTTCACTGCTCAGGATGGGCTGAGCAACGGATCATCAGGTGGGGAGAGCAACTTGGGTTGTATCACTTTATTTTGTATATTCTTTTATTATTATTATAATCATCATCATCATTATTATTATTTTCCTCTTCTGTTACTGTTCCATTAAATTGTCTTTATCGCAACCTGTGAGTTTTCTCCCCCCTCATTTTCTTTCTCTTCTCCCTACTTTATGGGGTGGAGTGACCGAGTTGCTGCATGGTCCTAGTTACTGGCTGGTGTTAAACCATGACAGTTTGACATGTTCCCAAGGTCAAAGCTGAGCTGCTCAATAGAGCTAGCAACCTATACTGAATTTTCAACCCAGTGGTTCTCTCATCATGCAGCCTATCTCAACCTGACGTCATTCCAGTATTTTGAACAGTATTTGGGCGATGGAAGGTATTCTTGGAGATCTTTATAGTAAATAAGATTGCAATATGCCTATTTTGTCAACTATTTTCAGGGTTAGAAGGAAAAGGAAACGGAATGCATACTATTCTTTCACAAGACCTCTGTTGGAAATCATTCAGATGTGTAAATCTCAGAAAGCTATTTTGTTACTAATATCAGTATTACAGAAACACTCAAATCTGAAATGAAACTCCAGGGTGAAGCTGTTACATGCAGAAATAATGAAAACCAGGCTTTCTTTTGAAAGTTTCTGGGGTCTAAAGAAAGGTTTCTAATGTTAGAACAACCTGCTTAATGTCCTGCTCCTTTTTCAGTAGGGCTCAAGTCTGCTATAGGTCCTGTGTTGTATCTGTTAACCTGCACACTTCTGAAGAAGCATTAGGAGGCTTAGTTGCTACTGATGCACCATATATGTAACACACCTGCTACATTTTAGTAGGTAATTTGAAACTGGCATTGGTTTTCCAACCAAAAAATGGTGATGAGTGTTAATTCATGGTCATTGCCATTGGTACAGTATATATATTTTTTAAATTCTAGTCCCTGCTCTCTACTTAGTTTATGCATATTATTAGTGGTGCTAATTCAAATGAAAAAATTTATGTGAGCAGAAATTCCCCCTTCTCTTGAATGTTCTCAACACTATATACAGACTACTTCATCCCCATTTCACATTCCCTTTCTAAACTAATGAATTTTGCCTTCCTGGCAGAACAGTAGAGGAGATGCTCCAAGAGGTATTGAAAGCATGGCATGACCACTGTGGGCAGATTGGGCCTTGTTTCTTCGTTATATACCTCACCCAGACTAGAAGAACCATAACTCACCAGACATGAATACATTTTCAATCTTAAGAATTTTCTCTGTACTCTGATTGCTAGATCCTTCCCAAAGACTAGTAAATAGCTCAAAACTATCGGGGGGCAGGGAGGGGAAGGCAATGTCCCTTTCTTTCCTAATTCCACATTAAGTTTCCCTCCTATTGCTGCTATGTCAATATACTTGTGGTCTGTGTACTTTACACTTAGAAATCTTCGTGTTACTTTGGATATAATAGATCTATAGGGATAAAGATTTTTTAGATATTTGAAGTAACCTGTGTGTCTGTGATCCATAATCCCAGAACAGCTGTTATTGTTGCTAAATTGACATAAAAACTGTAATTTCCTGACCTAAAGTGTGGAAGCGTTAACAAAAACACTGGACAAGTTGAATGGTTCTGTTGTCATCAAATATACCAGCCATTGGTTAGAATCATAGAATCTCTAGGTTGGAAGGGACCTTTAAGATCATTGAGTCCAACCATTAACCTAACTCTGCCAAAACCATCACTAAACCATGTCCCTGAGCATCACATCTACCTGTCTTTTAAAAACCTCCAGGGTTGGCGATTCCACCACTTCCCTGGGCAGCCTGTTCCAATGTTTGATAACCCTTTCGGTGAAGAAATTTTTCCTAGTATCCAATCTAAGCCTCCCCTGGTGTAACTTGATGCCATTTCCTCAAGATCTCTTTAAACCTGCTTCAGAATGATTTGTTCAAAACAAAGCAAACTGGCAGGAAGCTGTTTGCAAGATATTGGTAAATGCATGAAATATCATGTGGGTCTATTTCTTCTAAAGAAGTCAAAATGTGAGTTGGGGTGTGGTATAGATACTGACCTACATGAAGTACACAGCATTAACATAGACTTGGGTATTGTAGACTTTGTCATGATTTTACTTATCAGAAGGAATAAACCACATCTATTTGGTTATTTCAGTATAATGGACTTTTATTTCTATTAAAAATAAGTAGTAGAGAAGCAAGATCTAGTGCAGTAGATGATTGATCAGTATGAATCTGGTCAATGTGGTTTCATGACATAGTTTAGAGTTGAAATTGTGGTCAGTAGAGAGGTGGGACTGTAAATGGCTCATGGCAGTACGTGGTACACCTGGCACACATTCATCTGTTCATCATTTTGGTTTAAAGCTGGTGTAGCACCTTATTGCTGCAGCTCTAATGAAATGCTAGGGAAATGCCTTGTTAAAGTGTAGCTTAACATTATTAAAAACAAAACAGTAATTACGTGGCCTCACAAATGAAAAAGAAAACAAGAGGCTTATAGCCACTTTGTAACACAGTTTGTCCTTGACCACCATGACCTGTCATTCTCCTAGGCTTTGATGAGTAACATAATCTCTGTGTTTGTGACCTTTTACAGCCAGAATTAGAAGGAACAAGTAAAAACGAAAGGGGAAAAAGAAACAAAGAGGAAAACAAAGAAAGGGAGTGTCAAGACAAGGTTTATCTCAGTTTGTAATGACAATGTGTAAAATTACACATATGAGTAAACGAGTACAAAGGGAAAATGTCATCATAAATGGGGAAACATATTTCATGTTACTGCTCAGTCATGGTCTTTGTTGTTAACGGGAAAAATTCAGGCAGCTTGATCCATTAGCATTTTATTCTTTTTGGAAAAAATGAATAGAAACAAGCAATACTTTTTTTTTTCATTGCAACAATTTAAATTTGTGCGAGAGGGACAAGGAGAAGGAGAAGTGAGGGTGCACATGCAGTATGTGCGTGTGTGGGAGCAGAGAAAACAGCTTTCCACTGGTATTCCCACCACCTGCCCGGGGCAGTAACTCAGATTCACACAGAACTGAGATATATGAAGGGACCACATCAGTCACAGTAGGAAACCCGTCAGGAAACGTGTCTATCACATACCCTCCCAATGGCGTGTAATTACAGTCAGATTGAGAAGGTACAGGCAATTAGTACAGAGTCCATATTCAGGCTGAGGATCAGGAGGCAGATTTGGCTCTGGTCAGACTTTGGAAGAGCGCCGAGCTGCTGTGATGTGTGGCTGTCTTCGGTACGCACAGAAAGTCTGACTTCTGGCACCAAGAGTTACCATCTGTTTCCAGTGGTTCCAGGCACAACCTCCCGGTTTCCAGTAGGGTCCTAGTTACTAGGACCTAGTTACCCAATGTTTACCTTAGCTCCTCCACATGGTCAAAGGCAACAGCCAGAAAGTCACAGCTACTATTCAAATGGCTGAAGATCATCAGCTCCATTGGCTGAATCGCGGAGATGATCCTTGGAAACCTTATTTCATCAATATTTGCTCTGTTTCCTCCTTTTTTTTTGGTTGGCTCTAATTTTTATCAGGTCTGTTTAACGTTTAACCATGGAAATAAAGCAGAAGATGATGTAGCAGTATAAGTAACAGTGTGGAGAATAGCACGGTCAGCTGAATGCAGCAGGGCTTCTGATTTTGTAAGTACTGCACATGTATTTTTCTTAGAGACTTCCAAATGACGCTTTCTGTGGTTGGTGGAATTTCCATGTTAGGTTAATTTCATTTGTCTGCTTGTGACTCAGTTGCGTGTGGATGGTGCCATGAAATATTAATCAAGCAAACATGCAAGGGACCAGTGGGACCTGCTGTTCTGGGGAAATATGCTTAGCCTGAAATTAGAATAAAATAACCTTTGAAGTCACGGGGACTTGTTAAGTAGTTGTTAAAACTGAATACTGATGAAATCACCTTTTAGGTTGGAAACAGCCTTCACAGTGACTCGAAATTAGCATAATCCCACTAGTGACTGAACAACCAGGTCCAATTTATAAACTCTTCTGGTCTTTTAATGTATAAAACAACCACTGAATTGCTAAGGCCAAGCTCTCTAATTAGCACTAGGGTGAGTGTAGGGGGTGGGTGGAAGGCCACAATTTAAATTTAATTACCCCTTTTATTCCCATAGGCAAACTAATCTGTGGTTTAGCAGAGAATTATTTTCTGAATTTCCAATTTGCATATTAAAAATACAGCCCAAATTTAATAAAGCCTTTCCAGTTTCTTCAGCTTTGAAATGGTAACCAAAAAATATTTGTGGCTGAAATTTTCTAATTTCAGAATGTTGAAATTAATGGGATTAACATCTCTAAAGGGAAAAGTATGTGGGCAAAACTTGATGACAACATTCAGTGTTTTCCAGCTTTTGGTAGAAGTACTTCTTTAATATTTCTGTGGAGAACTGTGATACCAAGAGAAGTTTTTTAACTGATCTGTTATAGTAGAAGTTAAAAACAAAGCCATGCCTAATATAAGCTTGCTGCAGAAAACCCATACTCTTTGCTTCAGAAACGCTTTGAAATTTAGGTTAAGCTTTGTTTGGACACCGGAATTGGTCATGGACAGATAAAAATTATCCTCTGTTTCACTGAAGTATGCAATATCTCATATAGCTAGAGAAAAACTGTTTGAAATGTTAAACAGCAAGTACTTTTGAAACATATTCTGTGCTACATAATTGCTTCATTTCTCTGCAATACATAAGGCTTTGGGCTTTTTTTTGGCTGGGAGGAAGAGGGAGAGTTCTGCTTAACAGAGATGCAAATAGTTGAATCATATTCCCACCCAGGGCTTTACTCCATCTTTTAGTTGAGAAAATTAAAATTTAGCATTACCGCTTCTTACTGCAGGTCCCTGCAGTGGTCACCATCTGCTCTCAGACATACTCAGCATACTCAGGCCCTAACAAATAAGAGAACACACAGCTAGTATATACTTTTGCTATAAAAACAAGAAAGACCACTATACAAATGAAAAAATAAAGCAACTGGTTAACCACCAAGAATCCTGGAACTTGGGCTGCCCTCAGAAACTCTGTCTAAATCTTGTTTAGATAGTCGATACAGTAATCTTTCACATCTGGGAATGAATACAGGACCAAGAGAATTTCACCTTGGCAGGACAAGGGAAAATGCATTCTTGGAAGAGAAGGATACAAACAGGCTGTGTGGGCTGGAAACCAGAAGAAGAGGAGCCCTAACATTAGAAAAGTTCTAGAAATGTTGTCATATAGAAGATGCGAGGGCAAAAATCTTATGTTCATAGACAGTTTGTTAGGTTTCTGAAGAGGGTTTATATGACGTGCCTCCCCAGAATAGCAGGGAACTGCATTCAGTAAACTGGAGGCTTCTTCTAGCTCCTGTGGAGGTTAGGAGGCTCATGTGAAGTATATCATGGCAGTGTTAGGAGAACGAGCGCAATGAAGAAACTTGTCATCTCCAAGGGGATTAGTCTGAGTGTCCTTTGAATTCCAAATGGAATCTGTGCTTTTTTTCCCCTTGGACCCCAGTCCTTCCTGTGTCTCTAGAGGCAGCCACACATCCCACGCAGTTTAACCCATGGTGAGGGGCAAAACACCATTTAACAAATTACAAACACTTGTTGCAGCCCCCTGAAAAGAGGGGCTCTTTGTTCCAAATATGCACCTCATTATCTGGTGCAAACCTGCTGCTTCCCAAGTGTCTTTATGCCCACTTCTGTGTGCACTGCTGCCATGGCACAGGACGCTCCAGGCTTTCACCTTGAATTTTGCCTTGAAGTTTCTGTAGATGACTTTCATCCATCGCTTATCAGCTGTGGCCAATGACTGGTCATGTGAGTAAGTAACCATGAAGTAATCAGTGGTGTGAATTTAACAAGCACCAGATAGTCCGTGATAGCTGCCCTGATGAAACTGAGGGAATT
This sequence comes from Anarhynchus alexandrinus, assembly GCA_008711295.1. Lineage (NCBI taxonomy): Eukaryota > Metazoa > Chordata > Aves > Charadriiformes > Charadriidae > Anarhynchus > Anarhynchus alexandrinus. The sequence goes on along the minus strand of VUYV01000093.1, from coordinate 1,260,287 downwards.
TATCCCACTTCCCATGAGAAGTGAGCTGTCTCACATTTTCTCACATTTACCAAACCGCATTTGGGCAGGTCTTGTGGAGTATTTGATGCTTTTGAAACCCACACCCCGTCTTACCTCACAGTAACTTTTTTGTTTAGATGTACCATATAGGACACAATGATCCAGAGAAGACAATGTCATTGTTAATAGAGATTATTATGGACTTTGGCTCTACACTTTCATCAACAATGAAGATGAGAATTGCCCTTTCAGGGCAGTTACAATGGAATATTATTGTTTTATTATGCCTGGCATTTTAATTTATAATTTGGTTGAATTTATTAATGACATTTGACATTGTGTCCGTGGGCACTTTAAATATCCTATGTACGTTAGATCTTTATAGTTGTACTATATAATATTTATGTTAACAAACTATTCATTATTTCTTACTACCAAGCTCATCATTACCATCTGCTCATCTAATGACTGTTTATTTTGTGACAGAATAATTTGAAAAGAAGATGAAGTATCTCCTGTGCCTGTGTGTACTCCTTGCTGTTCTTTGTGCCATAACCCATTGCCACCATGAAGAAGTTTGCCATGAAGTCAATAATACTAATTTGCACGACGGAACACAAAATTTATTAACACATAACTGTGACAAGCAAGGCTCTAACTATGCAGATTTTGCATTTAATTTTTACAAGCAGGCTGTATCAAAAGAAGCTGATAAAAATGTTTTCTTTTCTCCCGTGAGCATCTCCACTGCCTTTGCCGTGCTGGCTGTCGGTGCTAAGTCAACCACTCTGTCTCAGATTTTTGAAGGACTGGGCTTTGGTGGTCTGACTGAGACTCGCATAAATGATATACATGAAAGTTTTCATAAAGTTTTAGCGCTACTGAACTGTGCGGATGTTAATATCACATTAAATACAGGGAATGCCCTTTTCACAGCTATTGGGTATGAACCACAGGAGACATTTTTACAAAACACCAAACAGTTTTATGATGCAGATTTTTTTTCTATGAATTTCCACAAACCAGAAGAAGCTACAAAGCAAGTCAATAAATATGTAGAGGAGAAAACTAAGGGGAAAATTCCTGAATTAATTTGTCATCTTGATCCAAGTACTGTATTAGTTCTTGTTAACTACATTTATTTTAAAGGTAAGATATTTAACATAATATTTCAATAGATGAGTTTGATGCCAAACAAAAATTGTAGGGAATTCTTGATAATTCATTAACAGAGTGATTATTTAGGAAAAAGCTAAACTGTGCAAGAACTTCAAAGTAAAGATTAGTTCTGGCCAAAGGCAGGGTAGCTGATTGTTGAGAAATATTGATTGCTTGACATTGGCCCAGCTTGCCTGAAAGCTGAGGACAAAAAAGTCCCACTGTAGTGGACTGCCTCATAGACAGGGACGCACCGCACGCAGTCTCACTGCTCTGAGAGCATAATGACTAGAGATGTTTCCATGATCTCTATGCTGACTGTATGTGTCAGTCAAACCTAGTGGACTGACACCCTTGCACTTCCAGGGTCCCCAATACTATGGTAGATCTGCTAGGTACGTGCATGAAAATTTGCAACACAGCATTTTGCAGGCCTGTGCTTCTGGAGCCCTGTTTGAATGTTAGGATCCTTTATTCTGTTGATGAATTCCTCACCAGGCTGAGTGCTGCCAGCTTGCATGGGGTAAGGCCTAACAGGAAAGGCATAACAAGAACCTGTGGCTGAATGTTAAAGAGGCTGAATTTAAATGACATAAAAGTAATAAGTGGTGGAAACGTATGGCTACAACAGAAGCAGGACTCTCCCAAGTGGTCCTCATCAACCTTTGGTTGTTTTTCAGCAAGACAAGGCTTAGTCACACTATGCTGAACTTAGTGCGCAGCTAAAATGCTTTATTGTGTGTTATGCAGAAGGTTAAAGTGATTTCGTGATCCTCTTCTCCCCTAAACAGCCCTTCAGCATCCTAACATTTCAGCTAGTCTGATTTATATCAGCCATTTTTTATGATATTTACATGTTTGAGTGCAACATCTTCTCTTTTCCCCTATTAGCTGCCTGGCAAAATTCTTTTGATCCTTTGCGTACATATGAGGATGATTTTTTTGTGAACAAAAATGAATCTGTCAGAGTCAACATGATGCAGCGTGACGGTAGCTATGACAGTTACTATGACCAGGATCTGTCTTGCGAGGTGTTAGAGCTTCCTTACACGGGCACTGCACGAGCATTGCTCATTCTGCCTGATGATGGAAAGATGATGCAAGTGGAAGGCGCTCTCTCCAAGGAAACTATTTGTAAATGGGATAACAAACTCGAGACCAGGTAACTCTAGGTGGATGGATTACTATATTTGAGTGCACACCATTACTTTTAAGAGAAAGCATTCATTTCAGATTGCCTCCTCCTGGATATAATGTCCTGATTTCATAAAGCGGGGCTTTAAATGATTCCCAAGATGAGTCAGAGTAGAGCATATTCAATAAACAACTGCAGGCGCTCTGACCTGACAGAAGGGGATACAGCACTGTAACAACTGCCTCAAGACCTGCTTGGCTACCTTTTGGCTACCATACCTCTTCCTTCGTGGTGCTAACATAATTCATTTGCTTCACTGTGTCTTAGATTTTATCCGCCTTTTCCCTTCTTTTAGCCTTCCCACAGCTGGTCCTCTTGCTCTCTGTAGCCCTCTGGCCGCAAAACTCCGCTACCTCTGCATAGGGCACTGGGATGAAAGAATAAGAAGGGAGAAATTAGTTTTTATTTCCAAAATCAAAGGGAGAAGGCAGGTACAAGAAGACGGCGCATCTCTCTGGATGCCACAGTTGCTCAAGGAATACAAATATTACCATCAAACGAATTAGCAATCAAAAGAATGCTTTCAAGTGTCACTGAATTGCGTACTCCCCAGCCGGCTGGCTGAAACAAGGCCGCAATGCTTCACTCTTGTTTTGTTTTCTTTGTTCAACAGGAGATTAGATCTGCAGTTACCAAAGATTTCTATTAGCGGGTCTTACGATGTTAAAAACCTGTTCATGGAAATGGGCATTACTGAAGTATTCTCTAGTAATGCTGATCTGTCTGGAATTAGCGGCAGCCATAATCTTCAGGTCTCACAAGTAAGTGAACAGAGAGAGCTGGCGATGGGGCGGCGGCTGGTTGCTCTGATCAATTATCTCTGGGGTTTTTAAAGACTTGCTTTCCCTCCTTGTCCTACTGAAGTTATAAGTAAAGCTGACAATGACACATAGGGGCTTGCTTAGTAATTGTGCTTTTCTACAGAGAGGGACTGCTGTCCCGCCTTTGTATTATTGTAATAGTGTTATGAAAAGGCTGGATGTTCAGTACATGGAGAAGTTGGACAAGATTTTAAATGATTTCTTGGCACTGGAATATGATTGCTTGCATTGCAATTGTGTCAAGTAAATTATAAATGAGGAGTATATTATGATATTTGTGTGGATTAGTACCCAATTTTTTAATATTCTCAGTTTCCAGGAAACTTCCAGTTTGCAGTAGCAGAATTTCACCATGTCAGTTTAAGCTACAATTTAATGTGGCAAAGATGCCAAATACTGCCCCTGTATTAGTGTTTAAATAGCAGTCTTCCATTAACCTTGCAGTAACAGAGAAAGCATTGCTCGTGGAAGTTCAAGCCATCTAAGAAAATAAACCAGCTAGTGCATGGGCTGTTATTATCCCCCTCTACGCAGCACTGGTGAGGCTGCATCTACAGTGTGTCCACTTTTATTTTTGGCCTTCCCCATTCAGTCCCGACAATTCTTGTTGCAGGCTTTTGGAGATTTACCATACAAGAAAGTTTGGTCCACTGGGTTTTATCGCTCCTTTCTTCTCCTAAATATTCCATAAGAAGAGCGTGTATATGCAACCCTTGCTTGCTGTCCCGTATATAAACCACAGCGTTTGGTCCTTTTCCCTGCAGGCACTTCACAAGGCCCTGCTGGAAGTTGACGAGTCTGGAACTGAGGCTTCAGGAGCCACAGCCATAATCCTTACCAGACTTCTCCGGCCTTCCGTTACCATCAAATTCAACAGGCCCTTCATTATATTGATTACTGACAAAGCGACCGGCACCACTCTCTTCATGGGGAAGATTGTCGATCCTACTCAGAAGTAATTGCTGTTATTGGCCATGCTGGTTTTCGGCGTGAGTTATAATGGCTACCGTGTTCGCACATGTGGGCTAGTCAGTGCCACTAACTACTCTCCGATTGAGGGATATTGAGTAGCAAATGAGGAATTTCCTTAACAAACTAGTAAGCAAAAATTTGTAAAAAACACCCAAGCAACCCACAGTTTTAAAATGTAACTTTTTCCCCGATTGAGTAATTCAAGTTATTAACACATTTTCCAAATTTTCCTTGGAAGATAGTTATTTGTAAAGTCTGCTGCTAATTTTACAAGTGAATTCTCTCTTCTAAGTGGTTTTGTCTAGACTGCTTTCAGCTCTGGGTTACTCACCAAAAGCTTTATCCCAACAGGTAACAAGTTAATTTGCAATTCTATTACGTCTTCTCAGGGACTTGCTGAGGATCAGTGCTCACCTGAGCCAGTCCCTACAGAGTCCTTTCTTCATTACATAGCACTTTGCTGACTAAGTCATTTACCCTCAACCAACCTGTTCTTTCTCACATGTTCCAACTCTTTGCCTAGGACATCTTAAAAAAAACCCCACACTAACAAAAAAGAGAAAATCCCTGAGACAATAGACTTAGCTGCTGCAGCACTCATGTCAGCAAAAAATTTTGAGAGGCAGTGATATGAGGCATAAACTGTCAAAGAATTGTCCCGCTACAATGTCATCCATGAATTATTGCTATGGCTGATGAATAAATTTAAATCCATCATTTAAGGACTGACTGTCAGTGTCTCCAGTCTCTTCCTATCCTGGTATAAATCTTTCAAAATTGACGAAAACTTTCAGTCACTCTTATTAACATAGCAGAGTGTAAAATACGTTTTAAAGGCTGTTAAATGAGTCTAACTTTTCTCATATGGAGATGGTGATTCTCTGCATTCTCTCCTTATGTGCCTACTTGGGTAAAACCTGTTTTGAAGAAATACATAAACACTCTCTTGCTGTTGGGTGTCTGCAGATCACCCACTCTTACTGCAGTGGAGCAGTGGGGCCCAGTGCTCAGCATTGCTGAAGTCTGCAGCAAACCCTTCCTCGCGCAGCTGCTGTCTCAAGGAGAGACTGACTCCTGCTGCACTGCTGTGACTCGTGCCACTATGTATTCACCCTGGACAATTCTTTTGCATGCAGAGTTTAGTCCCTGTCACTGGGAAGGTCATGATCCTTAATGTACGTTGCTCATTTCTACAGTGGTCCTGGCAATGTGCTGCAAGCATTGTGAAGGAGATGCAAGCCCCAAATCAACAAGGAGCTCCTTAACCCTGACATCTCTCTGGTCCCCTGACCTGTTCTCCCAAACTTGGTCGACTCTGCACCAAGGTGCTGTATTAACACCCGTCAGTGTTTGTAGCATGGGTATGGTGTATGGGGGTCTATGCTTCTGACTCAGGGGGACTTGGAGACTGCTGCCTTGCCTGAGTCCCTTTGCTCCAAGCAGCAAGAACTCAATGGAAGCCCTGAGCTATTGCTTCTGCTGGGGCAAGATACCATCACTCAGTGGACTGGGAGATACCACGCCTCTGTGCAAAGCAGCGGCTTTTACAGACTAGAGATCAATGATAACTTGCTGTGGTGTGAGGCAGTCTTCTTTGCAGTGACTGTACAAACTCAACAAGAGCCGGGAGCAGCTCCAGTGAGATCCCACCCTGATAAATCGGTGCACCAGCACTGATTAAAAGGTAGGATGGTGAGATTTTTATCAGAGGGGGGTGGCAGAAAAACAGGTTCTCAGCCTATTGCTAAAGGGTAAGAGGTTAGGAAAAGCCTCACAGTTGCTAGGACAAAGCAGAGGCTTCGGGAAATAACACATGGAGCAACTTCCTGCCCCATCTACCTCCCAGGCCTTTGCTTTTGAGAGTGGAGGCAAGGAACTGCAGGAGGAGAGCTGCACTGACAGTCTTCACACTGGAGTGTGAGGAGTGACAGCTCCTGACAAAAGTATCAAACATGGCACCTTTGAATGCTGGATGGGCTTAGGAGGTATCTACCAGGATATAGGGCATCACGACAGTTGTCCTCCGATTGAGGAACTTCATGCTCCAGACCAGCAGGTTGGCCTGAGCTGTGGAAGGGACCTAGAGTGGGAAGAGGGATTGTCCTAAATTTCCCTGGAAGGGGAGGATGTGGAGACAACAGGGGAAAAAAAAAACCCTAGTCTTGTGCCATACATACGTGGAGGGCACAAAAATGCCTATAGTTCACAGTATGGAGATCCATAGAGCAGGGGGCTAACTATACCTGGCTGATGCTACTCTCAGCACAGTCCTGATGATGTTCTTTAAGAACTGGAAAATTCTGCAAAGTTTTTGTGGAGACAGGGGACATTTTGTCCTAATTCCATGCCAGGTGTGTTGATCTGCCTTTCATAATTTGTCTGTGTTGCTTTTGTCTGTCTTAGTGTGTGATAGGGAATGTTCCTCTTCATGCTATCTAGCGGTATTAACGGCAAAGAAGGAAAGGAAGGATTCTGATAGAAATAAGCTAAAAAAGTCATTTACGTACTGTGTATTCATTTTGTCTGCAGTAAACACACATATTTTATGGTGTCTTTCATTCATCTGTAGGTGATTTAATTAACACCCTTCTATCTTCCACTACAACTAAACCAGATGTGATTAGGACAGGTTAATCCCACACATCCATTCTCTCAGTCTATCGGACAGCTGGATCCAAACTAAGCCCTGAAAGAGAACTAGAGCTTCTTTATACCCGGTGAAGTGTTGTCCACTTGTATTCCTGCAGCAACAGTCAGCAGAAGGGGACAATACAGCTTACAGTGAAGAGGTGACCCCCTATCATAACCATCAAAGATCAATGACCTGCTATGGGTCCATTAGCCCTGACCTGACATAATTACAGGAAGCTCTGAGGAAAAGAACTTACCTAAAGAGATCATATCTCAGCTAAGAACCCCTGCAAGAACCCCTGCAAGGGAAGATGGACCCACTGGGATGGGTCCCTGAAGGGCAGCCTAGCTGTGCCCCAGCAGGTCTGAGTGCCAGACTTCTCTTGGCAGCCTCTGAGCCATGTGGGAGACAGCAAGTTTGTTCTGTCTGACCTTGTTTATGGTCCACTGGGACTCTGTTTGCTGATGAGAGAGCTTCTGTCAGTAAAGCTGTGTTTGCTTTGCCCTATGGTAGGGTCCATATAGTATGTCACAAACCACGAAGCAGACGGATTTCAGGGCTAATGTGGTGTGTGTTCAATGCATTTTACCTTTCATCAGTATGGAAAGGAGCTGACTGAATGCCAACAGGCACAAAGCAATCAGATAGTCACAGAAACACCAGTTGCTCATGTAAGCCCTGCTATTAAGATGCTAGCAGCACTTTGGACTTTCCTTTCTTATTCCCAGCTATGTGATTTGAGCCCCAACCCTGGTATGCGGAGAACTTGCCCTTGAATGGGCACACCAGCCCTCTCCCCACAGCGATGTCGTCTGTTCAGCCCTTGATTGCTGCTACTATTTCAAGGAAATGGGAATTCACCTAGATGTAAGCCAACCCTATTCTAATTGTTTTAGTAGATTCAGCAGAACAAAAGCAGCAGGCTTTATCCCTGTACTCACAGTCATTTCAAGCAGAGAATCACTAAGCTCTTAAAAACCAGTTGACTATGATAGTTCCCGTGCAGGGTGGTTTTGACTGTGGATTCTGAGAACCAGGAGCACCTGTATGGCAGCTACAATGCAGTCTCAGTGCCTCACAACCCAGCTCATCTTAGACATGACTCTAAGTAGCTTTTGGAGGTAGAAAGCAACAAAAAAGCTCATAGCACTGTTACTCCCTGTCATGGTTTAGGCCAAATTGGCCACTGGGGACCTGGGGGACCCCAGATGGGACCGATAGATGGTCCCCTCCACCCTTCTTCAAAAAGAGGCAGAGGAGGAAAAAGAGACATATGAGTTTAGAAGGAACTAAACTACTTTAATGAAATATTAATAATAAATTAAAAAGAAATAATGAAATATATACAAAACCATATCAAGCTTCCAAGATGACAATCACGTCACCGACTGGCACTGGGCCAGTCCCAGGCTGGACTCAGTGACAGATGGGAACTGGATTCCGGATCTGCATTCAGGATCGGGATCACAGGCAGACGATCAGAGTCCTCCTCAGATGTCGGCCATTGAAGGAAGAGAGAGAGCTGACCCTTTGATCCCTCAGCTTTTATACTGAGCATGAGGCAATCAGGATGGAACACCTTGTTGGTCAGTTTTGGGTCACCTGTCCTGTCCGCTCCTCCCCGCAGGTGGGACCCCACTATGCTTTTCTGCTTCCGACCCTCCAAAGGGGCAAATAACAAAGTTGGTTGGCCTTGGCTGTTATAGCAACAAGTATAAGCAAGAGCCTCTCTGCATACCATGCCTGGGCATCAGCTATAAACATCGGCCTTATCACTCTGAGAGAGTGAACAATGTCTGCACAATATGCTGTTAATTTCAGTAGTTAGAAGAGGCCCAGCTAAGAAATAAAGTTACTGAACAAAATTCGTCCTGTTTTACCTCAAACCAGGACACCCTAATCCAGCATCCAAGTCTTGTCTCCAAAGCACAGAGGCATTCAAGTTTCCCAGCAGAAAGAAGTGCAAGAGAAATAATGGCATTTTTAAATGCAACTATTTCAATGAAAACTCTAAATATTCACTGCAGTGCGAGCTAGGATGAGTGCAAATTCTCAGGAGGGAAAGGAGCATGAAGACCACCTCGTATCTCTGAGTCCTGTGACACATCCTTCTAATCATACCCAACCATCCAACCCTCCCTGTTGGGTAGTGCACCTCTGCCCTTACCCGCGCAGGGCTGCTTTCATTAGATTTAGACTTAGCACATGTGTGCAATGGTAATATCATCCGTTCCCTGTAAACTGTTAGCCAGCAAAGACTGACATGGAAATATCCTTTGTAAGTGCCCAGTCCCAGGTTTAACAGAGAATCCATTTTTAAATAACTTGGTAATTGTGCTTTCCTCAGACAAACAGTTTTAAAGAAAACAATATAATTCATTCATTTCATGTCGATGTCCTTGAGTATGATTAATACCCTGGTTACACAAACTCAGCTCGGCGCTGAGGTTGTTGTAAATGACTTTGCTGGCTTCTTGCAGAAGAGAATTTCCATGACGAAAGTAGCTTTTCAGGTCAATCCTACCCCTGGAGATGAATTTATTACAAGTGAATTAGCCTGATTTATACAAATGAGTCTTTATTTCTCTTATTTTTGATTGTGTTCTGTTTCTTTTCCATAAGCCATCTGGAAAAAAAATACTTATGATTTATTATTTTACTAAACAAGAAAGTATCCTTTGTGGTTGGAAAACTTTTGTTAACAGCAATGTGGTGCTCGTATGGAAGATCTGAAGAAGGCTTTGCCTGACTTGTGCGAATATCTTATTAAGGAAAAGTTGCTATATTGTTTACTACGTCTCATGTAGGAAACAGAGATCACATGGAAGATGCTCTGCCAAAGGAAAATGTTTGAAAGGAAAGAACAACATAGAATAAGATAATTCACTAAGTGCTGCAGTAGTCATAAGAACTTTGGTTGCAGCCAGGAAAGAATCTCAAAGCAAGAGAAATCATCTATGCACAAAGGAGATGAAAGATGTAATGAAAAGTAGGTCCTAAAATGCATACGAATGCAAAAGAGACTATATCCCAGACCTCATTTCGGTATGCTGTTCACAAAGACGCAGATTCTTTAGCCATCAAAAAAAGCCATACCATATCTCGCATATTCAAGGGACAGATACTAGAACGTACAATTTCAATTTATTTTCTGTTCCTGTACCTTCTATCTTTCAAGTCTGATCTCTATCCCTCCGGTAAATCGTATGGGTGAAATTGGGCCTCAGTTGCCCCAGTCAGAGATCACTACCTCGTGCCCATGCCTGTCGTTGTGCTGTGTATCATAATCTTGACATATTCGCAGTTGTGTTAAGGGTGGCTGAGAAGAGGCATCAAACAGGGGCAAATATACTCCAGTACTTCTGGCCGCTTCTAGGTTGGCGGGGTGGGAAAGATGGTGCAGCAATCATGACAGAAAGCCTGTGCAGGTCCAGCCCAGATAGCAAAGTGTCCTGTGGAGGAATGTTGATGTAAGCCACGGATGGGATCGTGCTGACTTGCCAGAATGTGAGCTGCAGAAACTAAGAGCAGCCACAGTCTCTTCTTTTGCCTCCATTGAAACAGGGAAGAGAATTGCTGCGTTGAACCATCTCGGTGACCTGTCAGAATCCTCAACATCCCAAAAGATTACAGTGTCAAAGACTTGTTTAAGAAAAGGGACATGCACAATGGAATCATATAATAAATTTCATTTTATTGAATATATTCATTCAGTGAGATGATCTGCCTGCTGCTTCTTCACTGTGGTCAACAATATTAATCTGTTCAATAATAATAAAAGATAACACTTTGCAAATAATACTCTCTATCTGCCTTTGTGAGAAAAAACTTCAAGTGTAATTCCAAAATATCTACATAAGGGATTTTCTTAGTGTTTGTTTAAGGCCATGTCTGCAACAGAAAAATAAATACTCTAAGGCATCAATTTAACTTTAAATAGCAATGCCAAGAGGTTTCTCTGTGTAGACAACTTGTTTCCAAAATGAGAACTTTTATTCTCTGGTGAATTTGTCATTCTAAAAGTTGTTTGCATAAAAGGGGTTCCTTTGTATCAAGAGAAAAAGGTCTGTAGAGAAAATTCTGCTAGTAAACTCTTATCTTTTCGGTATATCAGTTCTGAGTTGTAAGATCCTTGCAAGAAGCCGAACTTTAAGTGTGATTCTGCTGCACTGCTTTCTGCAGGTAGAACTGTAAGTATGGAACACTGAGTGCTGGGGATTATAGGAAAAGGAGCCCTGTGCCACCATCTTCTGGTAAAATCAAGGAATGGACGTGACAAATTCTGCCTCATTTTGAAACCAGAAAGAACAGTGTCTTTCTGGCTTGTTGTTACTCTGTCAGTGGGGATTTTGATTGTCATGTTAAGTTTTAGCTGCAGGATTGGTGAAACGCTGTACTTGATCTGACTTCTGTCACTCAGGAGCGAGGGTTTGGTGTTAGGGTAGGTAGTTCATATACAGATCAGCTCAGTAGTGGGGAAGGAGGCAAATTAAATATTAGAAATTATTGGGAAAGAAAAAAAGAGGAAATCAGATAGGAACATTGTGCCATTGTCTAAATCTCTGGATCGTCCACACATTGATTAGAGTGTGTAATTCTGGTCCTATAATAACAGAAAGGATAAATGAGAACTGGAAGATCTTTAGGAAAAAGGTGATAAAGTTAGTCAAAGGTCTGGAACAGCTGCTGTTTGAGGTGACAGATCTTTAGCCTGGAGAAGAGACAACACAGAGGGCATGAGAAGGCAAAAATTATTTGTGATACGGATTGGGTAAATGGAGACAGTTACATCTAATGCCAGTGCTACAGACCATAGGATCATAGAATCATAGAATGGTTTAGGTTGGAAGGGACCTTAAAGATCAGCTATTTCAACCCCCCTGCCATGGGCAGGGGCACCTCCCACATGAAGTATGTAGGAGCCAGGTTCAAAGCCAATAAAAAGAGGTGGTTCTGCACACAGCAGACAATGCGTGTGGGGTGGCACATTGCAGGGTGATCCTGCAACCACCGAAGTGTACCAGCCCAGTACTTATTCCTCATGTGTTCCTGACACAGACACATTCCAAATGATCAATATGGCATTTTTTAAAGGCATGTCTTCATTCACAACACAGCCTGTTAACTATAAGCTTGCTGGGTAGGTATTCAATATTTTGTGTTTCCATTTCATATTGTGTCTGTTATATATTTCACAAGCATAACCACTGCTAAGAAACGCTTCTTTCTGGGAGCCTGGATCACTGGTGGAGCGAGGAAGGGCAGGACCTGGGTGTGAAGGCAATGTGTCTGGTTGGGAGCGGACAGGAGTGGGGAAGTGTCTGGGGATGGGAACTTGCAGCAGAGAGTGAGGGGGTTCCTCCACCCTCTGGGCATCTTTCAGTGGAGTGTAGATGCTTTTTTGACACAGGGAAGAAGGGATTGAGTTTTGTGTTTAAAAAGCTGTAAAGATGATGGAGGGTGAAGGAACTTGTACTTGTTCCTCATGCATCTCCTCCTGTGCTCCCCTGCACAACAGACCTGGGCTGAGAGCGCTTTCTGGGGAGAGTGTTCTGCCCAAGGAGACTGAATACAAGTTCTTGAGCTCTCAACCATCTGCCAACCTCCAGCTTTTCTTTTTGAGGGAAGATGTGAACTAATATAATAGGAAGGGTCAGAAAAGACCTGTGTTTACCCAGGTGCGATTCAACTCCCTATTATGGGCTGCAGAAAGCAATGTGCTGTGTCCTTCTTCCATTACATAGGCACTGGCCCGAGATAAATCTAACCTGTAAACAGTTGTCTTCTACCTTAGAAATGTATTTCTGCATGGGCAAAGTAAATGTTTAGTGTTATCTATCCATAACTGTAGCTTTTGTACTGAGTGTAAAGCAGTGGAAACTGAGGTCAGCTGCATTTCTTTGGTAAGCAAACCACTTTCAGTCCAAAGCATACAGTGACCAACAGGTCAAAGATGCATAATTTCATCATTTTCCAGTTCTGTGATTCACTGTCAACACTTGGAAAACCCTTTCCAAAGTGCTTCTGCAGGACTTGAGTTTAAGGCTCAAAGTCTTTCCCTTAGAATCAGACAATAATTTAGGTTTGAAGGACTGCTGGGCTGCTCTGCTCCAGATCACTTACATATGGAGGTGTAGCCTGTCTGCTTTACCAAGGTGGATACTTCATTCAAGGTGGTTACTTCATCTAAGCAAATGTTTTTTATGTCTCATGCTTTTACATAGGCGTGCTGGATTTGCTAACTGAATATTTGCCCAAACCATCACAGTTCTTCAGTGGGTGTTATCAGGTAACTAGAGTAAAGCTTAGATTCAGCAGCATTATGCTTTTAGAAATCGATCTTGAAAGTTCTCTCCTCCAATGGTACCTAGTAATGAATGACACAGAATCTCAGTTGAAATACGTGGTGATCTGGAACACCCCGTCTGGTTATAAAATGTTATAAAACAGTTTCAGTGTTTACCAAACCTACTCTTCATTCATCTTGTTCTGCTAAATGACTCCACCAAGCGTTGGACTGTCTACAAGAGCTTCCTGTAGAGGACGTAAAAGAAAGGCTAATGATGCGAAAAATGGAGACACATCATTATTAAAAGGTAATATATTATAAATATTTTTTCCATAAGTAAATGTAAAGATGATGAAAATATTCACGATAGCTAGCGAGAAATGGAGTAACATGAACTGTGAAAACTGAGAAAGTGTGACTCATATAACCTCAAACGCAAAGAAAATAAAACAGCTGGCTTAGTTTCCAAAGGAAACAGCATCAAATTTTCATGTCTGTAGCCACTTGCCTTCTCTTAGCTACCCTCCATAACACTGCAGCTTACTGCCAAATCTCAGTCAGGCTTACCAGAGAGGTAGGAGATTGAGAAACCATTATGCTATTCTGTGAAAATCAGTGAAATCCAAATTTGTGCTTGCTGCGGGGAAGGCAGGCAGGATTCAGCTGCTTTAAATTCTGCTGGTCACAGCTGGCAATGAGTATGTGACAAGGAGCCCAAAACCAGCCCCAGCCCCAGCCCCAGCCCCGCTCTCCTGCCTGGTAGGAGTCACCCTGGAGGCTGTGAAGTAAAGCTGTGGCTGTTCTGGTGAGGAAAGCCATAAATACTTAGTAAACTAGGCTTTAGTAACTCCACTGCTTACAGAACAGTTTGCTAAATATTCTGCTTTGTCTTGACTGTATCAGAGTGTTGTGAGTGCCACTGTGTTGACTCTGAGTTGGTTTTAGGGTTTTTTTCCTTTTTCTAGGAGAGCAGTTTGAGGGGAAAAAAAAAGTTTATGAATGTTTGTACTATGAAAATTTCATGTAATGTGAATCAGTACCATTCATTGGCATTATGCTCTTAATCTGCATTAGACTGAAACAGAGAGATAGGCTCAGATTTTTAATCTCATTAATTTCTTCAGGCCAGCTTGTTAGTTAGACACTACTGAAGTCAATGATAGGATAGTTTGTCTATAGAGGAGTTAGATACTAAATCACCATACTACTTTAAGATCACATCAAGACAGGAGATTCTACCTCACTGCACCTTGCTGAAAGGAATCTCCATGTAACTAAAAATAAAATGGTGATAACTAATGACATATTCTGTTCTGATGACAGATTTTCTGAAAGAGTTAATGTCTCTCAGCCTGGGTATTTTCAGCTTAATCAACTTATTTCATTGCCTTACTTTTAACATACTATTTTTTTTTTCCCTTTCATTTGCATTTGACAATGATTTTCAGATTTTTTCAACAAAATCTTGGTAAATAAAATATTTTTACATCACTTCATATCAGTAAGGTTTGGTTTAAAACAATTGCATATAGAATCTAGTAAATATGTAATTCTTCAAAGCTCTTAGAAAAGTGTTCTGAAGTTATTATCTTATCAAAACATCACAATTACTTTGAGATAGCGTTTCTTCAGTTTTTTTCAATTCAAATCATAATGCATTAATTATCGCCACAGGTTCTGATTTAGCAAAGATAACCATTATCTTTAGCAGAACTACTCACACACTATTCATATGACTAGAATTAATAACACTTGCACATCTTGTGCAATCACATATCGCATTCGAAAACAATTCCTGGCGCCTTTGTTTCTTCTTCTACTTGAATTGTCCTCGGAGGGAAACCTGTTTCCTATCCCCCAGGCTTGTGCTTGCGTTATTAGATTAACACATCACACTAGTTGATCTTTCTCCAGTACTATGAATACCTGTACCTGTGTGTACTTACATACATAAATATGTCTTTCATGGGTAGATGAAAACACACACAATTGTTCACACGCAATTATCTACACATCTCACGCAAGTAGTTTTTCATATTTTATTCAATTTTGAAGCAGGAGATCCTCAGAAGGAAGGCTGGGAATTGTTTTTTCCCTTTGCTTTCTCATCAGCCTCTTGCAGCCTGAAGATGAGCTATTCCTCTGCCAAGTGGATGATTTGGGTCTGATTATCTCAGGTAGAACAGTTAGAAAGAATTGAGGGTTTTGTATCCAGACGAAGTGCTCCACTAGGTTAGTAAGCAAAACATTAGTACTGCTGAATTCAAAAAGAAAATGGTGTGCCCTGCCGTGTTTTGCTGCTTGACTATGCAGCCATGTAGGACAACAACAGGACAAAAGCCTTGGTTTGAAATCGAGGGGAAGAAGGTACAGCTCCCTTTCCAGTTCTGCCTTCAGACTCCTAAATGCAGCTCCCCACCAGTGTGTTTCCATTCAGAGGTGTTGAGCACCTCATGTGTGGCATTTTGGCACCTGACGTAGCTTGGGAGCCAGATGCTTGGGAGCTTGCAGAGAGGGATGCGTGTGTTGACCTGGCCACTGCTCTTTGCTATGTATTACCATAGTTCTCCCTCCTGCATCAGGCTCTTGTCTATACTAATGCTCTTTTCTGAGAAGGTGGTGAAACTCTTCACCAATACAGTCCAAAAAAATTAGTATCTTCATCATTTACACTCTAGAGCAAGCGGCTGTGTGGTGTTTAGTTCTCAGCTGGGGTGAAACCACGACAGTCCTTTAGGAGAACTTATTGTCAACATGACAGTCAGTATCATTCCAGACAAATATATACAAGTTGTCAGTATTAAAACCCCAAAATTTAACATGCTGAGAAAGTACTCTCCATTTTTCCAGCACACCGGAATTGTTAATTAGTGGGGGATTTTTTTTTAATTCTCTCCCTATAATATCATGGCAAGGTAGAAAAATTTATAACAAAAGGAAATAAAATGTAAAGCTATAAAAGCAAGAAATCCCAGAAAACAGAAAAGAATAAGCATTGGCTTCCTTGGAGGGTGAGGAAGGAACTATGAGCATAATCTTTTATATATATATAGGTTTTTGGCATAGTGGAACCTGGAAAAAGAAGTCCTCTGGATGGATTAGCTACTTGCTGGGTAACATGGCATCACTGAATTGCTATCCCATGATGCAGTCAAGCTGTAAATCATAGTCCCATGATGCTCTCTAAGCTATAGACCATGATAAATGTGGTTTTGCTGTTGCAAGAAACATAAATATTTCCTGCTTTATGTGGTTTTAGACAGCATCAGAAGGTAGCTTGAAACAGACCCAGCTTCCAGAATCTCTGAGGCTGACAAATATACCTTTGGTTAGAAAGTGAAGAAAATAACAAGGAATAATGACCAAAGTAGAAAACACTTTGATTCTCAGCAGAGGTTATGTATATCTATGTTTTTCTTCAAAGGTAAGATATACTACAGCATTTCATTGCAAGTGTGACGGTCTTGTAACACCTTGACGCTGGGGGTACAAAATTTTCTGTTATATCCCAAAGAAGAACATTAGCAGAGTATTGTGGTTGTAAGGCCAAACATTCAGGCCTTATTACAAAATACCAGAATTAATACTGTCCAGCCTTGACGTAATAAAAATGGCTCTAAGAATGGGAATAGGCATGACATGTTTTGCTAGTGATTTAATGACACAGCTGTAGAGACACTCAGAAGTTCTGGTCTCTTGTCTCACTCCTGGGACTGGATATATTCTAATTCCTCATTTGTTTCTGTACTTTACTAACACCTGCCCTCTCTTTCCTCCTCACTGCCTTCTCCAGGTGCTTACCCACCAGCTCTCATCCCCACCTTCCCTTCCTCCACTCTGTAACATGGCTGCTTAACCTTCAGAGCTGCAACCAGTTCTTCCCTGCAGCTTTGGTTATGGCAGGGGAGCATATCCAGCAGGCCTCACATCCTCCCTGTCAGCTATGGTGCCTTCCCAATGTCTTTCCTCTTGATGGAAATTTAGGTATGGATAAGCATCACCAACTGCATAGCAGAGTTTATAGATCCTCCTTGAACGGATACCAGTGACGTTCAGTAACATGCCATCTTACAGGGAACAGCTTTGTTTTGGTGCTCCAAGGATAAATGCAATGGTGGGAGGAATGAATGCAAGGGGATGCATGCTGGCTTGTGTTTCTTGATTGCCTTTCAGAGTTCCCTTAGAGGTCCTGAACTTGGACCATAAGTTGAAAATATCTACATTATTGCAGTGCCAGTATGAGCTAAGAACATCTGCATTGGTATCTGTGTCCTTGCATGCATCTCCAGACAAAAAGGAGGCATCCTTCAGGCCATCCCTCCATTTGTCTCCTTTCTGCCTCACTGCTAATAAACAAGCTGATCTCTATTAATGAAGATTTAGGATTATTGGTATGAGTTTACAGAGCTTGATGAACTGGAAATACTCAAGTTCCTGTTTTCCATCTTGTAAATCTTATTCACTGTCTTATAAGCTGTAATAAGCCAGTGACCATTTGCATTGCTGGCTACTTTTTGAGAGTTCATAATCCACTTGTAGTTACTGGGCAATGGGTCAGCAGTTCATGGATTATGGTTGATGGTTTCCATCAACATCTTGGGGTGTTCTGGCAGTGTGGAACCAACGGGATGCAGAATGCATATTTCACATCTGCATTATGGGAATGACACTATAACTGCTAAGTGGAATGACAGAACCACCCTACACAATGGGGAGGAGTCCCACAGGGGCCACCAGATCTGTTAAAAAAATTCATTTCCTGCCTTAGTTTGTCCTTGAGTGATCTGTCCATATATGATATTCAACCCTGGCATCCAGTGATGCCAGCATGTCTTCTTTAGCACTGGCTGAAAGGTGAACCGGCAGCCTGTTCTGTGTGCTGCTGGTGGGTCCGTTTCAGCTGCATCGGATACAGAAGACTGACCTGAGACAACAAGATATTCACCGTCCACATGTCTCTCCCTGCAGTCAGTCTCTGGAACTGTCCGATGTAAGCGCTGTTTCTTAGCAGTGGTGTTTTGGTTGCATATTTTCTAAAAAAAAAACAAGGGAAAAATTTCACCAGCTCCCCAAATACTCAGTCACAGGTGATGGTACTCAGTCACAGGTGATGGCCAAGAGCAATCAGTGAACAGCTGTATTGACTGGAAATGTCTCACTAGAGTGACAATGTCACATATTATTCTCTAAAGAAATCTAGAGACCATTAACCAATAACATATGGTCTGCTCCCCTCAGGAAAAGACCCAAAACCATTAAATGTGGTGTCAAAGGTTGTGACAGAGGTATACAGTAAGGCAGAAGGACTTTCTAAGTCTGAAGGTGGCTTACCCTGTTTTGAAATCCTGACAGAGAGGTTACAACTCCGGCAGAGTACCCTCATCCCATTTATGGGTCCCCCAGGACTGAGCTCAGGAGGGACAGTCTGGCAGGGAGGCTGCGCTCCCTGATGAGCTGCGCTGGCGGCTTCGTCCCCTACAGCCAGACCCAGGCAAGGGGTGGCCTTCACGTGAAGTCACAGCGTTTGGCTTCAGCCACCAAGGGTATGGCTATGGCTCTCCTGCCAGACACCCACAGCAGCAGGCTTCTCACGTCAGTCCGCAAGCATGGAAGAAGCAGGAGATATAGTCCCCGCTCTGCTCGCTCTCGTCCGCAGCCCCACCACCCAGCGCTGTTAGCTTGCCTCTGGGTTGGACAAACTGTCCGGAGTATCTAGCGTCATTACTGCTTGCTGTACATCCTCGCTGGCAATTCTTATTTGAACTAATTAATGATTAACGGGGGTGCTCTGCTTAATCCTGTTTGATGGTACTGAAGAGAAGAAGGAGCAGACAAGACCAGATGGACGCAGCAAGATCCTTTTTGTAGCACTGTAAGTACCCTTTCAGTTTTCCCTTGGATCATTTGGATGGAGGTGTCCCTGCCTATGGCAGGGGGGTTGGAACTCGATGATCTTCAAGATCCTTTCCAACCTAAACCATTCTATGATTCTATATGATTCTATGATTTTGGGGGATTATGTTGTTGCCTGGGAAGAGTGCCTTTTTACATGTAAACAAAGGGATATACCTGTTATGCAAAAAATCAAAACATGCCAAAAGCCAGCAAGAACTGGCTCCTAGTGAAGAAGATACTTCACATAATTAAATAAAAATTTGTTTTGGAAAAAATGGAGATTCTTACAGACTTTGCTACCACAGCGATCCAATATTTTATCTTTGAAGAAACTGTAGAAGTATTTTGTAATTTTGGTCCGAGACAGTATGATCTGTGTTTATATAACATTTTTGTTTAACACATTTAATTCTCTAATTATTTGATGAATTGAGGAAGACTAACAGGGCTGCGTTAGCCATCCTGCAGTACTGAGTACAAAACCAACTTCTCCCAACTTTCTCTGGGGAAAAGGTCATAAGCTTCCAGTTATTTGAAAATTTTTAAAAATCCAGTCCTACCTTATTTTTTGAAAAAGTTTATATGATCAAAATAACCTGTTTTGAGAGAGTACTTGGTTATACAAGTAGTGTGTCAGGAGGCATATGCTTCCTGGGGATCACTGGCATGCGTCAGGAATGTGAAACATAAAAGTGTGGGATTTTGGAGCACAGGTGTGTTCTGAGAGCCTCATTTTACTTGGCTGGAGCGCACAGCATGAAGAAATGCATTTCCACGCCATGTTTTGTATGTCTATCTCTTTTCCAGAAACAGTTAAAAGGAAAATGAAGCCCACCTTCTCCTTGTGTTTACTGCTGGCTGGTTTGTGTACTCTTGCCCAGTGTCATCAGCATCCTCGTTACCGCAATAAGCAGGATGATTCTAAAGGGACATATTACCCGGGACGCAGTTCTCATGGGGAAGAAGTTTATCCAGTTAAGAACAAAACCTTTGTCAAAATAGTTCCCAGCAATGCTGACTTTGCATTTTCATTTTACAAGCTGGTCGCATCCGAAGCAACCGATCAAAATATTTTCTTTTCACCCATCAGCATCTCTGCTTCCTTCGCAATGCTGGCGCTCGGGGCCAAGTCGGCGACGCTGACGCAGATTCTGGAAGGGCTCGCTTTTAACCTGAAAAAGACTCAGGAGCAGGAAATACACGAAGGCTTTTGCCAACTCCTCCACATGCTGAACCGTTCAGACAGCGAGCTCCAGCTGAGCCTGGGCAATGCCCTTTTTATAGAAGAGACACTCAAACCACTACAGAAGTTCTTGGATGATGTCAAAGGCTTTTATGAATCTGAAGTCTTTTCTTCTGACTTTAACAACTCCTCTGGTGCTGAGAATCAGATCAACAATTATATTGAGGAAAAGACAAATGGGAAAATTGTTAAACTAGTGGAAAACCTCGATCCTCTCACTGCAATGGTTCTTGTAAACTATGTCTTCTTTAAAGGTAAGAAATATTAAAGGGTGTGAACATTGTAACTTAGATGCTTATTGCTTATTACAGGGCATGAAGACCTAAGAGAAAGAAACTGTAGTTTAAATATTTTAAATGGAGGAAACCATGTTCAGTATCTGGAAAATATTCCTATAAAACCATGTGTATTTGTTGTCAGTATTAATGTTTGTGCCCTTACCTGGTTGAGTGAAGGACTGGATTTTTTTAAACAAATATCTTTGTTGAGTTTGGTAGATTCTTTAATGTGATGATAAACTCACACTCTAGTAAAAGATGGTATTTTCAGTATTATCTGTCTTGGATTGTCTTCAAGCACTTGGGAAAAAAAAAGGAGATGCAATACTGTAACACTTGAGGGTGCAGTAACTTGAAAAGACATTTGTTCCTGTCAAAGGAAAGCTGTGGGACTAGATCGTGTTTTATTCACCATGACCATTCCTCTTTGTAGCCCGCTGAATTACTTTTCTTTTTCTCATAAGCCCATTGGCAGAAACCTTTCAGTACTTCGTATACAAAACAGGAAGATTTTTTTGTGGATCAGAAAACGACTGTAAAAGTTGACATGATGTATCGAAAGGGTTACTACAGAAACTACTTTGATGAAGAGCTGTCCTGTTGGCTGGTTCAGATACCTTACAATGGAAATGCTGCAGCGTTATTTATTTTGCCTGACGAAGGGAAGATGAAGCAGGTGGAAGATGCTCTCTTGAAAAGGACTGTGTCTAAGTGGGAAAAGTTCCTCCAAGACAGGTAAGTGTTTTTGCTAAGGTGAGAGGTGACCATGTTATAGACTAGAAGTGTTTATCTCACCAAGATGAAACATTAAAGGCCAGGTTATTTCACTGAACTCTGTTCACTTAATGGTCCCTCTCTGTGCAGGACTTCCCTTTTCTTAGTTGGAAAATGAAAAAGGTTCGTGAGTAGTGAACGAATAGGGCATTGAACTTGGGATCCATCTTTGGTTAAGTTCCTGGCTCAACCACAAGTTGCTCAGCACCATGATGAAGTTAACAGACCCTTGTTTCATAAGAGCATTGTGAAACTACTATGGAGTAGCTATTGGGTGTTAGGGTGTTGAGGGCATTGTATGTAAAAGTGGAAATTTTATTCATTCAACATTACTGCAGCTATTTCTGTGATGGCCCAGGCCCTATTTTATGTTCAAAAAGCCTGGACAGCTAGCTATGATCTTTTGAAAAAAAACTGCTTCCTTGCAGTAGTAGCTCTGCCACAGAGTTGGTATACCTGTGATCTTCACCCCACTCCTTGAACTCCACTGTGGAGACAGAGGATAATGTGCACTTATTCTTCTCCAACCCTCTACGTTAAATATCTAACCTGGTCAGCAGTGCTATCTGAACCCTGAGAGCAGACTTTTAACATTTAGAAAAATTAATGTGAAGTGTAACTATACTGAAGCCTTTGACGAGTGTTGCCTAGATGACAATTTGTCCCTATTTTTGTTATTTGTTGCAGAAAAATACATCTGCATATTCCAAAATTTTCTATTTCTGGTACCTATGATGTGAAAAGGATAGTCAAACAAGTGGGTATGATTGATCTGTTCACTGAACAAGCTGATCTGTCAGGGATTACTGAGGAGCCTGGACTGATGGTTTCAAAAGTAAGTCAGCACATGAAACACAGCGACCACAGGATCTGTCTGTTCCCAGAACCTGACATTAATATCCCATGAAAAGCTTATCCCATTCTCTCTGAAGCATCGCTCAATCATCAACAGCTGCCAGTGCGGAGGCAAAGCAAGCCCTATCTTTCCTAAATCTGCAGCCAAACATGCTTACAAGGGGTTATACATACATGGTTCGAGGACAAGGAAGAAGACATACATATAATTAAATGTTCTTTTGGCTACTAAACAAAATTATCTAAAGGTAGCACATTAGCTTTGGAAAAAATTCCTCTAATTCTGCCTACAGAGGGCAAAAGGCTGTTATTCCTGCCCTTCTAGTGCTCTCAAAAAGTTATTTTTTTCCTCTAGATGATAGGGTAAATTCACAATAATACATGGAGCTGCCAAAGGCCAAACTAAATCTAGGCTAAATTACCAGGTTTCTTTGCCTCCTGAATTTCTTGCCATCAGTCATCTTGAGTGCTCTTTGGCTGTCTGCTGTTCGAGTGTTACTCTCTGCACACACAGTGAAGGAGGCTACCAGGAGCATTCTGATGGCTGATGGTGGGAAGGGGAGCGTCTGGTGATAACCTTCCCAGAGGCTGGTGCTGCTGAGTCTTGCCCCATGCAGGGCTCTCTTTTGCAAGAGCTGGGAGGGTGGCAGGCTGCTCTTTTCTTGCTGGGTTGTCAGCTGGAGGTTGTTTTGCTTTGTGTCCTTGCAGGTGATCCACAGAGCTGTGCTAAATGTTCATGAGAATGGCACTGAAGCAGCAGGGGCCACGGTGAAGGAGCTTACCTGGAGATCTGGTGATGTTCCTCATCCGCCTCGAGTCAGATTCAACAGGCCCTTTCTCCTGGTGATTCTGGATAAATACACCCGCACTGTCCTCTTCATAGGGAAAATCGTAAACCCTCTGAAAAATGACTGATTGACCAGAGGACATGAACTTATGCACTTTGCTGGCTGAATTCCTGTGACCCAGCAAAACATTTATGTGTATATACCACTACACGCTAGTGCTCATCTTTCAACCATTATCCTTATATACATTATTAATCCCTTAAAAACCAGAAACTACTTTTCCTTGTCTAAAAGCCACTGGCATTTCCCCCCAGTCTACAGCCGGGTACAGCTTGTAGCATTAACGAAACACAAGTCACCAGTTTTGTAAGAAGCCTGTGCTGACATAGTCCCATGGGGTATTTGAGATGGTTTAAAGTCTCCGGATGATGTAGCTATTGCTGTACACTCACAGTGTGTGCGCGGGAGAGCAGAAGAAGGGAAACGGGGAAAAGGAGGTGCAAGGTTTAAGTTGTGTCTAATCCACTAACCTTTGATGACTCGTCTTAAATGCAGATTCCCTTAATATTGGAGTGAATTTCCATTAATCTCTTTGGCTTTTAACCAAGTATGGCATGAAGCTGCAGGATCAGGGACTGGGACACTGGAGGACATGCAAATGTGAAGAGTTGATGAGCACAGCTGTTTTAGCTTGCCCCCCTCTGTCTCCTTCTCAGTCGAAGCCTTCCTCGTGAAGACAAGAACGTGGGGTTTTTTTTTGCTTTACAAATAATGTTAATTCTAAGGAAGGAAGCCATACCAGCAAAAAGACTTTCTATTTTATCTTGCTAATATAGCTATTATTGCCAATGCCCTGAGATAATGCCCATGGAGAAGTTCATGACATATCATCAGTTTCCTTTTTATGGATTTGTTGTCAGTGCCACTTCTCTTTTGTCCTACTGATGCCACCTTCACTATCACACTTTCCAGCTAGACTTGTCAGATTGTGGTAGAAAAGAGGTGGAATGAAAAATTACAACACCAGAGAGTTTGCAATTCCTCAGTAGGAAGAACAGAGATTTCCTAGGGACTGTTGGCCTCCTTTAAACTATCATAGACACACACACAAAATGCAGGTAATATTTGAGAAGCCACCTTTCCAAATATTAACAGTAGATTACCATTATAGAGAAAAAACATACTGTGACTTGACATTTGTACCTTTTCACTTAAGGTTTCTTGAATCTAACTTATTGCTATTGTGTTGTTTTGTAGCAACTTGATTGATAGGATTTTAACATAGCAGCTACACTAGATAGTTTTACGGTTATGAAAGGAAAGAAACACTGATCAGTAAATATTTAAATTATTTTATTATTTTTTCTTTAATTTTTTAAATCAACATCCTTAGCATGTCTTATTAAAATATAGAAAGTCAATGAAAGAGCTTAAACTACAGATTGGTTAAATCTTTTGCTATAGGATATCTCAAACCACTATGAAAATAATAAAATATAAATGGCAACTTTTTAGACTTTAGTCTCTTCAATATCTGTGAAAAATATAACTCAAAAATTATGGTGAATATTTCTAAAATATAATTATCTTGATTGGTTTGGGGATCTTTATTTTCTTTGACATTAAATTAATGCTATTAATGTTAGTAAATTATACCTGTAAGTATACCAATAAGGAACATAAGAACATTCCCATGTCTATCTGCCAGCTGCCAGCCATGTAACACTCGACGTTCCCTCTCAAAGCCCTCCTCAATATAATGTAAAACAATGACAAAAGTTTCTTACTCAGAACTGTATTTAGTCCGTTCAATATTTAGTAATGAACAGTCGGCTTCATACCTCTAAACATATAAGGACTTGGTGTAATACAGATAAACTGATTCTACAGAAGATCATTTAAAAGTTCTTGGCAAATCTCAGGGCTAATTCAGGACGGTATGCCAAAGTCCAGCTTTGCAATGACAAATTACTCTGCAGGCGAATACCAAGAGAGTTTATGTTTGTTGTTCCTCACAGACCTCAGATCAATAGTCTCTGTTTGTTAACAGGAAAAAAAAAAATCTAAATGATATTTTGCCAATCAGATCTCACTTTGCGAGGTAACCTTGTTGCTTAACTTATTTGAAAGTGGGTGGAGAAAAATCGAGCTGAATTAAGAACTGGATAATCAAAAAAGATCAAGTAAGTGTTGTTGGTAGGGAGTCATCTTCAAATGGGACTAGGGACCATATACGTGTCTTGTTTTGGTTTTCTTTCTATTTTGACAAAAATCAGGGAATACTAAAATGCGCAGCAGACAGTAAATTTGTGTGGTAAATGAGTACAGAAGGGTTGCATGACCCACCCAAAACCGTCAGTCTTAAGGTTGTCACAAATCCAGTCCAGGCATGGTTTGTTCAGAGCAGTGTTTCTTCTTTCAATCTGCTGGGTTTCTGCTTCTTCTTTTCTGGATTTTTGTTCCTTGGTTTGTTTGCTGACTGTAAATATCATGACCAAGAAGCCTCAGTGCAACAGCAGAAGGACTTTCCTCCCAGCAAGCCAAGAGTTTCTGCTTCCGTGTGCAAGTACTGTGCACTTCACTGCAGTGACACCGCTGGAGGATGGAGCTGACCTCCTGAACCACCTGAGGGACAAAGTGCAAAGAACATCTTGTAACCCAACCTGCACCGAAGCCTACACGCCAATCTGATGCGGGAGTGCGTGCAGCCGTGGGCATGCAGGAGATGCAGCCTCAGCACAGCCTACGTGGATCCTAAGAGAAATCTCTGATGGTATGGCTGAAAGCAGTGTTCTGTACAGGCTGTTTTAGGTTAACAGTCATAGAAGAAGAATTGCCAGCACAGCAGAAGCTTTGGAACAGCACACACCGAGCAGCTATCTGAAATAAGGAGAAAAGGAAAACAAGCATTGTGGGAATAGCAGTAAACTGTGTATATGTTGTCATAACTAGGAAGGAGTTATTTACGGAAGTGAAACAAAGTCTAAAAGCATGAATAAGGAGCACAGAAACCAGGATTAATCCATGGTGGAGATAGATTTAACCCTTACCTCCAAACTGCATGAAGTTCAAAAGACATTGGAAGAAAACTAACAGCAATTTTGAGCAGTGCTAAAGAGCATAAAAGAAGGAACAAGTAAAAAGAAGCAAAGTGTATATGGGTGTGGGGGCAGAGAGGGAAATAATATGCTTGAAGTAAATCAAAGGAAATAACATACTTCAAGCACCCAGTGGTTAGCGCCAATGCACAGGTCTGTCATTGCTCCCAGTGCTGTGCAGCCTCTGCTGGGAAGAAACTAAAGGCATGTAACATAAGCAACAGCCCTGGTCATAGGCTGAAAAGCAAATTGCATATTCTGCTGGGAAGACCTACTAATGCTCTGTTAAATGTAAGCACAAATAAGAACCCATCTTTTGACAATGGTAGAAGGCACAGGCTGTTTATTGAGAAAAATTCCTGACAAAGCTGAGACACATAGTTCTGATTTCAGTGTATCTTCATCAAACAGGAGATATAGAATCATACCGTAATTTAGGTCCTTTGCAGAGTATTCACCTTTTAGTTTATTTTCTAATATATAGCACCTAAATAGTCTCATCTTGTTAGCATTGTCTTGATACTGAATAACCTATTGCGTTCTTGTACTGTATGATACTGTTCTTTCTGCATGTCACTCTTAGGACATAATGACAAAGAAAAATTTAAGCAAGGTTTATAAAGTTCTGGTAGGGATTGACCGCACCATACTTCAGGGATGGTGGGGTAAGAGTCTCCCCTTAATGACAGCATGCCTTTCCTGGCGCTTATTATTGACCAGCACACCCACATCATTATCTTAATGGGAAAATAGTTATCCCTGCAGGAAAATAGTGCCATTCATGTCACAGACCCTTCACTTGGGGGTGTCCGTTTTCTCAAAATCAGATGTCATGTATTTCATTATGTATTCAAGGACTCTAGCAATTGTTACACAATTAGTAATTAACAGATATTCCTGGGCTATGCTATGTAAATTTCTAAGGTCTTGAAGAACTTGGTGATCATTCAGGGCCAAAAACCTGGCTTCTATTGCCACTAGGAACTTGGCAGCTATGCAGGTGTCGTGGCCAAGATCCACATATCCAGCATCCATCACCTGTTAATTACACTGACTCCTAAGCTCAGGAAGCCCTTGTGAAAGATGTATTTCTTGAGGCAGTGCTCTCCTGCCACCTTTGCAGAGCTTTGGTAACCCCAAATACCACATGCATACCCCTGGCATATGTCAGATGGAGTTACCAGCAGCATAATCACCTGTGAGGTACGGCTGGGGCTCAGAATAGGGGGTCTGAAGGCATCAACAGTTTCATTGTTGTAACAGATCTAGAAAATGTTTTCTGGAATGGAGTGTATTTAATTGTACCACTGGCTGCTAAGAGACTGCAAAAGCCAGACCAAAGCAAATGAATGCATTTCACGCAAATGATTCCAAGCCTTTTTAATGGAGAGCCATAATGTTAACTCAGTAATTCAGCTATATATTAGATTCCTGGCTTGTCCTCTGTCATTTGGCCATAACAAAAAAATATCTGCAGGGAAGAATGGAAGGTCTGTGGTTATTTGACTCCTGCAAAGGCTTGGCAGAGAGTTGTATTTCTCTTCTTCAAACACAACATGGTTCGGTCATTTTTGTCTTACATATAGCATGATATTTCTTTCCTTTTAGGAAAATACATATGAAGACAGTACAGTGTTATGATAATTAGATGTTGATGCTCACGGGCAAGTCAATCACTAGAAGTACTGTTGCTTTGTACTCCTCTTATTTCTTGTTTGAAACTTCCCTCCTGTGCATGCTGAAGTTTACCCGGTTCCAGGCTTTGATTGCAGCTTTCTTCCAGAAAAAGATTCACAGGATGCTTCTCCTGAGGACCAGTTTGATTTCTGAGAACTGCTTCCAGATCATGGCCTCAGAGGTTGAAGTTACAGAGCTGTCAGAACATCTCACTACCTTTTCCTCCTTCACCTTTCCAGGAATAGGCACATGCTTCAATGTCCAGAAATCTAAGATTGCCATAAACCAGAAACAATTTCATAAATCAGAAACAATCTCAGTTGTGAACCATTTCAGTATGGGGAAGAAGGCTGGAAAAGAAGTAGATTTACACTGTCCATCAGAAATGGATGGCTCCATAAGCAAAGCATGCTCTTCTAGCTGAGACTGTTGGCTTTTCATCCCATTCGTCACATCTCTCATTCCCTCCAAGTAGCTGACTTTGACATTTCTCATGAGATTTCTCCAGTTTAATGGTTGATTGAACCATATCACAGTATCTTTAAAAGCACCCAAACCACTAGATGCCTGCATTTAAAAAAAAAAAAAAAAAAAAAAGATTAAAAGGAAGAGCTTCCTCAGAAGCCGATTTATAGCCTGCAGGACTGTTTTTACCTTCTTATCCCATTGCACTATGCTGTGTGGAGTACAAGCAATAGAACAAGGATCAGAACAAGGACTTTTGCTAAGGGGGCATCTTGCAAGTGGTGTGACCATGAGATAACACTTGTATTAGAGTCGCTGTTACCTGTGTTACTTATGGTAGAGTTTCTTATTTCACCTGTTTGACGGCAGTGATAAAGGGAATCACCTCTCTGCAAAACAAGGACCAGGAAAATAGCTGCTCTCGTGAAATGGTGACAAAATAGAAATGTTCTTGGAGGTTCTGTGAAGAAACTGCTTTTCCCTGAAAAATGGCAGAAGTCCATGGGGAGCAGGTGGGACAGAGAGGGGAATTACCAAGGTGGCCAAGACATCCATGCTGTGCTGTGAGAGGCAGAGGCATAAGCTGAAGTCCCTCTTGCAGCTGCCATGAGACAGGGAAGCAGGGAAGTGAAAACAACCTGGCAGTATGCTGGGGCTAATTGGCTCATCCGTCTGGGCAGCCCACCATGCAATGTAGACTTCAAGTTTTTCTAACGCTTGACTGGAACTTAATTAACAGATGTTAGAGCTTTTGGCATAAACAAGCCAGAAAATGATGCCAATGGAAAGAGAACCAAAGGAAATTATTGCAGGAGAGAAGATTTAACACTGAACTTTTCACCTCCATCGGTTAGATGTGGTTTAGTCACAGGGCACAGGCTCAGACCCATGCAAGAGCGACTCCACTGTTGCTTCTCCATTGCTTGGACTCCAAAGGTTGGCTGGGGTTTGCCCCTCACACGCTGGCCATGTAGAGTCCTTAAAGCTTTGAAACTTGGAAACACTCAGAATAAAGATTCTGCCCTTCTGTTAACTTTCCACTCCTGTGTTATTTTAATGTGACTCATTTGCATTTTCTTTTATTTACGTACTGTATGGCATATATAAGGTTTTGGTTTTAAGCTTTCGATTCTAGTTTTTGCATATCCTTGAGTCTTTGGAGCAGGTTTCCTGAATTTTTTTCCGCAAGACAAGCTCACGTGTAGGAGTTAGCAGCTGATGTGACACAATCACTGCTTTCTCCTTCTTCCTTATTTTGAAAGTACATGGGGCTCTCCCTACACCAAGCCGTGTAGCCTTTTTAGAGCACTGCAGCAAATGGAGTTTCTCTTCTGAGACGTATTTATATCTGTTCTAAGTGCCAGCCATTGCCACCTCAGTATCTGCTCAAAGACTGCTCCCGGCCAAGCTCAATGAGGTGACGGTTACCTCTCTTTTTGATTTTGTCGATCTTGTACAGTGGAGTTAAACTCGGTGTTTAGTTTAGCTCCGTTTGCATCCAACTCATTCAATAAAGTCCTATGAATCATAAACAAAACTCAGAGCTATTCCAATCTGAGGTGACTCACTTTTTGGCCAGTTTTTGGACAGTATAACATGTGGAGGCTCCTTAAAGAAATAATTCACTTTCTGCACTAAAAAGAAAGGAAGAAAAAGAGGAGGTCAAAAACACAGTTGGGGTAAACGCACGTAATTTTAGTTCTTGCTTCTTTAAAAATTTTTTTTTCTGTGGTTGTGTTGCTTTACAAATGAAGGCATCATAGATATACATCTTCATTTAATTCAGCACAGCAAAATTAAAAGAGCAAATTAGTTCAGGGGCAGTAAAAGGGGTCTGATATGTCCCATCTTTCTGGTTTTTAACAGTAAAGACTAGTTTTTTATCTAGTTTCTTATTTATTGACATTGATCCCCAAAATGTTCTTCCCATGATCCCCCAAGAAATCCAGCTCTGTTTTCTTTCCAAAGCGCTCCAGCTGGATGTGACATGTGTGCTTTGGATGGAGGTGGAATCTGGGTGGGGGAAGATGATGAAAGGTCAAGAGAAGTTTAAGGGGAAAAGAGCCTCTCTAAACATTTCGGTATTCATGGAGTTTGGCAACACTGAACTAACCACTGAGACCTAAGCCTTGTATCTCATTTCTGTGGGTAAAAATGAGGGATTATTTTTGGCACTCTGTGGATTTAATGGGTGTTCCAGTCTTTCTTTAGAAACTACTTCAAAGACATTAATTAAACCCTTTTTTTTTTCTCATTGTTTGCATGCTGGTCTTTGAGTTCAGTCATAGATCTGAACTACCATAAAATTAACCTCTGTAACAAATATTGATGGCATTCTACGGAGAGATGGGTAATTTTCATGATGCTTTCTTACTCAGATGTCAATTCCATTCCTCACTATCTTGTAAATGACAGCCAGCAAACAAGAAGTCCACTATGTGATTAGGTTTCACTCCCACATACTAACTGGTCATGCCAGTGAAGAGTAGAGCTTGAGAGCTGTAAATTACCTAAACATCTCCTGGAAAGCAGCAGTGTAGTTGAAACCTGGCTCATCTCAAGGTAGACAGCAGCAACGCTGACTTCACATTTAGGCTTTACAAGCAGGTCATGGCATAGGAAGGTGACAAGAACATTTTATTCTCTCCCTTGAGCTTTTCTACTGCCTTTGCAATGCTCTTCTGGGGAAGCAAAGCATCCATGTGGAGTTGGCTACACAAAGATGTCACCTGACAGAGACAGAGACAGAGGAGCAGGAGATCAATAGAGGTTTTCTTTCAATTAATGCGAAGCAAGGTCCAGCTGAGCTCATGCAATACCCTGCCTGTAAATGACAGCACAGAAGTTTCTGGACAATGACAAAGAGATGCATGATGCTGAAGCTGGCAGAAATGGAAGAAAAGATCAATGAACAGTTTGAATGTAGAAAATTCTAATTAGGAACATGTTTTTACCATGCAGTGCTTAAACACTGGAAGAAGTTGCCCAGAGAGGTTGTGAAATCCTGGTCCTTAGAGGCATGTCCCTGAGGAACCTGATCTAAGTAGGCACGTTTTGAGCAGATGGTTGGACTAGATGACCTCGGGATGTTCCTTCCAACCTAGATTTTGATTCCAAGAGTCTGTTGCACAGGGGCAAAAACCTGTGGGGAAAACACACTGGCGCACTTGTTGACTATGTTTTCTTTAAAACTAAAATATGTTGTAAATATGTTGGACAGTTTCAGAAATATAAGGTTTCAATGTCTGCTTATGATCCCCAAGTTTTAATATTTCTCTGCCATATTGATTGATTATAAGGCTGCTGGAAGAAACCATTGGACAACACAGCTGGACAGAATGTGAACAAGATTTTATTCCTGAGTGGATGCATGCTTTTTGTTAGAGGAGCACAGTGCACCTCTCTCCTTTCTGCTTCAGTCTCTCTGGCATTTCCAGTTCTCTGCTCCCCACTAGGTCTCTTTCCAGCCCCGGGGCAGGGTTTCCTCAGATGCAATTGCTCCGGGGAGTCACTGCATCATAGACCTTCCTTCACATTTCTGCTTTCCAATCCCTGTTCCTATGAAATTTGCCCACTTTTTTTGCAGGATGTTCACAAAGCCCTGCTGAATTTTGCTGGGAAGCGCAGCGAGGCTGCACTAGCCAGGGCTGCTGAATACAGGTTTAGTTCTTGTCCCCTCACTATTTAGAGGTCGTCATTGATTTTGTGACTGTAGGCTTAACTGTCTGTAGCAAAAAATGAGGAAACCTTGGCTTAGAGTTTAGTTTTGGAGATCCAAGTAAGGCAAATTCCTGGTCTTGCACTTGTACTATGAACATCAACATGTGAACAAAAGAAAAGGACTAACTTTTAAAGGATAAATGAAGATGCTGTAAACTTAAATCTGTGACTACTTCTGTGCAGGCCTAA
Source organism: Anarhynchus alexandrinus (assembly GCA_008711295.1). Taxonomy (NCBI): domain Eukaryota; kingdom Metazoa; phylum Chordata; class Aves; order Charadriiformes; family Charadriidae; genus Anarhynchus; species Anarhynchus alexandrinus. The sequence goes on along the minus strand of VUYV01000093.1, from coordinate 1,228,238 downwards.
TGCTGCCTTGAGAAGCCTCGCTCTGCACTGTCCTCAGGACTTTTGCACCCTGGTACATGTTGGAGATACTGCGGGCTTAGGGGCTTGGCCACACAGGTCGTGGTTTCTTGGGTGATCCAAACTTTTGCCATACCCAAACGACTAGAGTATGAATTTCGTATAGACAATGCCAATGTTCAGCTTGAAAACAGCCTCTATGAAAACTCAAAATGAAGAACATGTTAATTTTGTTAACTGAGACCTGTTTTTAAATTGCACGGGGGAAAGCAAAGCTTGTATGAGAAGACAACTTGAAATTGGAAGAATTCAACCACACAGTACTTGAAAAGCAAAGCAAACTTGCAAGGAGTGATCTTTATTTCATATGCATACACACATCACTAGCCAGCTGTACTAACAGCTAGTGTGCCAGCAGCAAGCTGTCAGATTAGGTTGGGCTAATTAAACCTTATTACTTTGTTAGGCATGGCTCATTGAACAGCCACTGTGTAACTCTTCACAGAAATTCACCAATTCTTACAGCCCTAACCAAGCAAAAACACGAGGCTAGGGTTTTCTTTGGTATCAATTACAAAAATCAACACAGTTGTCTCCCATGAAAGTATAAACACAGTATATCACATCAGAACAACTTTGCACACGAACTGTGTTTATATTAGTGCTAAGAGCAAAATTGTGTTTCTTTAACAAATGGGCTAAAGAGACAAATGAAGGAAGTCAGTGAGAGACATTTTAGTGTATCCAGAACCTGTGTTTGCATGTCTAATGTAAGATTTTAGGCTGCTGTTTATAAAAAGTCTCTTTTAAGCCAATCATTACTACTCAGAAAAAAAAAAGGTTAAATAACAGCTACTTAGGACCAGTAAGACTTTTCCACGAACAAACTTTCCACTAGCGTAACTAAAGTTTTCAAAGTTGGAGTCTTAAAATTACAGTCTTTAAGTCACAGCAGGGCTCCTGGATAAAAACATGACTTGGCCAGCAAATATCAAGCACCTTAACATTTCTTTCAAGCATCTGCCAAATGTAAGCATGAAGTACAGATTATTATTAAGATATTTCTGTTTTGGTTCATAAACATGGGATTAGAAAATCTGTTTCCAGCCATTTCGATGTAAGAAGTAGAGAAAACTCTACAAAATACATACATTCTACAGTTTTTCTCTGAATCAATAAGTACTGTACATGGACAGGAAACTTTTGAAGGTTTAATGAATGAAATAAAACAGGATTATATCCTTTCTTTACTGAGGTTTTAGAGTTGAAATATTAACTTCAAGGCTTTGCAATATGAAAATGCTAACAAGCATTTTGCACATCTCTATAACTGAGTTGCGTTTCTCACTGTGGTTCTCTAATTGGGAGTGCTTTTACATAGGTAACTATTAAAAGAAAACTAAATAAAATCGTGAATAAATTTTAAAATTAATAAATATGAAATTTGTCATTCTAAAGTCATGCTTTTAATGGCAGTCAGGAACTGAACTCCTGCTGTATTATGCTTGACTGACATGTGAACCCCAGTTCTATCTAGATTCGATGAGAATCATAGATCTATGTTCCTGCTGGATTATTTGACAATACCATTCATCATCTGTAACTTCCATAGTCATTGTTTGAAATGGATATGTCTGCCTCTCAAATTATGCAAATTATTATATTAAAAACTCATTAGAGTAACAAGCTCCTGACTTAGAGGTCTCATTAATCTCCATCTACAGTATAAATGAGCATGCAGGATCTCTCAAATGGGATAACAGAGCCAAGACAAATATTTTTGGAAAAAGAAATGCCAGGAAAGATTCTTACGTGAACAATCACCAGGCTGAGCGTGGCTTGTCTTCCATGCATCCTCCTTCCCTGCTGACTTGAAGGCCAGGGGCAGGCAGACCTTTTAGTCCTGTTGTAAGAATGGAAATTCATGGAAAAATCTGACTGCAACCATAGAATCATAGAATCATAGAATGGTTTAGGTTGGAAAGGACCTTGAAGATCATCGAGTTCCAACCCCCCTGCCATAGGCAGGGACACCTCCCACTAGACCAGGTNAAGCCATTCCCCCTCGTCCTATCACTACATGCCCCAGTAAAAAGTCCTTCCCCAGCTCTCCTGTAGGCCCCCTTTAGGTACTGAAAGGCCGCAATAAGGTCTACCCAGAGCCTTCTCTTCTCCAGGCTGAACAGCCCCAACTCCTTCAGCCTCTCCTCATAGGAGAGGTGCTCCAGCCCTCGGATCATCCTTGTGGCTCTCCTCTGGACACGCTCCAGCAGGTCCATGTCCTTCATATGTTGGGGACTCCAGAGCTGGATGCAGTATTCCAGGTGGGGTCTCACGAGGGTGGAGTAAAGGGGCAGAATCACCTCCCTCGCCCTGCTGGCCACAAGACATGCTCTAGGTAGGTTCTTCAACCTAACACTGACTACTGCTCCAGAGCCACCCTCTGGCTCCCCCACAATTACTGCATCCTTTCAGCTAGAGTTTGGTGCTGGGGTAAGCAATGGTGAACTTTGGCAATGCGTTTACTGTCTATGTGTATGGGACATGAAGACAGCCTTGGGCCCTCTGATACAGAGTGGTTCGTGTCTATAGCAGATATGTGATATATAACGTGGATGTTATAAACCTTCTGGAGCATGGTGGCTGTGTCTGCTCTGCCAGCACTTGATCCAAGTCTTTCCTCAGCCAAGACTGACATTCTGCTGCCTTGAGACACTGCCGCTGTTTGTTTTGCTTTGCTCTTCTTTCAGACTGCCCCAAATAACAGGAGAGTTATGTAACAGCCCGAGAAAATATTTATATAGAGCGATGCTTAGGGTTGGCATTGCTCTCAGCAGGGCACGACTGGGGCTGCCTGAGGTTGCAAGGCTTGCTGAGCGTTTGCTGATGAAAGGAGCTAGGCAGCTCGTACATGACACTTGGAGTCAATTAGTATGAGTACAGTCACATGGTCAGGAATGAACTAAGGTGTAAATCAAAGTGGCAGAGTAAGCACATTTTGCAGGTTACTCTCTCCAGAAGCAGGCCCTCTGGTGGACCAGCTGTTGGCTTGTAGAACCTCTGCTGACCTCTCTGGTAGGATAATGGACCTCGTCAAGGCACCACCGCATGAGAACACCGATAACTGAAGCACAGAGAGGAGGATTTTGAGAGAGTTTAAAAATCAATCCATTTTGACTGTCAACAAGAGAATACAGATGAATGTCTGAACATCAAAAACATTTGCATTTGTGTCTCTGCACGGTTTTCTCACTGTACCGAAGCATGCTTTGGTTCACCTCAGAGTCATGCGGGGAATCCCGAATTACCCCCAACCCTTGCATACAACTCTTCTTTACATCATTGAGACTCTCTCCTGCTACCTACCTCTTCAGCTGGCCATGCTGCTGCACAGTGGACTCCACTGCCCGGGCTTCCTCTTCAGATGTGACTAAACCAGGGCTTAGAGAAAGCCTCTGAGTGTAGGACTGTTTCTGAACTGATGCTAAATTCATTTGTGCAGAAAAAAAACAAGTTTCATGTTAATTACTCCTTCTGCTCTGCTTTTCACAGAACACAAAGTTAGCTTGGTTTAGCACGTTGTAGCAGGTGTCCGAGCTGCATTGTTGGGAAACTAAAGCCCCAAGGAAGGCCATTACACACCTCAGGAGAGGTTTTAGTACCTGTGTCATTAGCTGGCAATAGGCTAGGAAGGTATATCTGGTAGAAGAGCTGCTGATGGCCATGGGCCTCTTCCCTCCAAAGTGTGTTTGGTTATGGCAAATCTGCATGTTTTGGGACAGCAAACATTAAAGCCTGCTGGCCCTGCGATCACTGACTTCTACCTGCTCTGCATGGCTACATGTGGATGGAGAATAGTTTCATCAGCATTTATCTGCATCCTCAGATAATTTTGTTTTGATCCATGTAATGTTTAACAGAAGTGTAAATGCTTAACGCTGCTCAGCTGTATGACTACGGGGGCAGCACAGAACCGCCAACAGCCCGACTGCCTTGGAGCACTGTGAGCATCTCACTCGTTTTTCCTGAAAGACTGCATTTGTGCAATTCGGCAGTCTAGCTTATATATTCTTTTAATTCAAATGCCGTGGTTTTGTGGCTGGCAAAAGGGGACAGTCTGCTCCATCAAGCCTCACCTGACTTTGCAAGTGCTCCAGGAGACAACAGCAACCGGTACTGTAGTAAGAAAAAATACAAATTCAAAACCAAAGTACTTAACAAAAAACTTTGGCTATATCTAAAACAAGCAAGCAAAGGACAGCTGTATTCTGAAAAAAAATAACGAAACCAAACAAGCAACAAAACACAACAAACAAAAAAAAGCTGAGGCTGTAGATACTGTTCAGGGAACATAGCTGCATGACCAAGGCCATGGATTCCAGCAGACAAAGTTCCTCTGAAAGCAGCACAGTTGGGGTCTGGGAGCAGCCATGCTTACACTGTTTTACTTACACACCTTCTTGGCTTTTCAGGATCCAGGGAATCGTGTCGCCCCTTCCTGAGCAGACCGTAATAAGTCCTGCAAAGTGCAGCAGAGGCATAGAGGTACTGATCAGGCATTCTCCTGGGTGGCTGATCAAACCACGTATCTAACCAGTTCATCCAGCCATGAATGCTGATCAGCCAGCTTCACAGCATTTATCTTCCTTTGGAAGAATCCCAGAAAATTGAAATATATCTTTACAAGAAGGCTGACACTTATTATCTGAGACTGCCTTGATTTGTTACTGGTTGATGTAACTGGGTTCTCTCTTCTGTTATTTGCTATTCTTTGAGAGATTTGGGACTGTGCCTTGGTTTACTGTTTATATATGTTACAAGAGTTGTGTTTATTCAGTATCATGTTTGGGCACTCATAGTGATGGCACATATTTTATACAGGGTTTTCAAGTGCTAAAGCCTCCATTAAGTACTTTTCAGATCTTGATATATTAAGTGGTCCTTAACAGAGACACAGAGGTTATGAGGAGACACTGTGTCTGAAAGATTACAAGATTACCATTCAATATACAGCAAAAATTTACCATTCTTACACAAATGAATGAAGTACGCTCTTTATTAATGAGGCCAAGAGGACTCATTCACTTCTGAATAGTGACCAGTAGGGTCTCTACTGTGTAGAAATAAAAGATGAGAGTTGACACTTAAGTGGTGTCCTGTAGGCTGGGTAGCAGGGCTGAGCACAAGTGATGCTCCTTGCAGCTCCCTCACCCTGACCCCGGCCTTCAGACCCTAGTGCTGGGCAAAACCGTGGGTCTCCAGATGAACAGTTCTCTCTATCTCAGGTAGCATGTAGGGCAAAGTAGCTGCCCTTGGCACAAAAATTGCATTTCCAATAAATATTTGCTTAGGAGTTGCATACCCTTTGGGATGTAACGCTGTACTGACCAGCTGGGTCCTCTGGTCTTTGCTCTCTGTTTGGAGTGCAGAGGTGTGGACACATGCGTATGATGTCCAAGAAAACTAGTTTCATCAGCATTCAGCTTTGTCCTTCTAGGTAATATGTATTTGAAGCCATGTAATGTTTAACAGAGGAAAACAGCAGTATGAGTAAAGCAGCAAGAAACAGCACAACCCATAGGAGAGCAAGATCCTGCTGAATGTAATGTAAGTACTCAGTTATCTTTACCTTAACAATTTTGATGCAGCTGTATCGCATTTAGCTAGTGAGTCATGAAGGACACCTGCTTTCAAGGGTGAAACCTGGTTTCTAAGCACTCAAACGACAGCAGAATTTAATTTCAAGAAATATTGAATAGCAAATTGTGGGGATACATTATAGCAGCTCCACAGAGCATAACTCTGCTCTGAATATTTATCCCAAATAGCTCTTTCACATCTAGAAGAAATTTGTTTCATTAACAAGGGGGAAGTATTCTGACTTCCCAACTGTCAATCTGATTTTCTTATTAATACTAATGTTCTCTAAACCTTACAACCAGGTAACCGAAAACATAGAATGGTTTAGGTTGGAAAGGACCTTAAAGATCACAGAATCACAGAATGGTCAGGGTTGGAAGGGACCTCTGGAGATCATCTAGTCCAACCCCCCTGCCCGAGCACGGTCATCTACAGCAAGTTGCACAGGATGGCATCCAGGCGGGTTTTGAATGTTTCCACAGTAGAGACATTCACTCTAGTTCCAACCCCCCTGCCATGGGCAGGGACACCTCCCACTAGACCAGGTTGCTCAAAGACCCATCCAGCCTGGCCTTACACTCCTCCAGGGATGGAGCTTCCACAGCTTCTCTGGGCAATCTGTTCCAGTGCCTCATCACCCTCAAAGTGAAAAATTTCTTCCTAATATCTAATCTAAATCTCTCCTCTTCCAGTTTGAAGCCATTCCCCCTTGTCCTATCACTAAATGCCCTTGTAAAAAGTCCCTCCCCAGCTTTCTTGTAGGAGTCCTTCAGATACTGGAAGGCCGTTATAGGGTCTCCCCTGAGTCTTCACTTCTCCAGGCTGAACAACCCCAACTCTCTCAGCCTGTCCTCACAGCAGAGGTGCTCCAGCCTTCTGATCATCTTTGGGGCCCTTCTCTGGACCTGCTCCAACAGGTCCATGTCTTTCCTATGTTGGGGGCTCCAGAGCTGGATGCAGTATTCCAGGTGGGGTCTCACCAGAGCGGAGTAGAAGGGCAGAATCACCTCCCTTGACCTGCTGGCCACATTTCTTCTGATGCAGCCCAGGATACATTGGCTTTCTGTGATTGTGCATTGCCAGATCATGTTGAGCTTCTCATCAATCAGCACACCCAGGTCCTTCTCCTCAGGGCTGCTCTCAATACATTCCCTGCCCAGCCTGTATTTGTGTTTGGGATTGCCCCGACCCAGATGTAGGACCTTGCACTTGGCCTTGTTGAACTTCATGACGTTGGCATGGGCCCACCTCTCCAGCCTGTCCAGGTCCCTCTGGATGGCATCCCTCCCCTCCAACGTGTCTACCTCACCACACAGCTTAGTATCATCAGCAAACTTGCTGAGGGTGCACTCAATGCCACTGTCCATGTCACCAACAAAGAAATGGAGGTGAATGAACTGTCTTATTTACACCAACATGTCTAGACAGGATTCACAAATTGATTTTGCTATGTCCACCTACCCTGTAAGTCCTGATTTACTCAGATCTCAAAGAGCAAAGCTGCAGAAGGACAAGCTGGCTCCTTTTAACCCAAATTTTAGTGGTAAGAGTGCTGACACAGGGTGGGGGAAATCCCAATAAACATCTCATCTGCTCTGCTGACCCTGTGTCTCTGAGTGCCTTTGCCATTGACGGGGGGGTGAGCAGGTAACTCATGTGATCTTCTTCCATGAAGCTGGTCTGCTTCAAGTAAGACATCAGGTGGAGGCTATTTGGAGTTGCTTTTCTAGTTATTAGTATAGTTTTTAATTGGAAAAAACTCTTACCTGTTTTCTGACAGGTTAAACATCCTAGACACTACAAATCATCCCAATATGTTCTTGGTCTAACCTGTAAAAGAGAAATAAAGCAAGAAAGCAATAAACAAACAAATAAAAAATGGCCACAGTCATCAGAAACAGCCAAGATGCCACAATCCAGGTTCTTTACTGAGCGCTGCTCTGGCCACAGGGCTATTTGCCTTACGAAAGGCATCTTTCCCATTGATACAAAGTTTGGAAAGACAGGAGGAGCTAAGCCCACACCAGTGACCTCACCCTCCCATGACCAGGATGGGGGGGTGCACACAGAGAGGAATCCATTCGGAGGACATGCGTCACATGAGTGGTTGTTTAAAATAAAGCAACATAAAAATTTTTACCATCTCTCTTGTGATTAGTCACTTCGTATATTAAAATGAGTCAGGAATGAGAGAAAGAATACCACTTTTGAGAGCTGCAATCTTGTATTGTTTCCCATTGACACAGCACTGTCATTTGACGCAAGCCTCATTCAATCACTGATAGCATAATAATCCTGAGAGTTCTTAGAGATAAACATAAAAGAATTAAGAGTTGCTCCTGATGTGCTGCCTGAACATAAAATGGATTTACACAGAGACAGAAAAAAAAAAAAAGGCTTTTGACTGGTTCACTCCCTCTGACTCTTATTTTTCTTTAATACTCACTTGTTTCTTTCTCCAGTAAAAAGGGACTTTTGTAGCTGGAGTAAAGCAGAACTGAAGTAGGCAGCAATGGATAGGAATCACAGATAAACTCAGAAGCACGAGGATTTAAAAAATACTTCCATAGTAAAGGAGCAGGTCAGGAGATAACAGAGATTACCAGATAGCTGTTGAAGGTAGTAGTGGATGGAAATAAAAGATGAGATGCTGACACAGCTGACCTCCAACATCCAAGACCATTTCGTTCTTTGTCCACACAGTAGCTGCGAAGGATGATGAAGGCCACCCTCCCGCTGTGCTTGCTGGTGACCGTGCTTCACCTCACTGTCCACAGCCTGACCCAGACCAACCACCACAATGACAAGCCCAAGGCAACTGACCCCCAGGAGCCACATGCCCATGAGGGAGATCATCTTGAATCCTGCCGACAGATAATCCCCAGCAACACAGACTTTGCCTTCAGGTTTTACAGGCAAGCAACCATCCAAGAACCAGGCAAGAACATTTTCTTTTCCCCAGTCAGCATCTCTGCTGCCTTTGCCCTGCTGGCCCTGGGCTCCAGAGCCACCAGCCAGGCTCAGGTGTTGGAAGGTCTGGCCTTTAACCTCACCAACACCCAGGAGGAGGAGATACACAACGGCTTTCATCATCTCCTCCTCTTGCTGAACCGCCCTGGCAGCCAGATGCAACTGAGCATGGGGAACGCCCTGTTCATGGACAAACACCTGAAACCACTGAAAACATTTCTGAAGAACATCAACAAAATGTACAAAGGAAAAGTTGTTTCTAGTAACTTCCAGAATTCCACTGAGGCTAAAAAAGAGATCAATGATCATATAAAGAACAAAACCCATGGGAATATAAACCAAATACTTAAAGACCTTGATCCAAACACTCTAATGGTAATCGTTAACTACATTTATTTCAAAGGTAAGTTACATAGGTGTTACTTACTGCAGTACCTCAGTTTCACCTGCACTAAAACAAACTTTCTGAATTATTTTTAAAAGAAAGGCCAGTGTTAAGTTTAGATTATTATGATAAGGAACATTGAAAGTTCTCATGCTTTGAAACCTCTTCCACCTCTAAATTTTTCTAGCATATATTTAGGCTCCTAAACATAAAACTTTGTTTATTTGCAATCTTCATTTTTTAGCAAATTGCCAGAGCGCAGCAGATACATGCACTTTTAAATATTTCTGTCAGATGTTTTCTACTTATTATTTAAAAAATTACAATGTTTTCATATGCTGGATGAAGTGGAAACATAAATTCCAAAGATGCAGATTAACAAAAATTGCCAAACACTTTAATTTACTTACTATCCGTGCCTATTAAATAGGTAGGTGCCTCTGGAGTTGGAGTCTAAACGTTCTACAGCTTGTCATCACATTATACATATCCCAAGAGGTACTTGCGAATGCACTGCTTTGGCAATGATTAACTTCCTCTTAGATGTTATATCCATTTGTAGCAGCATGCAGGACATACATGGAATTTACCACCCAGAAAAGCATGTTTGAAAACAGATGAACTTTCAGTCACACAGATTTTATTTCAAGTACTTCATTAAATTTGGGTACCTAGCCTCAGAGGCCCTAGTCTGAGGCATTTCTTTGTGATACTGGAGTGTATATTTTTTACTGGTGGGACAGAGAGGAAAGCTCAAACTTACAAAGTAATGAGAGTACTGTGGAGTTTACATTCCGTTATTTATTTTTCAGTTTTATTTTATTTCTATTCAATAGTAAAAAAAAAAATATACTTACAGAATGACAAGCTGTGATCCCTGTGTATTTGTTCAGTGAATGACCTGATTTAATACAAAATAAAATATCATAGAAAATTCAGTTGAATAAACATTAGGAGAAAACCATTCTGAACATTAAAGCCCTTAAAGCCCTATTCCATTAACTGTAATGCAGTTATGATCGGGCCCAAAAGTTTGGGTTGTTCTTGCATGTAAGCTTTTCCTTAGTGCTACAAGATGTGCTTAGTGCTAGATATGAAAAAGCATGGAAGGAGCTTAACATGCTACCTTTTAAAAGGCAGATATCTGCTGTGGAACTTGCTGTACAAGCAATATTCTGAAACCTGAACATAACTTGTTGGATCCTGGTCAGCTTTCATTTTCTTCAAATAAAACTTAAGGTAATACAATGAAGTTACTTCATTTAATTGATCTGACTTAGAAAGGTGTTGTACAAGTCCATATTAAATTTAACCTGGGATATTTAGTTGTTACTGAACACGGTGTAGCAAAGAAGACAGGGAACAAGATCATTAATAAACCTGGAATACCTCTGATTTTCAAATATGAGTATAAATCTTCAGATAAGGATTTATCTGGTGTACATTAGTCTGGACTATATTAATGTATCCTCCTTTAAATAAGCATTTGATTGCATTCTTTCTCTTTTGGTTTTAAGCCTACTGGGAAAATCCTTTCAATATTAAGGGGACTCGCAAGGATTATTTCCATGTGAATGTGAAGACCTCAGTCGAAGTGAATATGATGACTCGAGATGGATTTTATAAAACATACTCTGACAGGAAGCTGTCTTGTGAGGTGGTGCAGATTCCTTACAAGGGAGATGTTGCAGCGTTGTTTATCCTGCCCAATAAAGGAAAAATGAAACAGTTGGAAGACGCCCTGACAAAAGACACCATGTCTAAATGGGAAAAATCACTTGAAAGACGGTAAATATAGAATTCTGATTTGATGATCCAAGGTAGTCAAAATCCGAAGTCTGAATACTATGATCAGGTTTTCCAGTTACTGACCTTTGCTGTTGATTGGAGATTTTAAGCAATGGAATAGGTATGAAGGGACAGACTAAATGATTTGATGATTTGATACTTTCAGCAAAAATTGGAATCAGTATTTCCTGTGAGGTGGGAAATTTAATTTTTTCCCCACACATTTTCTAGTTGATGTTAAGTGTCTCCATTTCCCTTGTCTCAAGCACAATGTGTTAAGAGTGGTCATACTGCAACACAGCAATCCGCTCCCTCAGAGGGAACGGGGTGAAAATTCCAAAAGAAATACCATCAAGGCTAGAAAGACAATGCAAACTTAGCCACAAAAATGCTGACACCATCGCCGCTTGCTCTCCCGTCAAGTGACTGTGTTGCAGAATCATACAAGAAAGTCCAACTGATGTCGTTCTCCTTTCACATCCTCTAGGCCATCATCTTCCCATCTTCTTTTTGTTGCCATCTTTTTCAGATGAAAAGACTAACATTTTAGCACAGTAGAACCACCAGCAAGTTGGGACTCTTGGGAGTCTTGGGACCTTGGGAGTCTTCAGTCCAAGGCATGCTTTGATTGCAGTAACTACCATAATTTTCTTTTGAATTAACAGGAGGATAGAGGTGTCTATTCCAAAACTATCGATTTCAGGCACCTATGACTTAAAGAAGATATTCATGAATATAGGTGTAACTGATGTGTTTTCTGACCGGGCTGATCTGTCTGGAATCACAGGAAAGCCTGATGTGAAGGTTTCAAAAGTAAGTTTGTCAGCAGAAGCAATGGTCTGTGGATTCCTCAATACCCAATTGTCTTGCTCTAAGCTAAATTGTGAAATTTTACTTATTGCTAGGGTTGGCTAGAACTAGAACATTTAGCTGATAAACTAACTTTAAACTCTCTCAGACTTCTCCAAGACCTGGAGATAAGGGTACTGTCCTCAATCTGTCAGGCAAAGGCTGGGAGGGGTGTAGCATTTTCCCCAGAAACTAAACACAGCCCAGTTTCTGCATGTGAAAGAAGAGCCTGTGGATATCTGTGCTGGGGATGACTTGCATCAGCATATCTATCAGAAAAAGTGGCCGCCTTCTAACATGTACATTCTATAATTTTAAAAGATTTTAAAACTTTGAATCATAGAATGGTTTAGATTGGAAGGCACCTTAAATATCATCAAGTTCCAACCCCCCCTGCCATGGGCAAGGAGACCTCCCACTAGACCTGGTTGCTCAAAGCCCCATCCAACCTGGCCTTGACTTCTGTTTCTGCTGCCATTGAAGGCCCCGATGAGTGCTAATCATGTAAGATGGACCAGACTTGAGAAAAACATCCCATTTCCTGAATATAATGTGAAAAGAAACAGATAAAGTGAAGAGAAAGGCTAACATTCTTACAGCCATTCTGCAAGCAGCAATTACAATGTTCTAACATGTTGAGGCTCATAAAACAAAGAGATTAAAAATGCCCAACAAAAATTTTAAAATAAATTCATATCAAGGTTGACTTTCTGCTATCTGAACTGTAATGGATTTGCTATTAGAGATACATACAGAGCAGTTCTGGAGCCCAAATTCCTTCCTTCCCTCTGAAATTGTCATTCCTTGTGAGTTTGCTTGAATATTCTGCTTTTAACTAATTCCACAAGGTGTGCAGTCCCTAAAGTCTGTGTTGGATACACTTGTGTTGAGGAACTCTGAATGTGAAAACACTTGCTTATCGAGAACAACATTGCTAAAGAAACCATCGCAGGCTATAGTGGCCTTCTTCCCGGTTCCTGGCCTACCAGCAATTTTTGTGAAAGGCAGTAGCTGAATTAAATTATTGCTAATTTTAATCATTTCACACCCCGTCCTCCACATACATTAATTCTTTCTGTATTTCATTGTAGGCTGCTCACAAGGCCCTGCTGAAGATCCACGAGAATGGCACAGAGGCTGCAGCAGTCACTAGCACAGATTTTCTTCCTCATTCTGTTCCTCCTGTTGTTAAATTCAATCGTCCATTTTTGCTGTTCATTGTTGATCAATATACTCAAAGCATCCTCTTCATGGGAAAAATTGTAAACCCAACTGAAAAATGACTGGTCAGTGGATAGTATTATTGATTTGAATTGCATTCTTCATGCAATTATAGTTCAATGTGATTAAAATTATATCAAAACCGTTACTAACAATTTTCCTTTTCCAAAGAAATGAGGCAAGAGCGTGGTCATTCTTAAAAACAGTTGTTCTTACTTCCTCCGCCAGTAGAAAGAAACCACTGAGCTACACTTATTAGTGAATTATAAAGAATTTTATAAATCAGCCTTTTAATGACCAGTGTATGCCATCTTTGAAAAACAAGGTAAGTATCCAACTGAGAGAATCAATTTAAAGCATTTTAAGTAAATAAAGATTGAACAAAGAGGCTGCTCCTGACTTGTGGATAGGAAGGAAAGAAAATGCTGAGGTTTGCTCCAGCTACTGCCAGATCTCACCAGGTCCTGGTGCTGGAAGGCTGATGTGGAAATTTAAAATACAAATGCAGTCGACCCAGTGATAGGTTAGTTCTTCTCCTCCACATGGATGTCATTGATGGAGAAATGTCATGTTGTATTTCCATGATCAAATGATTGCTCGTCTCTCTGAGGATGTCTGTGCGAATTTGACATCTCTCTCCTAACACAGCCTTCTAGATCCAAGGCAGTGTCAAAATCCAGAGCCAAGGCTTGGCGCTTGTGAAGGTCTGGAGCACCAAGAAAAGGGATGCGTGCCGACAGTCTGGTGTGGTGCCTGACTCCCTCCCTGTTCCATCCTGCGGGATCAACAGCAGATGTTTAACAGTGATAAATGTATTTAACACTGCTCAGGGGTACAGCAGCATAAACTTACATTAAAAAAACCCAAACCATTCTCAGTATGTTGAACCTCATTCAATTTCTTTAAATATACTGGGTTAGGCAACCAAGAGTTTAATTTTTTAAATCAGAAGTTTGAGTCTATAGGGTCATGAGGACCACTGCCCACACAAGTCTGTGCATTTAGAGCATTTGCCTCGGGTACAAGGTATTCAGGAATATTCATGTGCAGACCCCTTCCTTTCCTGAAGGCAGACAATCCTATATGTCCAACATCCTAAACTCCGGGCTGGTCAGGCTGACACCTGTGAAAGGAGAGCTCGCATTGGACCTGGAGTGCTGGTAAGGATATTTGCCTGGAAGATGGAAATCCAGCTCTGCCCTTCCCTGGATGGAGAATGGGTTTGGCAGATAAATCCTAAAAAATTCTCTGCAAACTACATTGTTGAGGGGGTGGTAGATGAAGCAATGATATCTTGTGACATTGGTAGGGCTTCTAGGAAAAGGAAGGCATAGCTACAAATCAAGTGTTGAGGGAGTCCGTCACTTTCAGACCAGGCCTAGGCACTTCCTTTGAAGGTCAAGTCTTTTGCCATACTCTCCTTTACAACATTCGCAGCTGATGGCATCCACCCACATTGCCTTGGCTTCTTTGAGTCCCCCTATAAGGTAACAAACTGTCCACAAGCATCCCACGTGGAAGCAGTGGCTAAATCAGAGCTGGGGAATATTTTAGTTGGCCAGGCACCCAAAAAGTGCTACCGGCATTGCTTTATAGATTTAATCTTGTGTTTCATCAACAAATAGAAGTTCAGAAGGGATAGGGTATGAATACCTGGAAGGGGTAAAACAAACATTGAGATTAATTATATCCCCAGAGTTTACATCTATGCTAGTAAATAAAGTGCTCCAAGGTCTGTTCTCCAGCCGTGAGGTCAACTGGCTCATCACAGCTCATATCCATGTTGCCTAACTCTGACCCTGCAAGACATCTGGGCTGCTTATTGGAAATAACCCCTGACCCTGTGCTAACTCCAAAAACATGCTTAGCACTTGTTTGGAAGAATCGTAGGTGACATGAGTGATACCCGTGTCTGAAACTGTACTAAAAACGTAAGAATATGAGTGACTGCAGGCTGACGGCCAGGCCTGTGCCCCAGCACTGCTCAACGTACTAGTACAAACGGAGCCAGAGTGACTGACTGACTGACGGGTGGGAAACTGTCCCTCTGTCATTCAGCCCTATAAGCTCCCCCTCTCCTGGGGATCTACCTTTTATGAACAACGCTAAGTTCCAGGTCATGCTGATAGGCCTTCCCCAGCTAATTCCCAAAAGTGAGGGAACTGGAGACCCTCTGCCCTTCTCTGGAGTAAGATTAGGTGGTGCAGGAAAAACCCTTCAAAACTACTGCATGTCACAAACTGTAAGACTCCCATGTACTTGCCATGGATGTGTTTTGGTGGTTCCTTCTGATCACTCCTGTGCATTTGCTGTCACAGTAACTGTGCGTGCTTATTTTCAAAAGGCTGCTCCTCATTAAGGATTTGTGCCAGTCCTCAGATGATACAGCCATGCTTTGATGATGCAGACACCTGAAACACTTCACAGCTGAGCACACAGAAACTATCATGAAGCATAAAATATGCAAGTTTAATTCTATTACATTGTAACATAAATGAACTTAAATACAGTTTAAAATGTGATGCAACTTACTGTGGAGGCATAGCCATTGTCCATCATCCATGTCCCCCTTCCTCCTTAAAAATATTGAAACCAGTGGTTTTGTTATGAACCAGAAAGCCTGTCACTGGCTCAGGGACCTGACATTTTTTTGACAGTTATGCAAGCTGCTTGGTAGGTGCTGCCCTGACTGCAAACTGGAAGGAGCTGGGAGAAAAAGGCCATTGGAGAGCCTCTCTCGGCAGCTGGATCTCCCTGTTGAGAAAGGCTCAGCATCCAAGGCCAATGGCACGTAGCTCTCCTTCCAGTGACTGCACAGAGACAGGCAGAGATGGAGGTGATGAAGTGCACAGCTCCCCACTCCTTGAATCTGACAGTGACGTTAAATAAAGCAGACCATGACTGCAGTAATACCACTGCCAAACTAGTGCTGAATCAGGGAGATGTAACCAGATCCCCTGTGATCGATTCATACTCATAGACAGTGCCAGACCAAAGGGAAACTAATTTTTTTTTGATTGCTAAAATTTTTTAGAAATGGTCTTACTGACAGATCAGAAAGACAAATGTTGCTATAACCTGATAAAGCAATAACTATAGAAGTTCTCAAAGGGCCAGATGGATGAATTTAGGAGTTGTTTCTGGCATTGTACCCAGATATGAAATCTATTTACAATTAGATCAAGAAACCTTGAATTGGCTTTACTTTTCTTTACCCATGACGGCGTGCAATGCTCCTTTGCTGCACTTGAGCCTGTGGTCCCTGGCTGTCAACAGTCCAGTGGCCACAAGCAGAATAAGAAAACTAAGCACCACAGAAACAGTGCCCCCACAAGGGAGATTCTTTTGGGTCCTGCCAATGGATAGTCCCAAGTAACACAGACTTTTCCTACCAGTTTTACAGGCAAGTGACTGCCCAAGAACCTCGCAAGAGCATTTTCTTCTCCCTGGTCAGCATCTCTGCTGCTTTTGCCCTGCTGGCCCTGGGCTCCAGAGCCACCAGCCAGGCTCAGGTGCTGGAAGGTCTGGCCTTTAACCTCACTGACACTCCAGAGGACTCACCACTTTCCTTTTCTGTCATTTATTTTAGTTCTGGGAGTTATACATACCATCTCTAAGTTCTTGTACCATTATACTTGAGGGTTTTGGTCTCTAATCTTGAGTTTGATGTATCTTTTGGGAAAATAAATTGAAGCTACAATTCAATTTGAGAGCAAAATTTTGGTCTTGCAGTCTATCTACCATTAATTACTTTTTCCCCTTTTTCATTCTAGTGATTCAAAAAAAACCATGATATAACCACTAGTTTTGAAAAGCAGTGTCAAACAGGTCTACAATTCCAACACCTTCATCTGGGAACTTTATGGAAAATATATCAGTAAAACCTGAGATGAGTTCTCGGTGAGAGATTACCTATCTTGAACATTAAAATGCTGGCTGATTGACTCCAATGGAATTCACATCAGGTCTTAAATGCTTCTATGCTCTTGGAAACACATTTTCTTTCAGTGCTAGGAGATTAAGTACAGACAAAGCAGAAAACATAAAATATTGTTTTCTGCAAACTGATGAAAGTGATCATCTGAGGTGAAATGTCTGTTATGAGAAATGGAATCCCACCCTGGCAATAGAAGAACTTTATTTCCTTCCGAGATATAACACAGAAGAAAATAATAAGATTATTTGATTCTGTTTATACAGCTTTCATCTAGCAAACTATGAGTTCATATGAAATTTTAGTTCAGAGATTCCTACCGCATTGGTGAAGGAAGCTGAAAACAAAGTAGAAACGGTCTAGTTTCTATTCCCAGTTCTGTCACAGACTTTTTGCTTAGCCTTCAGCTTTTTTTCTTTCTGTCAGTCATGCTGCTTTCTGAAATGGAGCCAGAACTTTCCTTATCCAAGGAGAAAAGGATGAATATCTGTAAGACATGGAGAGTATAGTTGGGATGCCCTTTACAGAAACAGATAAAAATACAGAGAGGAGTTGATTTTTATTCTAGTTGCAGCAGTTTTGCAATGATGCCAATCTCCTGATTTTAATGGAGTTATTTATGTCAAGAGGTTTATTTAGATGAACTTTTGCAGACAGACCTTGAGTGATACATCTTTATAAGGCAACAAGAAATGGCTGCATGAGGATTTATCATGCAAAGCGCACATTTCTCTTGCTCAATCCTTATCATCTTGCTGATGTTCTGTTTCCACAGCCAGAAATCCTTTGCCCTGAAAAACGCAGAAATATAACTTGCAAAGCTAGCATATAATAATCTGACGACCAAGCAGCAGCAGAAGTTAATGATATGGGATTAAACTGGTCCTGTTAGGAGGAACCAAGACACATTGCATAACTGAGCAGAGTCACTGGCAGACAGTAGGGAAAGAAATAATTAAATCATTCCTTAATTCCTTCCATGTAGACCATTATCAGGCCAATGGGCAAAGCACATCTGTCAGTCCTTTATATGACTGCCCCTGGCTCCTGGAGCAGGAGTCCCTCTGACCCAACCACCACTTATCTAGAAGGATCCAAAAGCTCCATTACCTCCTCTGTGAAATTCCCCTGGATAGATCTCCTTCCTGCAAAACTCTGCACAAAATTTCCAGTTTAGCCTCACATTTCAGTGTGACATCTGTTCCGAGGACACAGCTATTTACACCAGCAGGAATGTTCAGAGAAGTAACAAACTGCTTTCCCCTCCCTGGATTCTCACAGACGCTGCCATCTGGGAGGTATGCCGGTGATACCCACGTGCGGTGATTCATCCTCATTTTCCATTGCATTCAACAGGAGAGACTCGTGTTTTCCAAGAGTCTCTATTTCTGGCACCTATGACCTAAGGGAGATTTTCAAAGGACTAGGTGTGACTGATGCATTCATTAACCGTGCTGATCTATCTGGAACTGCTGAGAAGCTGATTGCTTTGAAAATGGTCATTTGTGGGTCTGATGTAACTGCTGGTCTTAACCTTGCCTAGGAAGAAACCTGGGCCAGGGTCAGAGGAGATGGTGCCTGGGAGTGATGAGCAGGGACAGCAGCAACTTTCCACTCTCTCCCTGACACACTGAGTGTTGCTGCGTGTCCTGAGAGAAAATAGAGGAATCACAGAAGCAGCTCTGCTGTTCCCAGCAATTCCTCCCTGAAAACAGTAGCATCCTTCAGATGGTTAGCCAGGCATTGGGGCTGGGCTGAAACATTCATGCTACCTATGTAGGCAGGCCTAGACTTGAGAAAAATAGCTTGTCTTTGCTAGTTAAGCAACAGCAGACTTGCTCCTGCTGAACCTTGGTCATTTTACATAATACTGCAATAAACTTTCTGGGTACTTGCACGCATCATGAAAAAAAACCTCTCTGCAGAAATACATTCTGACCAACGCTGCCTCTGTCTTGTAAGAGACAGTAGTCACATAACAATAACTATGGTGGGTAGATTCCTATGCGTACATAAATTGCAGATTTACCTGGGGTGAAATCATCTACATCCAATGGAAATAATTAGTCATTGCTAATTAGGATGAGTGTCATGCATCTGATCCTTAAATAACCTTCTCAACAGCTATATTGTGCCTGTTTCTCTCAGTTCCCTCTGAGAGGGATCCCCAGTGTAATTCACCTATGGTATGTATATATATCATGCCTATGTTATGCATATGTAGCAAGGGGTTAAGAAGATCTCCTCTCTTCTCCCCGGCTAACATTTTGCCATGGTAAAGATTGCCCATTTTATTCTTCCATTTGTTTTCTAATTTTGGCTATTTTTCAAGCTACACTAACACTTTGCTTTTCGCTTTAGTAGTTTCTAAAATACTCACCAAAGGCGTCTCAAAAAGCTAACCAGTGACCCCCAGCTATCCCTTATCTAATAAATTAATGAGCCCTTCAAATAATGCCAGTTGGTGCATACCTGCAGTGTGTGCTGCAGGACAACATAGAGATACTGAGTTATTCCTGAACAAACTTGCTGCTGCCTTGGGTACTCAATTCGACGGTATCCTTGCATCAGGATATCCCATGCAGAGAGTTCAGTGAGACACAGCATCCTTTTTATAAACAGGCAGTGCTTTGGCCCTGTCTTAGCTTTCCAGTTCTTCTATTATTCTCCTTTCTAAAGCTCATTTATCACAGTTATGCCAGACTACCTTGCAAATCTTTTTTGCCCACAGTTTGATTCAAGCCCCAGAGTAGCAACGTCCCTGCTTTTCAGAGCCCTAGCGCTGGCATCCTTCTGCCTGTATGACGGGAAAATGGATGTATAATGTTTGATGTCCAGAAAAAAATAGCTTACTCAGTCTTTGCTTTGCAAATAAATCTTATTTGCTCTGTTTAATATTTACCAGTGGACATTAACTTAATACTACCCAGCAAAATGAAGAATAGGAAAGAAGCACTGTGAAAGAGAAGTCCAGCACTGTAAGTACCATATTATGCTTCCTTAGAAGTCTTTGAATTCATGTTGTCTGTGATCTCTGCCATTTATTGCACAATATCTAATTCTGAGATGAATTTATTTTGTACAGTAATTGGAAATTTATCTTCTGGAAGCATGTTCTAAATGTTGGAAGCAGGATTCAGTCTGTGATCCAGCTCCTAACTATAGTGGCATAATGACTGGGAGATGAGGTCCAAAATGAGTACTCCACAGTCAATACCAAGGTGAAGAACAAAACCTTGTCTCTGCTCCCAGAGGACTACATTCAGTCAATGTCCTGACTGCTCCAGGCTGATAGAGTAGTATCAGTAGTGTCCCTGTACCTCCAGTGTGCTTAAAGACCAGGAGACTTGCAGCCAAGTGGCCTGGAGGAGATATTAGTCTCTCTCAAAAGCAGATGTGAGAAATGATAAAAAGAGTGGTTACCAGACCAAAATGAATTACCTCTATTTAGAATGCCTTTCTTTTTTCAGAGTCGATGGGTTTTTTCCAGCATTTTAGACACGCTGAGCACAGCTCCCATACTCAGCACTTCTACAGCTTGTATCTCCCGTGTTTCATATTGGGCATCCAGAAAAGGGGGAACCAAGAATTAACAACTGCCCATGAAAAGTTTGATCTAAGACTTAAACTTGTCATTAGACACACAGCGTGAGGCAGACCCTGGTGCAGAATTCCATGCTCCAGAATAAGTATACAGCTGCTATGAACAACATTCAGATCATCTCTGTTTTCCTGCAGACCACTGCCTACTTCATGCTCTGGAGTTTCTGTTATTTGAGATAATTTAGGTGAGGCACCCTGTGGAGAACATTATTCTCCAGTTTATTTCATGGTTCTTCCCCTGAAAAGGGCAAAAGAGAGACTGTGGGATTATGTAGAATTTGCTTATGTCAGTTAAAGGAAGAGAAAAAGTCACCAAAATGTGCACACACAGCAAGGGATTCCATTATAGCTTTTCCTAAGCTCTTGAGTCTTGGGCTTTGCAACCTTATGGATAGCTTATGCGCAATAGAGAGAGTCAATAAACCTCCTCAATTTATCCTCAATTTGCTGAAACCTTTAAGGTAATGTTTTGAAATAATATAGTTGTTGAATTCAGAGCTGCTACACAAGAAGCAGAAGATATAAACAGTTTGAGGGGTGAGCATTTAGATGGATTTTATTCACAGCTATAACTGACATTATCTGTGTATCACTGCAGTGTTTGAAAACCCAAGTCATAACAAGACCCATGGGTACTACAGAAACATTTTAGCAAAAGTCGGTCCTTCTGCCAAAGTACTTACCAAATACATGGGGGCCAATAGGTGAATTCCGCCATGCACCCAAAGGCACTCAGGAGTACAACGAGGCCATGCTGGTCAGAGGCAAGAACTATTTCAGGCATAATACCTCACAAAATCCTACACAACATCAATTCTTTCCTGGCAATGTCACATTAATATCTTTCTTCCTTTGCTCATGGGTTGGAAACTGATAGAATTGACTAGAAACAGGCTATCCAGGAGGCCATGTAGAAGAGTATTTCTGAATAGAGCAGTAATCCTGAAGACTGACATCTAAAAATCAGTATCTAGAATACAAAAACTACTTTTATGCAGGAAAAAATAAAATTCTCTAGATCTAAAAGTTGCTCTATTCTTTCTTACCAGAACTGTTCAGACGGAAAATGAAGTCTGCATTCTATTTGTGTTTGTTGCTTCTTGGACTTCAAGTCCAGGGTCAACATGGGTCCAACCTCAATGATGAACAGCAGGAAGGAAAAATACACCATTCCCCAGAAGACCATTCCCCGGCTGAAGATGAAAACTCGCCTCATGTCAAGATAGCCCCCAGCAACGCTGACTTCGCGTTTAAGTTTTACCAGCAGATCAGAGAGGAGGTGGGCAACAAGAACATTTTCTTCTCTCCTTTGAGTATCTCCACTGCCTTTGCAATGCTCTCTCTGGGGGCCAGATCAAACACACTCAATCAGCTGCACAAAGGCCTCGCCTTTAACCTGACAGAGATGGAGGAGCAGGATATCCACGGGGGATTTCAGCGTGTCCTCCAGCTGCTGAACGACCCTCACCGAGAAGTCCAGTTGAGCATGGGCAATGCCCTTTTCGTAGACGATGAACTGAAACTGCTCCAAAAATTTTTGGATGATGTCACAAATTTTTATTATTCTGAAGCGATTTCTACTAGCTTCCAGAATTCTGCAGAGGCTATAAAGGAAATCAATAACTACATAGAAACAAAAACCCATGGGAAAGTTGTTGATTTAGTCAAGACTCTTGATCCAGAAACCGTGATGGTTCTGGTTAATTACATTTTCTTTAAAGGTGAGTGACAAATGTGGGTAGCAGTTATACACATAAGCTCTGGAAGCCTTATCTAGATCTAAGAGATGTAACTTTTTTGACACTGTGAACCTATTCTATCATCTAACTTAAAATATGTCTTTCTACTTTTAAATGACATAAAGAAATATTTGAAGGCCAGGTATGAAGAATCATTTTCTATATGAGTAAAAGAAAAAAAAAAAAGAAAGAAAAAAAACCCCAAACCTGTAAAAGTACTGATCAATGTCATATTAATTTTAAGCCAGGTTCAGAGCTGAAAATATTCAGAAGGGATGACATTGAGAACTTATGATCATTTGTTGAAAGGCACAGGTGTTTGGCTGTGCAGGACATGGTCAAACACAGATAACACGTGTGTCAAAGGAATAAGTTTGGAGCCTGTATAGTGGGAGTCTGTGGAAGTTTTACCATCACCTTAGCAGGCAAAGGCTCGGGTCTTTTCCATAGAACCCTCAGCCTATATTTTTCTTGTGTGACTTTTATTAGAACCATTGAAATGGCATAAAGCTTCTTTTCACGGCCAAGGAACAAACATCTTTAAACTGAGATAGTCTCGTTGTTGCCTTTACAGTTCAAATACAGTATTTTAAACATCAGCTAATGTGGCACGCCTTTATTAGTCTCTTTTTCAGTTTATTCAATTCTATACTCATTCCTTTGTCAAAAGGCTACTGGGAAAAACCTTTCAACAATTTGGCCACCAGAGACGATGACTTCTTGTTGGATGCCAAGAATTCCGTTAAGGTCAAAATGATGCATCAAAGCAAAGCCTTTAATATCCATAGAGATGAGAAGCTGTCTTGCTGGGTAGTAGAAATCCCATACAAAGGAAATGCTGTTGCATTGTTTGTTCTGCCTGATGAAGGGACAATGAAGCAGGTGGAGGACGTTTTGCTAAAAGAAACAGTGTCTAACTGGATGCAATCACTTAAAAAAAGGTAACCCTTTTAACTGCTGCTTTGTTTAAATCTTGAACAGGTCATAACTACTCATCAGCAAGGTAAAGCTTAGGATGCCACAATAAGTTGCTAAGCACAGCTCTGAGGAACGAGCACTGCATAGTTTCTTTAACTCAGACAAGGTATTGGGTGATTTTGTACCCAAGGGGAACCCTCTCCTCAGCTCCCCCAGCCACAGCAGTGGGAGCGCTACCAGCTGTGAGGATCCTGCACAGAGGTACATTGCCCTCAGGAGCCTGCCTTGAGTAGGAAGAATCCAGTTCAAAAGAAAACACAGTTGTTTTTTCTCGAGTCTGGATGATACTTTCCAGCCAGTCACTTTCATAAACCAGCACTCTGTCCCTGCACCACTGATCAGACTGTGGCTGGTGGGACAGGTACCTCCATTTCTCCTTCTCTAACAAGGATTTATCACTGTCTTTGAGAGCCAAGCCTTAACTCCATGGGTATTTGGGATGGGTGTATATCTGCAACAGCTATTGCATCAATAGATCTTGCAATAATAAACTCAAATTTTTCATTTATTTTTGAAAAGAAAAATCTACCTGGACCTTCCAAAATTCTCCATCTCTGGCTCCTATGATATTAGGAGTCTGTTTGAGAAAATGGGTGTGACAGAGGTGTTCAGTGACCGGGCTGATCTCTCTGGAGTGGCAGAAAAAACTCTTCTGAAGGTTTCCAAAGTAAGTATGCAGAGATGGTAATCAAGATATTTGTCTGCCTTGCTTACATGCGGGTTTTATCTCCGCAAATAGGCTGATCCCGCTTCTGGAGTATAGTCATGGCTCATTGATGGTAATAAAGGAAGGAAAAGGTTAGATATTAAATGGCTATTGTTGCTACAGTTTGATATTAAATTGTTTACTGCATAGCGATACTGCAATTCTCTTGAAAGTCTCTGTAGAAGAAAACAGACCTGGAAAGGATAACAGGAATAATTTCACAAAAAGCCAGTTTAAAATACTTAATGTATGATAAAAGTCATAGTTATGACATAAGTTTGGGAATAGTCATTCTTATCTTATGTATACACCTTTCATTACTGCATATCTGAGCAGCTCAAAATTTCTATGGACAGATTTGTGGGACAGGGACAGCCCCATTTCACAAAAAGGAAACTGACACACAGATAAGCAAAGGGATTTCCCTGGTGTCCCAGGGAATACATGTCTTGGGTCATGAGGGATGTGATCCTTTCCCTCTATTCTGCACTTGTGAGACCACCTCTGGAGTACTGCACATCCAGTTTGGGGCTCCCCAATGCAAGGGAGATGTGGACATACTGGAGCAGAGCAAGTCCAGTGGAGGGTGAGCAGGATGGCTATGTGGACAAGAGGTAACGGGCACAAACTTGAACGTAGGAAGTTCCATCTTAACATGAGGAGGAACTTCTTTACTTTGAGGGTGGCAGAGCACTGGCACAGGCTGCCCAGAGAGGTTGTGGAGTCTCCCACTCTGGAGACATTCAAAACCCGCCTGGATGCCATCCTGTGCAACTGCTGTAGGTGACCCTGCTCTGGCAGGGGGGTTGGACTATATGATCTCCAGAGGTCCCTTCCAACCCTGACCATTCTGTGAGTTTGTGATTCTGTGGCTGGAGCATGGGATGTATGAGGAGAGACTGGAAGAACTGGAGTTGTTCATCCAGGAGAAGGGAAGGTGAAGAGGGGTTCTTAGTGCTGGCTACAGATACCTATTAGCAAGTTGCAAAGAAGATGGACCCAGACTCTTCTTACAGGTGCACAGTGGTAGGACAAAAGACAACACACAGAAGATAGAAAATGGGAAATTCTCATCAGGTATTATGTAAAAAAATTCACCATGAGGGTGATCAAAACCTAGGATGGGTTACTTAGAGAGGCTATGAAATTTCCATCCTTGGAAATACTCAAATCTTGACTGGATGAGACCCTGAGCAACCCTATCTTGTGAACCAGAGTTGACACAGTGTAGGGTGGTTGGTTGCACTGCATGACCTCTAGAGGTCCTTCCAACCTATGTTATTTAATGATTTTGTGATTCCTCACACTGAATAATACTGTATTACATGTGTAAACACATGGATTACACATACAGGACAAGTGAATAGAGGAAGGGTAGCAGGACCTCATGAGAGGAAATTTCAAATGCATTCTGGACGATGAAGAAAAAACATGGAGAGCTAACCAAAGACAATGAAATAAGATCATGTGAATTCAGGAATACGAATTTGCTATACCTACCAGAGAATGCCTTGTCAAATACAATCATATCGTGGACTGTGTTACAGAAAGAAACCCTACAAAGGTTTTCACTATTATGTCTTTGTAGAAAGAACTTTTTTGCATACACAGAAATTGATGCAAAATGAAAACTTTCTTCTTCTGTGTTAAATACTAAGGACAAAATCTTACTCTGAGAAACAACAGAACAATAAACTTCCTCTATGCTGCTCAGTCTCTGCAAGCAGCCAAGTTTGACTCTGCCAGAGTGTTGACAAAAATTCTCCCTGAACTCAGACCAAACTTTGCTTGTCTTGGAAATGCTGGACATGAGTACCTTTTTCACAGCAGTTCTACGTTCATTCTGTGCTTTGCTTTAAAAACTACTTTCTCACAGTGTTAAATCAAGCAAGTTTGTCGCCAGGTGCTTCTCACTCCTCTGTACCTAGATTTTAATTTTTGCTTCCCTTGCAGGCAATTCACAAGGCCATGGTGGATGTCAGTGAAAATGGCACAGAGGCTGCTGCAGTGACCGTGATAGAAGCAGTAGCCATGTCTGCACAGATTCCTCCTCCTCCTCACATCAGATTTAACAAGCCCTTCCTGATGATAATTGTTGACAAAACCACCCACGGCATCCTCTTCATGGGCAAGATTGTGAACCCAGCTGCCAAGGAAGACTAGGCCAGAACACTTGGACTCTCCAGTGCAGAGAAGAGAGCTTGGGCACATCCCAAGGACTTCTTTGCAAAAAAGGGCTAGAATTGATCCCTAATTAACAAATAAATCAATATTACATGGAGTTATTCTTCACTTACAAACAGGCAGTTGGGGACAAGCATGAGTGGGCCATGTTTACAAAATTACCCAGGCCAAATAGGCAGCTGTGGGATCCTCAACTGACAAACATTTCCCTACCTCACTCACTCATCACTGGTGCCACAGTCTTTTGCAGGCAGATAAACCTTCCTACTCCTCACTGAGAAACTCCCTGTGTCTCCCATTTTCTGCATATCCAGTCCTCAGCTCAGAAACCACAAATCTATCCCCTTCGGCTGAGAAACAATCCTTTCCCTCCCTCCCATTCCACTGTGAATCCCAGGAGAAATCTCCTTCATCTTTGAAGTCCTTCCAGGGATCAGTGGCTAAGAAGGAAACAGAAACATAGACTTGTTAAACCTCTCCTAGATGGTGGATGCTCCTGGGTAAAGATCTTTTGCCTTACAGCTTGACAACTGCCTCCTATCAGCTCGAAGCCCTTGCTTCCATGTCCATTCCTCATTAGTTGCTCCAGAGTAAGGGGACCAATTTTTCTGGCAGGGCAAAAATTTAGCTTCTGTGTCAGCAGAAGCTGTACATCATTGCACAAATGGTCATTCTAAGTGGTCTTATACATGTACAGTAAAGACTGGGCTCCCTAGGAGAAGTAGATGTGGCAAAAAACTGTCCTCTGGTTCCAGAAACTGGCAACAGCAGCCTGGGAAGTCATGTCTCCATTGTCTAAAAGCCATCTAATCATGTTGCCCTCCACCTGCTTCTGCAAGCTCATGCTGATGAATGCCTCCAAGAGATTTCTCTCCATTAAGCTGATGTTCAGGGTGCAGCAAGGTGACTCTGACACCTTCCTGAGCATTGAGTAGGCAGAAGCCGGTGTTTCCAGCAGCACAATGTGAATGGAGAGCTGTGCTATAGCAGAATAATTTAGTTTGCTGCCAATTAAAAATAGACTAGGATAGTAATAAACAAAGACGTAATTAAAAACAGCTTCCCCCCACCCCTCCCTTCTTCCCAGGCTCAATGTCACTCCTAACTCGTTTACCTCCTCCTCTGAGCAACACAGTAGAAGGGGGTATGGGGGTTTTGGTCAGTTTATAATGCTTTGTCTCTGCCATTCCTTCCTCCTCACTATCTTCCCCTGCTTCAGCATGGTATCCCTCCCACAGGCGACAGTCCTTCATGAACTGCTCCTGCATGGGTCTTTCCTACAGGGTACAGTCTATCAGGAACAGACTGCTGCAGCATGGACTCCTCTCCATGGGGCCACAGGTCCTGCCAGGACCCTGCTCCAGCACAGGCTCTCCACAGGCTGCACCTTCCTTCAGGGCACATCCACTTACTCTGGTGTGAGGTTCTCCTCAGGCAGCCACGTGGATATCTGCTCCACCACGGTCCTGCATGGGCTGCAGGGCAACAGCTTGTCTCACCATGGTCTTCTCCAGGGGCTGTAGGGGAATCTCTACTCCAGCACTTGGAGCACCTCCTCCCCTCCTTCATCACTGACCTGTGGGGCTGTTTCCCTCTCAGGTTTTTTCACTCAACCCTCTCACAGCTGCCACACAGTGTTTTTCACTGTTTCTTAAATACACTTTTCCCTCTGGTGAGGGACCACCTTGGCTGAGGGGCTCAGCTGTGTCCTGTTGAAGCCATGTGGAACCAGATGGAAGTGGCCATGTCCAGCACAGGGTGGCCCCGGCCTCTCCTCACAGAGGCCACCCCGCAGCCCCCTGCTGCCAGCACCTCTGCACAGACACCCGAGAGACAGAAACCCAATCCTAAAATAACATTAAGTTCACTAAGGGCAATGACATTTAATGGATGGGTAGAACACTTTGATGGTGCTAATGAGCTGTCGGGAGCTGCTGTTACGATCCCTTCCCAGTGTCATATCAGCATCAAGAACTGGTGGACCTCCACGTGCTTCGCAAAGGCAGCGGAGCCAAGCGGCAGCACTTCCTCCCAGTGTCTCCCGTCTCAGCTCTGCTTTTCCTTGAAGAAGGGGCAGGAACCAAAACCTGGGAGGGCCTGGGGCTCTCTGCCACTGCTGGAGGGCTTTGGTTTCTGGCTAGGCTGGGTCAGAAATGCTAGATGCTTCTGCCATTGTGGCTTGGGTTGGTGTCCTGGTTTGAGTGACACAGGATTAATTTCTCTTTCAGTAATTTTACTTTTCAGTAAGGTCTCTTCTAATGCTAGGGAAAACTGCATTTTTAGAAGACTATAGTGTCTGAATTTGTGAAAATATTTACTTTATAGACAGCTATGGTGTGTGGGTTTCAAGGTCTCAGTATTTTCGAGCTTGCCAGGTGCGGGGACGAGGAGGAGCGAGACCCGGGTGCTTGACCCAAGCTGGCCAACAGAATTATTTCATACAATGAATGTCCCACTCAATATAAATTAGAAAGTTTGCTGAGGAGTTTTTCTCTTCTATGCTGGCTGCCATCCTGAGAATCCCTTGCCCCGGTGCCGGATCCCTGAGCCCTTCCCCTTCCTCCTGAAGCCACAGCACTCACAGTGTCCCACATTTTCTGTCCCCTGCTGGGAGCGCACAGCTTCCTATGGGAAGAACGGGCTGAGTATAATCCTTGTATATTTTATATTGGTATCAGGATCAATATTTTTTCTTTAGTAGTAATGTCAATTATTTAGTCTTATTCTATTAAATCTCTTTATATTTCAACCCTTGGGTTTCCTTGTTTTTTCCTGATTCCCCTTCCTGGGTGGGGAGGGGTCATCAGGTGATAGAATGATTGTCTAAATGACAATAAATTGTGTGTTCTTCAAACCATAACAGTTGGGAAAGCCCTGACAGGTGATAAGGATGAGAGAAAACCATAGTGTGCATATTTGCAGTGAGAGATAATAGGGCCTTTCATGTGGGCAAGCACAGACCTTTTCCCAGACCTACAGGCAAAACCCCCCAACCTTTAGTCAACTTATTCACGCAGACCTAAAGATTTGCTTAACGCAAAATATTTTCTCTATAATCATCCCCTTGTCTCCAGATTTTAAGAAAGAAAACCAGCAGCGCTTGAAAAATGTTCTATGGAAAATCTTAGTCAGCTACACCTGTCTAACTCATTTTCTCTCTCAGGAAAATGAAGTCAATTGTTTCAGCAGTGCTTGAAGGGGCAAACCTCTGCTGCTGAAGCCAAGCCAAGGATTTCAGTTCCGCACAGGGCTGCCAAACTACGAGTCTTTTTTATCCACAGCTGCTAATACAGCTTGCACAGTCACTGCTCCCCTGCTTTGTGAACGGTGAGCTTTAGGTGAGCAGTTAACTGTGCACTACTTGGGACACGTTAGAGGGAAGGCAAGAATAAGAGTAAATAGGAAACTGTTCATATTACTTCATTTCTTCCCTCCCGTTCTGCCCCATTCTGGCAAATGAAAACCAGGAACAATGCCAGTCTTTTTGTTTAGTTGCAAATATTAGATAACTGAAATAGAAACATTTGTAAAAATTCTTGATTATCTTCTTGTCAGAACTGTGAGATTCTCTTATGGAAAATAGTGCAAGTCCACTTAGTGCCCTATGGGTTAAAAGCAGTTATTGGAGGGTGGAAAAATTATTTCAGCTGAGAGGATAGTTCCCAGCTATGCTTTTGTAACTTCCCTACAACTGCAAAAAAGAACAACCACTCAAAAAAATTTTAAAAGGCAGGCCAGTGATTTCTCAAACAAGCAGTTAAGTTCAAAGACTTTGTTGAAGATTTATATGGGTTTTGGAAAAGGGCTTAAAGAGTTGGAAGAGAGCAGGAGTGTTGAGCTGATTTGCTCAGGAATTTTAGCTCCGTGGTGGAACTAGGGGGAGTATAGCAAGAACATGATGATTTAACAGGAAAACGTGAAAACTTCACAGATGTTCAGAAAGCCTACCATAAACCCAAAGACAACACAGTGGGACAGCTGTAGATACCCTGAATCAGCTCTGGCTGAAACTGAAATTCTACCAAGAGGAAAACATATCACCCTGGATCAAGATAACACCAGCAAACTGCAAAGCCTTCACATTTTTGGAAGCGACATGGAAAGAAGAGGGGTGGGAGAGTAAAATCTCTCTGAAGAGGACAAGGAACCCTTGTCCACGCTTCAATGCCCTTGTGCTCCTCACACTTAAGACATACTGACCCAAGGGAGAGAAAAACTTGGAGCCAGCACACAGAATGGACTGTCCATGTGCTGTGCCTCTGTGTTATCAGGGGATAACTAGCCTTGCCTCATCCTCCACCAACACAGTACCTGCAGGTAATTAGCTAAAAAACAAGGATATGGGGTTTGATCCTTGATGATCTCCCTTGTTAACTGAAACAGTAGCATCTCCCCCTACCATACGGGAATATCGGGCATGCAGGATCTGTAAGCACAATGAGAGGTAAAACCAGACTGCATTAACTTTACAGTGTTTTACCTCCATTTTGCACAGATCTTAACAGACGGGTCTCTCTGTGCCTTCATTAATCACCTATCTCTGCTACTTCTGGTGTCAAGGCCCTGTCTGAGAAAAACGACATTACTGAAGTGCTCAGAGACAGCAGCGCTGTTGCTGGAGTCACGGGGAGCCTGACCTGGCACTGCCTGCAGTCACCCGTAAGTGGGGATGGAGATTATCTGAGCAGCGGTTGTGTTTCGTATTTCCAAACAGTCTGACCTGACATCCAGCAAAATTAAGGTGTATGAACAGCAACAGGGAATGTTGTAGGCGGCAAACTGGCATATTGGAAAAGTAACATATTGCACTTCAAAGTTACTGTGAACTCTCTTGATTTCTCTGAAATGCACCTATGGAAATAATAACCATAAATAGCCACCAAATCAGAAAAGGTCAGAAAAAAACCCCATGATTTTCCCTTGGCTAACATAAAATTGTATGTTGAAAAACAGCTTGTTATGTTTGAGTCTTTTTCTGTTCTAGGCCTTTTCAAGTGCCCCTTTTCTGTTGGGTTACAGTACCTCCCACTTTACTAAGGTATCACCTTCACAACTGCCTTGCAAGGAAGGGAATGCATCTGGGGATCTCAGGTCCGCGTGGCTTAAAGGAATTCCGTAAGACTGTGGAGAAGGCCAGTGCACTCAGATTCCTTGCTTGGAGAACCAGGCACTGGGAGCCCACTTGACATGAGTTATTTCTAGCAACACCTGGAGCTCCTTGGTGGTTGAGAATTTGAGAAAAGAATTTCTCAGGAGCCCTTGGGAAAACTGCTGGCTTAGCCAATCGCTATTATATGCGCAGTCAAGTGGATTTTCTTGCCAGCTATATTTCTTTAAAGATGTGGCAGTGCAGGCAATGCAGGGGCAGCTTGTGACGAAGGGGCACTGTCAGGTTTTTAGTCTTTTAGAACTGTAACCATCGCCAGCTCTGTTAATGTTTTCCATGAAACTCGTTAGTCCTCATTTGTAAATCTGTGAGTCTTTAGGCAAGTATATCACTTTTACATGAAAATTTTGCATGCCTACATGCTGTGTGGAAGTCAATGGGAGCTGTAGGTAAGTATCAACGGTCTGTACTGCACATGGGTTTGATTTTAAGCATTTAAATACGGCACTGAAAAAGGAAACAGAAATCCACAACTTCTGTCTAATTTAGGAATACAGCCATTCTTTCCAAACCTCTGCAGTGTCTGTGACATTCAGTGCATGCACAGTGCCTTTGCACTGCTCTTTTTTCAACGCTCAGCCAAGGACAAAGTGCCCAAAACCGAGCACTATCTGTTCTGCTCTGTGAGGGAGAGACTGCAACCCTGGACATTCACCTTAAGACCTAAAAAAATCAACAGCTGAAGTGTTGTGACTGTTCAGAAAGTGGTCAAGCTGACCCTGATGAAGCAGTTCACATGGAAGAAACAGGTGCCTCCCCAAAACAGCAGATGGCATTAGACCAAGCTTGAGATGGTGGTTCCCCGAATGTCCCTGCTCCCCCACCTACAGCCCTGCTGAAGTCCACGTGCGCACATGGATCGGAAAGGGAGAATGCAGCATCAGGATTCGTTCTCCCTGGCAGGATCAGTTTTGAACAATTTAATTTCCGATCTTGCAGGCTGCTTGGTGTAAGGATTTTTGGTAGTCCATAAGGGTTTTAGGCAGGGGGTGAGTTGTGTAAAAGTCTCGTAACTTTTAAATTAGTTGGATGACATCAACAATTCTAAACTAAAAAAAAATATCTTAAATAAAAACTTTGAATGCCTGTCGCTTTCCCATCTAGGTCCCTATCTCTTGCATTCCCTGTGCTATTACAGAGAGAAAGTAAATTAGATATAAGCTAACCATGAGCCAGCTCTCTGGCTCAGCCATTGAGCCACATGTTGTAAGGGTTCAGGGGAAGAATTCTCAGTTGCACCAAGGAAATAGAGGGTTTATTCATTTCTATATATTTCTAAAAATGAAACAGTTTGTTCTGGAACTGGTCTGAAACACATGCAAGGGCCTCAGCACAACAACAGAAAAAACTTAGAAAAACAATTTAGAAAACGAGCTTTCCTAAAACTGCAGATTTAAAGAAAAACAGTTTCCATTCATTTCACGTTTGCCTTTCACCAGGAATATTACTAGCTAATAAAACTTTCAGTGTACCAGTAATTATGGGTACTGCTTGGTGAACCCAGCCATCTGGTTACAAGGTAGATATGCCATTGCAGAAATAAGATTTCTGTAGTCAAAAAAAAAATTAAATAACGATCTAAATAGAGATTCATTAGATAATTCCTTTTGATTTCTCTTTTGCTTCTTTTAGCTTCATTTTCCACTGTTTCTCAAAAGCCTTATGAACAAAGAATTTCATTATAAAATGACCCAGGATCATGTTTGGGTTTTCCTCATGGCAAAATATCATCTAAAGCCCAAATGAGGACCAAACTGAGTAAAAATTATAGTGAGCCTCATGAGCACTGCGTGGCTGCCTGCCTGGGTGGTGAAATCCCATAGACATAGTAAATCTCTTGTTGTTTATTTTACAGAAATGAAAACGAAAGAGGCAGAAGGCCCATTGGAATGAAATGCTATGTAAACACAGAAAAAAATTCATTGCAGTACAAATTTTTATCAGTTGCTATGCTTACATACACTCGAGGCCAGAACAGGCCAGAACCTATGCCTCGACAATGCAAGTGTAGTCTGGTCTCTTGCTTTTCGTACAATACTAAGGGGACAACGCATTTCACACTCTCCTTGGAAAAAGCCCTTTTGCCTCTACAGGTCTACTTCCCGCGCCCTCTTGCCTCTAAAGGTCTGCTCTGCAAGGGACAAGTGCTCCTTCCCTAGTTTTACTCGGAGGTGGATGGCATATATGGGATGGATGCTTTTACTTCCCAGGATATTCCTCCCCACAGGCTGTGACATCAAGGTTTGCAGTTCCCTCACAGGTGAGAACCTCAGCATCTTGCACAGCTGGTGGGAAGGGGCAGGGGGGATCACTCCTTTGGTATTTTCCCCAGAGCAGTCATGTTGAAGGAGCCATCATACCCCAACTCAGATAAGACCATTTCCCTCTCTTCATGCTGGATCAGAGCCTGCTAAATCCTACTCCAGTATGGAAAACTAAAAATTGCCCTACTTAGCTCCTTCAACAGTATAAGGAGTAGTCTGTTGGTGAAATAGTAGTGTTTGGGGGTTCTATCTTCAAGGGAGACTTTTAAGGAGTAATTGCAGAGATTATCTTAATATAGGTTTGTGGATCAGTGGACAGGGAGTGAAAAATAAAGTATTTGTCTGGCAGTACAAATGGAAATTATCATAAAGGGTGAGTCAGAAATGGGAGTTGACGTCTTCATATTGAATGGGAGACAACAGAAAAGATGCAGAGAGTTTGCAAAGAGCTTGGAAACAAGAGAAGCAATTACCAGTGCAGTAATAGCAAAGAAAAGCCAGTGAAATCTTCAAAGGGTCAAAGCCATGGGTCTGGGTGGGACAAATATGTATTTGTGAAGCCCAGAGAAAAGAAATGTGTGCCCCTCACGTTCTGTTTATTTACTCATTTTTACAACAGCCAGGCTGCTGGCTCCAAGTGGCAATGCCAGCTCAGGCTCCAGCTGGGTTAACACAAGCACACAGAGGGTATAAAACCAGTGAGCATATTAACATGGTGGTCAGACTTGGAAACCACAAAGGCTATGTGAGGATAGACACTGACCCAATCACAATTTAGGTCACATTTTTAATACAGCTGAATTCACAATTATTCATGCACATGAACACCCAGATTTCCCAGTCACATACTGAGCTCACTGTGATTAACAACTCCTTGTTCTTCTGAGTATCTGGTATAAAGCTCTTTACAATGACCTGTGTTCTTAATAAGTACCATCCTGGCTAACAGTTAACATGCCTCCTCCTCTGGGCTGGTCTTCCTGGACTAGACTCCAAGAGTTTTTACCAAACCTTGCACATAGTTTTACTTTCTGTTAACTCTGGGCTGTTTTCTTAAACTCTTCATCACACTGAGCCCTATGTGATATAAGGATCAAAATTCTTAGGGAGTCCTATGTGATATAAAGATCAAAATTCACAGTCAGACTACTTGTCTAGCAATATTCAGGGTATTAAACATCATTCATTAATTTACCACTTGAAGACTTCTTACTTAGCCTTGACTGAAGCACATCTCATATTGTTAACTTTGGTCTAAAGGCTTAATTAATTCTAAAGCCATAAACTAGTAAAAGTTGTTCAAACACTCAGGAAAGAAACTATGATTTGATATTTGTGATCAGCTTAGTGTCTGTCATGATGTTTATTCAAAGAACGACATAAAATACAGGTGGATTCTACTTTGACTGTAACTGTGATTTTAATTAATCTTAAAATTTCTCTAGATTTTGAAATGTAACTGTTTGGGAGGTAAATCATTTTACATTCTTTGACTGAAATACTATCTCTTTCCAGCAACCAGACACAGCAAAGGGAATAAAAGTGATACTTAGCTTCAAAGGAAGAGGTTGATTTTTCAAGCATGAGATGTAGTTTGGAAAAGATGTCTCGGGAAGAAATGTTGCATCTGTCACGTGCAACGAGCACTATAACTTGTCAGGATTTCCAGGATTTATGAAGAAGACATAGCTTTACTTGGTATGTCTGAATTTGGAGCCATGCTGCTGTTGGCTTTCCTCTGAAGACTTTGAATGAGAAAAGCAGGGGAAGGAGAGTATTTGGTACAGCCTACCAGCCTCTGTCCAAGAGAAGCTGCGTGAAAATTCCATCACCCTTCATTTCTGGCATGAACCTTAGGAGATGGCAAGAAACAGCGGAGCCGTTGGAACCCCCGAGCGCTCAGCATGTGCTGGTTTTGCTCTCTTGTGCTGGATGCTTCAGGTATTTATCTGTGTCCAGAAGAGCAATGTCACTGCTTGCTCTGCACCTACTGTAATAACTTTATTTGCTCTGTTTAATGTGTAACAGTGTGCTCACTATTTAAGCCTGTCCAAACAATATAAAAACAGTGCAAAAAGCAGTAAGGGTCAGATGACTACGACGGGGTCCTTCTGAAAGTGCCGGGGATACTGTTAGATTTTAGTAGCTAGGGACATTAAACTCACATTAGCTACCTGCGTCAGGGATTAACTCATGCATTAGATTAATTCATTCATGCACAGCTCACTATGGCAATGACAATCTACCCTGTACAAAAAAGCTCTTCTTTAGCCAGCTAAGAAGGTTTTTACTGCTGTGAAAATGATTTTTGAATGAAACTTTTAAAGAAACAGCAACGGGGCAAACATGGATCACTGAGCACAAATTATAGAAAGCTGCAGGATTTTTAGGAAGGACTAGTTCTCATCGTTAGTGGATAACTAGGGTATCTATTTCTTTGGTACAGAGACGACGGCTCCCTGCACTTCAGCACATGGAGCCTGTCAGAGCACAGGCCTCGCAGCAAGGAATAGATCCTGGGGGGTCTCACAGCTGAAAACCTGCAGAGAGAATCAGGAAACTCAAAAGCAAACCTGCAGCTTTACGTGAATGGACCCCAAAGCAGACGTCCTACCTCTGGCTGTTGGAGGGGCCGGAGGGGAGGGGTCTAAATGGCATGAAGGGATTGGAGCCAATGTGGAGAATGAAGATCAGGGTCTTTTCTGTGGAGGTGACTGAGAGGTGGGGAGAGACTGGGGGGAAGAGGGAGGATAGGGCAAACAGACTGATAAAAAGATAAGACAGAAATGGTGATGAAAGCACGCTGAGGATGACAACATGGGGCAACAGCAGGACTTGACCATTTGGAAGATACACAGGTAGATTCTCATATCTGACGTTACTTACATTACCCAGAGAAAGGAATGGTCCCAGAAGAAAGTGAGCACAGTCATTTTTGGAGTGTGCTGCTGACCAGGCGCCACGTTGCAGCCCAACGTCAGCCCCTATCTGAGCACCACAGCGAACAGAAAGAGCAATGTTCCCAAATGAAGGTGGGGCCAGCATGAGAACCTGGCTCACCCCAAGTAGCCCCAGGAACACTAATTTTGTATTACATTCTAAAAACAGTCCTCAGCAGAGGCAGGTGACAAGGCCATTTTCTTCTCTCCTTTGAGCCTCTCCGTGGTCTTTGCAATGCTCTCACAGGAACCAAAATGGCCACATGGAGTCAGCTACACAAAGATTGGAGCAGCAGGAGATCCATGAGGGTTTTCAGTGTTTCCTCCAACTATTGAATGACTGCAATAGCAGTAGATGACCAAGCATCACTGCTCCACAAGCTTCTGGATGATGCCCAGAGGCTGCATGATGCTAACCCTATTTCTAGAAACTTTCAGAAAACTTCTGAGGCTGAAAATCCATGATTACCTAGAGATTAAAGAAAAAAAAAAGGCAAAATTGTGAAAGAGAACTGAGATGGAAATGTTTAAGTGAAAGAGATGCTTTGCCACCTCTGAGAGCATGTAACCCTTCCCAGGAAGACCATCTAACACTGCAGGGGCAGCTCAGGCAAGGCAGGAGAGAGTTCCACCCCATGGGACACTTTCCTAAGGTTTCTACTACAGCTGAGGATTCCTGCCACAGTCCAGCTTTCACCCACTACCTACCTACCTAAACACACACAGATGCACACACTGTTGTTCTTAATACTTCCACGTTTTTACATTTTTGTTGTGTTCAGACTCGCCAGCCGAATCAATCTTCCTTCTGACCACATCTCTCAGATCCCTTCTTCTGTCTAGTTCAGAAGTATCCATCCTAAAGCCCAATACTCTTCTGGATGAAAAAGGAAAGCTGCTTAGCAATATCTGCACTTTTCTGGAAGAATTTTGCCTCTATACATTCACTTTCCGCTGTCTCAATTTCTTTCCTCATATATCATCTGAATTTGGGATAACTAGCTGAGACGAATTGAGAGCATAGAGCACACTTGGCTGTATATATACTCATGATACATACAGGACACTGCCAAGACAAAAGTCTCAAGAGATTCTACGATTGTGCATGGAGACACTACTGGTAGCTGCTTCCTTTGCTGTTGTTAATTGAACATCTATAAGTGGCTTTCCACTTTGGGAGACTCCGCATAACACTTCTACTGCAGTAACAATTACCTGCGTTTGGACCCAGAGTCCTTCAGTCTGAGATAATCACCTTTGCCTAAAACAGTTCCTATTCCTGACACCTGTGCAATGGTGTGCTGACTGGCCAAAACATGCATGGAAGGTCTGGGTAGCTGATCTGCAAATATTAAAGAACAGAGAGAAAATAAGAAAGAACAGAGAGAGCCCTCACTGGCGTCACAATGTGCTGGAGCAAACACATGGAAATTCCTGTGGGAGTTCAAGGTGAAAGGGTTGACTTTGTGGTATCCTCAATACTTGTAAATGGTACTAGGATGTCGTACTTAGCAATTATTCCTTACATATTGAGCTTCTGGCAGGGATAGAGTCAGGGTGTGCAAACGGCACTTACAGGAGGAAGAGGGTTTTGTAACAGAGGCAGCCCTGTGACCCCAAGACAGTGCAATGTGGCCACCCTGGAATGGCTGGAAGTGAGTCCAAGAAGTAGGAAACTCCTCAGGGAAACAAGCTCTTCTCTTAGACAGAACCAGGAATGAAAGGGAAATTAGGTCCTCCCAACAGATTCTAGCACAGGTTTCCAGAAGGCTTTCTGGGGAAATCCAGAGGACCAGAGACCTACAAAGCTATAGAGGGATTCGAAGGGACAGTTAATTTACTTATTCCAGGCATTTGTTATTAAACATTACAGATAACAGTCACTTCAGAGTCAATGAAGAACATCCCTGCACAGTGTTGATGATCTACCACTCTGAACAACAGCTCACTAAAAGCACCTGATTTCAATTCTGAAATCCTTCTGGTCCACCACCCTTGATTTAAGAGGGAAAAAGAAAAGAAAAAAGACATGCTGTCCTCAGCCTTTCTCTGCACTGTCGGTGCTACTAAAATTGGATTTGCCCATTTTCTTTCAGTGGAAAAGATCCACCAGCAACTGCCCATCATCTTTCTCCTTGCTGCTGCAGGGACTGACAGGCGCAGCAGCACGGGGAATAGGGATGCGCAGCAGCCACTGCAGGTGTCCACCCACTGAGATGCTCTAGACAATGTTACTGTCTGTAACTCTGTCCCCGCCCCTCATTATTTGCTTTATGCATAGGCAAAAATAGAAAACAGTAGAGGAAGGCTAAATAGCATCACCATAGCACCCATACTGCCATCTGTACCGATCGTGATAAATGTCTGGCTACTTTTCATTTTCTTTGGCTATTGAATTGCCAGGTAAGAAGTCACCAGGGGTCCCACATGCTTTTACTACAAGGGCAAGGCAGCACTGCATGAACTACAGTCCCACTGGTCCTCCTCTCTCTCTATTGCTCACAACTCAGCAACTGCAGGAATACTATCAGCTGGTCATGACGAGGGAAGAGTTTGGATCTTTAACTAAGTGTTATGTTTCAGGTCTAAGGACAAAAGACGCTATAAATTACATTCTTTAGACACTTGCAGATTCCACATTGGAATTCATCATCTCATGGGCTATCTGTGGTTTCTTGTTGGTTTTCCTCCACTTCTATTTCACTGGAAACTTGCCTTCTTGATCCTGACCATAACCACAGCCTTCTTCCTGCAGTCTTTTTGAAAATGTGAATTCAATTTATTGAGCAAACAATTACACATTTCACCTTGCTAGATCACCCTCCTCTGCTTACACTACCTGAGTCCAAAAGATGCAGGGACTCCTCTGACTGACTGAGGTGATGGATTTCCATCTCAGACCAGGGACCAGCTGCTCTCTCACACCTATCAATATCCTTAAACACCCCCGAAGAAAGCAGAAAAAAAGCAAAACTCAAACAGGTTTCTTAAGAGCAACACTATTAATAATATTTCATAGCAATTGATTACTAGAATTTTCCATTCATCATTTGCGTTGTCTATTCCTTGTGTTTTCATGGCATTCGGGAGTTTCAGTCACCAGAAGCAGGACTCAGCTGCTGCTGAAGCGAGCGTGGGTGGGATGGGAGCCTTTCCCCTC
This sequence comes from Anarhynchus alexandrinus, assembly GCA_008711295.1. NCBI lineage: Eukaryota > Metazoa > Chordata > Aves > Charadriiformes > Charadriidae > Anarhynchus > Anarhynchus alexandrinus. The sequence goes on along the minus strand of VUYV01000093.1, from coordinate 1,188,714 downwards.
AGAGGCAGGTTGGTGCCTGTTTATAGTCTTCCACACCCTTCCCTCATCCCCAGATCTACCCCCGAGTGAAACACCATGCCAGAGCAGTGCTAACAACCAGTTTCTAATTTGCCCTTTGAATGAAAAACAGCATCAGAAAACCACTTTTCATTTTCTCAGTAAATGAGCTGAAAGGTTCTCCAAGCGATCGGCATGTTTTGTTTGACCCCAGCTGAAAAGATACGCATTACTGAGCTGGGGGAGGTATTATAAGAGTCAGACAAAATTTGAAAGAAGCTTTTTAAAGTACTTTTCCAGTTCAGAAACTGTCGTTTTTCATCTAAAAAGTATTTGGGGAGAAACTATTCAGTAGATTCAGCAAAAGCTTCAGGAGTTGCTCTGGGCAACCCAACCCAACACGTCTGGATAAAGATGAGTTTTGACAGGAGGATTTCACCCTGTCAGAGGCTCTTCCCTCTTTACCAGGCAGCTGACCTCCCCTTAAGTAGACAGTCCCTCAGCATTTGTGAAAAAAGAAACACAGGCAATATCTACATTGTTTGCTGTTCCTCAGGAATGATGATCTGTTTCTGGTCTGGTTAATATTTGTGATATAATCCGAGTTTATAACACTGTTCAACAGCTGAAGGAGTATGAAGAACAGGACAGACCCAAAGAGCTCTGCTGCTCTGACCTTCTCCCTGTGCATTGGAAATAATTGACTACAGCAGGAATAAATATCTCCAACAAACGGCCAGATTTAGAAACAGCTACCGTGCACCAGATCTTCCACCAGCTGAAACCTTCAGGGGCCCAAAGGGACACCCAGCTGGTCCTTTAAGCTTGCCATCCTAGTCACCTCCATGGCCACAATCTCCCAACAGCTGGTTGAGCTTCTGAGATGTCATAAAGAAAGGTAGAAAGTATAAACCCAGGAGGCTGAATAAAATCATACAGATTTTCTCAATATAAACAAAACAAGGTTAACAAAGAAAGCAGGCACAAAAAAATGAATTTTTACTGATTAAGAGATATTTCAGGCCTTTTCTCTTCACCAAAAGATACAGGGTAACTCTTGCCTGCTAATATCAGTGCATACAGGGCACTCTTTGGCCAAATTGTGCTGGATGTATCTCTGTATGCCCAGGTTACTCGTGGTGATGGTCAAGACCGGCTGGGTCTGTTTGCCGCATGTCTGTGATCACTATCTTGTAAATAGTAGCAAACAAAATATAATCAATGTCAGTTAAAACCCGAGCTAAATCAATGCCGAATTTGCACAACTGTCTGTTTAGGTATTAGGAAACACAGAAGTTAATGTGGCACTGACAAATGTGTCTCAAGACCCCCCCCTGCAGATATCTTTACATTTGCTTTTGGGAAGGCACCTGGTTTTTACCTTGAAAAAATGCTGGATATTGCTTATCTCCAGTATATGAATATCTCTGGTTAGAAGTGAGGCTGAGTTCTCAGAGTGGAGTTTTTTCCAGGTTGTATCCATAGAACTTAAAGTCAAAACTTAAGAGTCATGCTGGAAAGACAAAAGTCATGGGTTGCAGAGGCAGCTGATAACATAGCAGAGGAATATAGAGATGGCAGGATGAACTGAATAGAAATGTAAGAAGCTTTTTTCCCCAGGCCTAGGAAGGCACCCAGACAAAAGCAAAAACCTTCACTAGAGGGAGGTGAATTCATAGAATCATAGAATTCCTTCTATCCCTAACAGGACCAGAGAAAATATGGGAAAACCCTGGTATCAATACAGGCTGGGGGATGAAGGGATTGAGAGCAGCCCTGCTGAGAAGGACTTGGGGTTACTGGTGGATGAAAAGCTGGGCATGAGCTGACAATGTGCGCTTGCAGCCCAAAAGGCCAACCATATCCTGGGTATCAAAAGAAGCGTGGCCAGCAGGTCCAGGGAGGTGATTCCGCTCTGGTGAGAGCCCACCTGGAGTACTGCGGTCAGCTCTGGGGCCCACAACATAAGAAGAACATGAACCTTTTGGAGGGAGTCCAGAGGAGGGTCACAAAAATAATCAGAGGGGTGGAGCACCTCTCCTATGAAGACAGGCTGAGGGAGTTGGGGTTGTTCAGCTTGGAGAAGAGAAGGCTCCAGGGAGACGTTATTATGGTCTTTCAATACTTAAAGCGGGACTACAGGAAAGATGGGGACAAACTTTTTACAAGGGCATGTAGTGATAGGACAACGGGTAACAGCTTCAAACTGGAAGGGGGGAGATTTGAACTAGCTATAAGGAAGAAATTGTTTACGATAAGGGTGGTGAAACACTGGCCCAGGTTGCCCAGAGAGGTGGTAGATGCCCCATCCCTGGAAACATTCAAGGTTTGGTTCGACAGGGCTCTGAGCAACCTGATCTAGTCGAAGATGTCCCAGCTCATTGCAGGGGGGGTTTGGACTAGATGACCTTTAAAGGTCCCTTCCAACCTAAACTATTCTATGATTCTATAAAAGCAACATCATGTCGGTAGCAAACTCACTCCCCCTCCTGGTCTCCTTGACCTGCAGCAAAGCGCAAGCTCAAAAACTCCGGTCTCGGTAATGCTCTTTGGCTTCGTGGAATCCTTCTCTGCTACCATGCCTCCTGCTCAGGAGGCACGAGGCATTGGGTGTGGGTGATCATCACAAAGATACAGACCAGCCTGACAACGCACGCTGTGTAAGTCAAACAACAATATTTTCTGAAACATTTTCTTCTCCCCATGAGCACTTCCTCTGCTTTTGCAGTGTTAGTGTTAGCGTTGGGTAAGAGATCTGCCACGCTGAACTGAACACCAAAAGGCTTTTTCTTTAATTTGCCAGAGAGCTGAGGAAAAGGAGACAGGCATAAGCCATCTCATTAAGATGCTAAATTATTCATAAAATGTTCTCATAAAATTAAATATGGGAAATGTCATGTTCACAGATAAATGGCTGCAGCTGCTACAGATGTGGAAGATGTTTATTAAGCAGATGCTTTCTCTAGTGACCTTTGGCACTTCACCAAAACCGAACAGCAGATCAGTAACCACAAAAAGCAGAAAACACATGAGGAAATCACTGATGAAGCCAAAGGTTTTGATCCCATAGACAAAGCAATAATTCTTGTCAACAACTTTTCTCTCAGTTGTAGGAAGCACAATGCCAGAATAGTAGGTGCAGTCCTGCCACGTCTCCTCACTCACTGATGTCACCCAGCTCTCCCAGGCTCGTGCCCACCCACCCCTGAGGTGCCAGGGAGGTCCTGGGGGCACTGTGTGCTGCTGCCCCCCACTCAGCAGCATGTGCTGTGAGCAAGGACTCCAGCTCAGCGACATCTTGGAGGAAAGCACCGTCTTCTGAGAGCTTGTGGCCCCTCCTGACCCAGCACTTGGAGTCTCTTACGTAAAGCCATAAAAATGCTGAGAGTTCTCTAAACCACGAAGTGTGGTGTGATATACACTCCAGAGACATCAGCCTGCAGCTTTTCAGAGATGCAGCATGGTTTTAGCTGCAACTTAGTGAATACTGACGAGCATTTATGAACACATGAGTGCAGTCACTCCTTCTCCGAGAAGCGTGGATCTACAGCACGTTTGTAAGAAAACATACAGAAATTCGAGATCTTAGCTAATTTTTTTCTATCATTTGCAGCAACAATAGCGTTAAGGGTACTTCTAAAAGATCTTAATTTGCAAACATGCAAATGTAAATACAATGGGAATATGGTTCTGAGCTCTATCAGTGCTATGAATACCGGTAATCCACCTAAAAGCTTTGGAAAAGCCTAGAGAGTGTCAAATTTCTAATGCTACTCCCAACTCTAAAAGTTTTCACGTCTGCTTAAAGATGCTTGAAGCAGGAAAGTTTTTCCCAAGGAACAGTATGTGGAGTTCTAGTGGCTGATCACCTATTTAAAAGCAATTTGGTGCAAACAATGTTGTAACTAACTTGTAAAGGCATAATCATACTGTTTTAAAATTGTTGAGAAATTCATTGACGAGCTATTGAAGATACCTACACAGCAAGACGCAGCAGGGGATTATCGCCAAGGACTTCCCAAAAGAATTCATAATTCACGGTCACCATGGAGATTTTAAAGCTGTATTGCACACGTCTGATAGAATTAGAATTATATTGTTATATAATATACCTGTAGTAATAGACAGTATATAATAAGTACTACAAATAACTACAGATGTTCCAGTCAGTACTTCTGGTCAGGAGGAAGAAAGTAGAACAAATACGAAGGTAATGGCAAAACATTATTTAAATATGATAAAGAAGATCATTATAAACTGTAGCTGTTTAATTTTTTTTTCAGAATTCCCCAGTATTTCTGATTCTGCAGAAAACATGCCACAATGGAAAAGCCCCAGTAGAAAAACAGCATTCGAGCTTGTGTAATCCTCCCAAATACAATAGCACAACCTCCAAATGTAGTCCAGATGCTGATAAAAATACCAGGGGACAAGTGAAAAAGATTGAAGTCGAAGCAATCTTTTCAGCAAAACCAATATAATTACATCAAAATGTATATTTTTAATGGCTACGGGTATAAGCTGGCAGAGATTTCACTCAGGAAAATCAAAACAAAATGTTTTCTCTGGTATCAGCTGGCAGCACGTTTCTGCATCCGTTTGACAAAGCGCAGTGCCTCCTGTGAGCTGTGGTACCCAGATGAGCTCTTGCACTCCTGGCACTCTGCTGCCAGGGCAGAGCAGCTTCCCTTGGCCCTTCCTGAGGCCGGGTTGCCTCTGGGCATCAGGATGCACCGCAGACTAGCCCAAACACGGGTGGGGAGTCAGGGCTCCCCAGGGAGCCGTGCACAGCTCACGCTGCGATGAAGACTTGCTTGGTCTGTGCAAAGCAAAACTCAATTTCCTATTCTGGGAAAGATGAAATGGCTTTTTTTTCCGTACATACTGCTGACACGAAATATACGTTTCCTGACTCTTCTTTCAGTTTTCATTCTAGTGAGAAAGTGTGAAAAGCTGACATTTTGTTCTCTTTGGAGAATAAGACAAACATCTAAACAGTGAAAGCATAAGCTTTTCTCTTCTATCTTCACTTGCTAGAAGCCAACTGGAGAAAAGCTTTGGTGAACTCCCTGAGGAAGAGGATTTTCCTGCAGTTCATCAAACATGTGCATTGTCTCCAGGAGGACATTGCATTATGAACACCCTGGGCGAGGGTGATCAGCTCTGGGCCTGCCTCTCGGCCCCTGCGGTTGTCTTCCCTGGGAAACGCCAACGGGATTCTCACCCCACCTGATAAAGCACAAATGAAGAGAGGGGACAGAAGATAACCTGCCAGAAGAAATTCTGTAACCCTTCAGCTGCTCCTTTCTCCATGGGTATTTTAGATGAGGATAAAGCACTGAATTATGCACCATAATTACTTTTCCCTTGACTGAAGGACTAAGCAATAAACAAAAAAAACAGTTAGAAATGTGGGATACCTTTAGAGCAGGAATAACAGGCTCTGTGGACACCAGAGCCTTCGGGCTGGAGCTGGCTCCCCTCTGGGTGAAGCTGGACAGGGCGATGCCTTCCAGGACCTCCCAGCATGTCTGCTTAGTGCTGGAAGACACCTGGTCCAAAGGGAAAATAGCCCAAAACAAGTCTAGTGGAGACAGTGGGTCCTCAGCACCAATGGGTTTGCTGCCCAGCCATGAAATAGCTCTGTATTAATTCTGTGCTTACTAAAGAAAAAAGATGAAATAAGGCAAAAACAGTTTTGAAAAATCTGTGTTTCCTCTTTTTGAATGCTATAGATCATCCAGTTCACCTCCTTCCCAGAGAGATTTCTCTTTTTTATTTACCATTTATGGACTGGGAAATGTCTTATGCACCTCAGGCAAATGGAATAGATACTAATATTCAGTCATCAATCAATGTTGATCGATCAGTCATGTTGGGTGGTGGTAATTAGCTCCTTTTCAAACTGGCAACCTGTCACAAGTGGGATCTCCCAGAGATCAATATTGGGCCCAACGCTGTTTAATGTCTTCATAAGTGATCTGGATGATGGGATCAAGTGTATTCAGATGAAGTTTGCTGATGATACCAAACTCAGTGGGGAAGCGGAAAGGAGAGTCACCCTGCAGAAAGACCTGGATAGGCTGGAAGAGTGAGCTACCAAGAACCTTATGAAGTTCAACAATGACAAGTGTAAGGTCTTGCACCTGGGAAAACATAATCCAGGAGAGCAGCACAGGCTTGGATCTACCCAACTGGGGAGCAGCAGTGTGGAAAGGGACTTGAGGGTCCTGGTGGACAACACACTCAATATGAGTGAACAGTGTGCTGCTGTGGCAAAGAAAGCCAACAGGATGCTAGGTCGTATCAACAAGGGCATCACCAGCAGAGATAAAGAAGACATTATCTCACTCTACTCAGTGCTTGTCAGGCCACACCTGGAATGCTGTGTCAAGTTTTGGTCCCCACTATACAAAAAAAGATTTGGACAGGTCCAGAGAAGGGCCACATGTCACTGACCTCCATCTGGACATTGAGCCATTGACCACTACCTTCTGGATGCGACCATCCAACCAATTCCTCATCCACTGAACAGTCCACCCATCAAATCCATCTCCCCAGGGAAGTGGTGGATTCCCCAACATTGGACACTTTTAAGATTCAGATGGACAGGGCGCCGGGCCATCTTGCCTAGACCATACTTTTGCCAAGAAGGGTTGGACCAGACGATTCTTGAGGTCCCTTCCAACATGGCATTCTATGATTCTATGACAGTTATTTATGTTTTCAGTTCATACTGAATGTTTTCCATACTAAATGTCACTGAAACTATTCACACTTCTTTCAGACTGAACCTTGCTATTTTTCTCCCCATTCTCTCCCATGTGTACTTCCATACTTTTCTGTGGGTTTAACAGATCACCACAGTGTATTTTAAGCTTGAAGTTGAGGGTAGGGAACTAATGACTTTCACCGTACAGCATTTTCAGAGCAGATGGGCGATTATGTAGTGTGTGTAAACCGATACCGGTCTAAGCATGTCATAAATAAAAGGAAGTAAAACTAAACTTGTGCCAAAATCTTCACTTGGTTACCCTAATTATGCCTACAAGTTCCAGATATTGCCACCAGTCTCCTTATCAATACAAACATTAACTTTTAGTGGTCATGAATAAAGACTTTGTCTACATGTATACAAAGTATTCTATAATATTTTAAACAATATAGTCACTTAAATGCTTTAGTCTTTATTGTAGGATTCTTTTTCTGAGCACTGGCAAATGTTTGTGTAGCCCAAGATTGTCCAATTGGCATGAGCGAATGGACCTACTCAGGAAAATGAATGAGACCAAAGTATTCATAAAAGCAGCCCATGTTTGTTGGGAATTACTGGGGAGTAAAACTGCTCTTCCAAGCAGGTTAGCAATGCCTGGACATACCTCTGTGTACGTCCCATACATAATTTAGGAAAGGTCTGCCTACCTACAAGACATATCATCAGCCCAGACCCAAGCAATTCCTTCTTGTTTTGATGAAAAATAAGTTAATAATGCATCATTCCTAGCTAAGAACCTTCATATGCTCCAGGGAAGACTGTGACACCTCTCTCTGTGCCTGCTTCGTGAGAGTGTCACCACCGGCTCCCACCCCAGCCCTAAGCTCAGCTCAACAAGACAATTCCGGATCTGCTGTGCCCACACAATCCACAAAGTGATCTCATGGGTTGCTTGGATTAGACCAAGGAAAGGTAGTTGTCTGCCAGAACGAGATTTATATTACTTTGCTTTTTTTTAAATTAAAGATGAGAGTGAACCACCACGCCTAAGTTATCCGTCTGTTGGGACAGCGATGTGCAGGGCAAGCCTGCCAGTCAGCTTGGACCTCCATATGGTGCCTGGTCTTTCCACCATCTTTCCACAGAAGTACTGGGAGATATTTTCCTGTGCCAAGAGTACAAGAACAGTCCTGTTTGCTAAGCGAAAAGCATCTATGACTTGTCTCTTCAGGGGACAATGCTCTTAAAAACAGTTCATATCTACAAGTACTTCCTCATAAACCCAAGTCTCACATTCAAAAGGTGGGGATTACTTCTCGTTATTTCATTGCAAGCTGTTCCTCAGGCTGCCATCTCTCCACATGGAAGAGATGACAACTGCTGCAGGAGACCTTCACATACATGTAGGAGCAGGATCAGTTCCCCCTTCAGTACAGCTGATCATCCTCTGCCTCCCTCTGTTTGTTGATAGGCCGACCAGCAGCACTCTCGATCTGGGGGAAACAGTAAATCCTCCGGAAAACTCTATACTTGGCAATATCTACTATTTGCCTTTGATTCATTGATTACAGTGGGTCAGTAAAGTGTGTTCACATCAACAACAGAAGGTGGCTATTAAGGTGTGTTTCCACAGTGGTTAATCTGTTACTAATTAAAAGCCTTCAGTCGGAGGGGTTAACACTGCCAGCATTGACTATAATGAGTTCCACATAAACAGACACAGCTTTGTCTTTACGCTTGTGCATAATTCCTACTCAGGCGGTAGTTTGGGGAAGCGGGAAGAAAAAGTGTGTATGTGGGGTATGTGGGGGTCACCCTCACACACATCTCCCTCTGTTTACAGCTTTCCCCTGCTCCCTCCCCCAGTTAGGAAATCTCATAGCCCCTCTGAGCTCCCCAGATCCCTCTCAGCCCCTGCAAAGGGGTAGAGAAGACCGTGTGTTTCTCAGTGAAAACAAGCCAACCTTAAAAAAAAAAAAAAAAAAAAGGCAGTAAATTTTCAGAGCATTGGAAAAAGATAAAAAGTATTTTTCTTTAAAAAAAAAGATAAAAGAAGAGTTAGGGAATTATAGCCCACTCAGCCCAACTCCAGTTCTTAGAAAAATGTTGGAAGTATTAGTAAAACATCTAGAAAATAACGAGATGATAAATAGCAAGAAAAAAAGCAGAATGACAAAATGAAAATGGTTTTGTCAAAAATGAACCACATCAGACTAACCTAATCCCCTGCAATGTCAGCGTAACAAGCCTTGTCATTAGGAAATAGTTGAGCTAAAGTACAGCTTAGCTAAGCAATAGCTAGGTTATATTTAGGTTTAGTAAGGCGTTATTGTCTTACACGACATATTCTTACATAAGGTACAGAAATATGCACTACAAGATTGGTGCAAGATTGGAAACCATTTTCAAAGGTTTTAGTGATCCAGCGTTAAGGAGCAATTGGGCTTCCTCAGGGGCGCGCTCTGGGTGGAGGCTGATTCAGTATTTTCGTTATCACCAGTATAAGGACACCAGGTATGACAGGAGGGGGAGGCAGAGAGCAGCTCAGGGGCAGGATGCGGCCGCCGGGTACAGGAACTCCAGTTTTGCCTCTGGAGAGATGTAATGTCAAATCAGGACTCCACCAGTCCCATGTCTGGCCAAAAAGCGCGGCACAGCCACCTTCACCCTGGCATTTCCTAACGGCTGGAGTTTGCAGTTAAGGTATCCCACCAAGGTGCCTGGCATGTGACAGCCCATCCAAGTGTCCTGGATTTTATCACCTGCAGTATCCCGTACTACCTGTTTCTGAGGTGCCTAAGTACATAATAATGACTACAGATGGTGGATGGGACAAAAAAATGAGATTCTGGGGGAAGAAAAGACAACGCAAATGCTGGAGCAACCAGCCTGACACACAGGTGATGGTAGACTTACGGGGTTTAAAATCAAGCTAAAAAATAAGCTAGTTTTCAGTCTGCTGGGTATTTTCGTAAGTGTCCAGTCCCCGATTTCCCAGCCATTTCAGAGAGAACTAAAGGCATCTTGGCAGAAGTGATGTACTTTTTAAGGAGGGATTTGAAAGAAGAAAGTGTTTCCACAGAGCGTGTGCAGAAGTTGGCGGCCTCTGGGCAGCTCCCAGGGTTTAAATCTCTTACGGATCATCCGTCTCACAGCGCAGGGCAAGAGGTGTGCAGACATCTTAAACCCACAGAAACCTAGGGCTTGTCTTTGGTGAAAGAACTAACCATTACCAAAATAAAGATCTAACACTGAGTATGTTCAGACCACGTAATTCTAGAGCATAGAAGCAACATGTTCACTGAATCTTCCTCTTCCCTACAGTTCTCCAGAGGGAACAATTGCAAACAGACACAGAGAGGAATGAAATTTGCCCAGATAAAAGGTAGAGAACTGTCAACATTTGTTCTCAGACCCACTCATATAGATTGTTTATTCATGGCACAAGAAAGCAGAACATAAGTCTACTCAGATAATAAAAAAATATAAAAGTACAAACCAAATTAGCCTGCATTTGAATAATTTCCAAACGCTGTTCTTCTGTGCTAAAAGATTTTGTCAATAATCAGAGACAGCTCTCCCCACTACAATCATACAAGTTCATCTTTGGAGATGCTTGATCTTGTCCTGAGCCTAGACAGCAAAGGATCAGACCTGTTGAGACACCCACAGTCGTGCTTCTTGCATCTCTAAGGAAGCAAATGCAGTTAAATCTCAACTCCTTGAACACCCCACTAAGGACACATCTAAAAAATTACCATCTTAATGGAGATATGTGAAGGAAAATGACTGTATCAAGTGTGTCTTTGGCAGCAACTTACTTCTAATTTTGAAACAGCCCATTCAAGTTTGCCTGTTCCAAGGTTCACCATTTTCCTTCTTCCCTCCCACACAGACTTCTAAAAAGCATATCATTAGCAGGTCTTAATTACAGGCAGGTCTAGAGAAATCGAGGCAGCTACATGGATCCCTACTGAGATCACGATCTGTGCCGGAAACTTTCGAAGTCTCCGAGGAGAAAAGCACAGTCCTGTGCAGCGCTGGCATCACGGCGGGGTGCGTGCCACCTGCCGTGGCTGTGGCGTGCTGGGAGCACGGCAGATGGTCCACCAGATTTGTTTGTTCCCAGTGTGCATATTGTGCGCTGCGCTCTGGCAGAGGCTGCGTCTGGGCAGCCGGGAGGGAAGCTGTCTGCCTGCCTTGTGCTGGCTCTGCCGGGGCATGCCAGAGGACAAGGGAGATGTCACCTTCCTGGGGGGCTTGAGTCTTTCAGGGAAAAGCCTCTGGAGTCATGCAGTGAGAAGCAGAAGGAGGCTTCTCTGCAGGGTGAGGTGCAAATCTGCAGCGTGAGTGGAGACAGGGACCCCTGAGAGCATGGTTTCACAGTCATTTTTGTTAGAAAAGTAGAATAATTTTGGTTGGAAGGCACCTCTGGAGGTCATCCAATCCCACCACCTGCTCACAGCAGCACCAGCCTGGAATCTAGCTCAGGTTGCTCAGGGCCCTGTCCAGCCAGGTTTTGGATGCATCCAAGGATGGCAATTTCACAGCCTCACGGGGTGACCTGCCCTTGTGTTTCACCTCCCTGTGAACATTACTTTCCTTATATCTCGCTTGCATTTACCTTGCTGCAGCTTGTGTCCTCCGCCTTGCACGCTACCACTGGGCACCTCTGGCTCCATCTTCTCTCTAATGTAGCCCTTTATGCGGGGGAGGACATCAGGTACAGCCTTCCCCTTCGCCTTCTCTTCTCCAGGCTGAACAAGCGCAGGTCTCCCAGCCTCTCCTCACTTGTCCTGGGTTCCTGTTCCCTGACCGTCCCGGAGAGATGGCAGGAAGATGAGACACCTCTGGCAGCAGCATCCAGCACTTTGGTCAGGTTAAAGCCGTTGTGAAACCACAGCCTGAGAAGAGGAGGAAATGGACTCAAAGCCAAATTTTGGAAGTGATGGAAAGTAAGAGTTTCATTGGGACCCGGAGGGTCTTCACTGCATTGCAGGAAGAAACTGATGCTAGAGTGGAAGCAAGGGTAGGGACTCACAGCAGTGGTTCGAGGGACAGTGTTACGTGTGCATTCCCTTATCGGGGCTGGATTTAACATCTGAGTGAGACACTGCCCCTTGGAGTGAGCCTGGACCTACCATGCGGGGCTGGCAGCGGGCAAGACCAGTGTGCAGCATGAAATCAAGGAAGAAGCAACTTAAAGGTGAAGGTCTGGCATACCTTCAGTTTGAAGGACTGGAGCAGACACTGGACACAGTTGTACCTGCTCTGTATTGGCGCTGCAGGTAACCTGTTCCAGCAGGTCACTGCTGAACTGTTTATGTACCCAGGAGTGCATTTCCCCTTGAAACACAACCGGAGGCAGAGCTCCACAAATTAAACATAGCCTGGCAGCGGAGAGAAAGATGCAGCCTTCACCAGCTCCGCGCTGACGTTTAATCTCAGCACTATCATAGGAGGGACTCGCGTGCTCTGTACTCCAGAGGGCATCATCAGAACAACAACAACCCACCGTGTTTTAAAATGGATTTCAGAGTAATTAGTTAAATATTTAAAAAAGATGAAAGTGTTTCTCCGCCAGAGGAGCAAGCATACAGTTCTTCTAATTTAAATAATTCATTCTTTATGGACTACAGCCAGCCTGTTTCCAAGGGAATTCATGCTGGATGGCACTTGTTAATGTTGCCAATTTATTGAAAATGAAATAGTATTATTAAGATCTTGCAATAATAATAATAATAATTTTAAAACATCCAAAGTAACTTGGGGTCCAAAGTAACCAGGCACCTAATGTTCCAGACCAAGAGGAGTGAACGGAAGGATTCCTAACAGCATTGTTGCTAACAAGCTGCCTTTCAAAATACCAGAGAAGTGCCTAGTTAAGCCCACTGCCCGCACGAAAAGAGAGCTGCAAGTTCATATGCAACATATTCTGCTATCAAATATTGGAAGAGAGTCTCTGCAACTTTCCAGATAATTTACATGATTGGATGAAACTGTCGTATACATGAGGGAAAAGAAATCAGATATCACATTGGATATAACATTGGAGATTGATATGGATTAGATTTTGTTTCATTCATTTTTCCTCTTGCACTCCCGTAGAAACGTCAGCAGGTCAAGGGCACTTTCAATTCAGACTAAATTGCTCATAAATGAAGTCATGTTAAGTCAATTCTTCTCCACTTTTCTCAGTAACTTCACACATAGCTGAACTTTTTTTCTTTAATTGTGTTCTCATTTGTCTCTTTGTGCATGTATTATTCATCTCCAGGCTGCACATGTTCTAGGTAAGGGTCCATAACTTCAGAGGCTGTTTTCATTTGTTACTTTAAAAAGAAACAGGCTGCCTGTGCCCAGCTGCTGTTTTACCAGCTGGTAAACAATTCAAACACATGTTCTATCAGCCTGGATCAAAACTTACACTGAACTGCTCTGCTTACCTTTGCACGGGTGAAAGGCACCCACAGAAAAGAAAACAGAGGAAATGTTGGAAAACAGAGGAAAATAAATGCTTCCATTTGCTCCTAACCCCTGATGAATGGCCCATAGGAAAAGCCTACCAAAACACTTATCCCATTATTGTAAAGCTTTTCTTTCTGAAAGGTACTTCCCTTGAAGAACACAGCAAGAAAAGACATTCTCACTACAAGAAAGACTTTGAGGTGTTGGAGCACATCCAAAAAAGAGCAACAAAGCTGGTGAAGGGTCTAAAGCACAAGTCTTATGAGGAGCCGCTGAGGGAACTGGGGTTGTTCAGCCTGGAGAAAAGGGGGCTCAGGGGAGACCTTATCGCTCTCTACAACTACCTGACAGGAGGCTGTAGCAAGGTGGGGATCAGTCTCTGATCCCAAGGAACAGGCGATAGGATAAGAGGAAATGGCCTCAAGTTGCACCAGGGGAGGTTTAAATTGGATATTAGGAAAAATTTTTTCACCGAAAGGGTTATTGAGCATTAGAACAGGCTGCCCAGGGAAGTGGTTGAGTCACCATCCTTGGATGTATTTAAAAGATGGGTAGATGTGGCACTTAGGGAAATGTTTTAGTGCTGGACTCGGCAGTGTTAGGTTTGTGGTCAGACTTGGTGATCTTAAGGGTCTTTTCCAACCCAAATGATTCTGTGATTCTATGAAGTATAGCACCTTTTCTCCTGCAATCCCCTACCTCCCAAGGGGATGCTCCTTCTAGGTGGAAGGTGTTCAGCTGGGCACTGACCTGTGAGCATTTTCCAGTCCCTCAGTTATACTCTCATTAGCACAGCCATTGTTGTTGACCCTCCATGGGTGCTGCAGGAGCACAGCATCCTGCACAGAGTTTGACTTAAAGGGGGATATCATGTAAAACACAGGTGACCTGACCACATAGAATCATAGAATGGTTTAGGTTGGAAAGGACCTTGAAGATCATCGAGTTCCAACCCCCCTGCCATAGGCAGGGACACCTCCCACTAGACCACGTTGCCCAAGGCCACGTCCAGCCTGGCCTTGAACACCTCCAGGGATGGGGCCTCAACAACCTCTCTGGGCAACCTGGGACAGTGCCTCACTACCCTCAAAGTGAAAAACTTCTTCCTAATGTTCAATCTAAACCTGCCTTCTTCCAGTTTGAAGCCATTCCCCCTCGTCCTATCACTACATGCCCCAGTAAAAAGTCCTTCCCCAGCTCTCCTGTAGGCCCCTTTAGGTACTGGAAGGCCGCAATAAGATCTCCCCAGAGCCTTCTCTTCTCCAGGCTGAACATGTTTTCACCTCTGTGTGAAAGCACTCTCTGGTGTACCAGCCTGACACTTCCTCGCGTGCATTTCGGCAGTGCCTGCCCCTTGTGCCAGCCCACACTCATGGAGCACAGGGCAACAGTTTATCCTTCATTCCATTGCTGCTTGAGGTACCGGGTGACACCAATCTGGCTGGGGAGTGCTGGGTACCGTGGGCTCCTGAGTGCCCACCTCCGCCGTCATGTCGCCATCCTTATAGCAACCCTCAGCCGCTACAAACATCAGTACTACTGCTTTAATTTTAAGTCTACTAATGATGTCCCCAGAAATTGGCCCTTATTAACGGCAGTGCAGATAATTAAGAAATAGTGAATCATTTAAAACAAAGATGCCAAATAGAAGCTATTAAAAGTCTAGTGTACAGGAACTAAAATATCTCTGTGCAAAATACTAAGATGAGATGTGGCTGCAGCATGTATCCAGCTGCCTTTTCCTCAGGCTCTTGTCTATATTATGTATGTGTTTAATTTTACTCATTTCAGTACTTCTACCGTATGAATTCATGCAGTTTACAGAAGTTAATGACACATGTGAAGTGTTTGCTGGAGTGAAGGGCTGGATTCCCAGCAGGAGAATCTGCAGAAATGCAGGAGGACTCTTACGACTGTTGTAAGCAAAGGCAGGGTTTGGCCATGCATATACAGCAAAAATCAGGTGCCTCCCCCAAAAAATTGTCTTCACTGTTTACTCTGCACCCTTCCTAAAGTAATAACACTTGTCTGCCCTGGTTAATGTTTTCTAGAGGACGCTTTGCTTTCATAATGCTATTTAACGGTATAAATAAGAGAGGGAGCTGCAGGGTAGTCCTAGTGAAGACAGCAGGATCCTTGGAAGCTGCTGTAAGTTGTGATATTTTTTTTTTTTGTTTCCTATAGAGACTTCAAAAGTGTATCCTCTTGTTGCACGCAATTGGTTTTAAGTCTTTCCCAGGGTTGTATCTCACATTGAAATCTGTCTTAGCAATTGTTCCAGTGATAAAGGGGCTTTTATTGGGTCAGCTGGATATAAAGGATATATGCATCACAGTTTAGGCACGGAGTAGCCTGCACGTTGTCAGGTGGCTGGCAGGAGGACTAAGAATCTAAAAGCCAGCGTGGGGTGTCTAGTGGCCTTGCAGGGAAGCAAGGTGATCTTTGGACCCAGCAAATCCTAAGCACCTAAAAGTGGGTCTTTCCCAGATGTACCTCCTGCTAGAGGAAATAGTCTCTGCTCCATTAAAAGCCTGAGGATGGGTGCTTAGAGCTTCTTTTTTGTGTATTGGTGATTTTTAAGTAATTCTGCTGATTTTTATGTTCAAGGTTTGCTTAGGGAATGGGATGTCTAAGGTCCGCTTCCCT
The DNA here is from genome assembly GCA_008711295.1 of Anarhynchus alexandrinus. Classification (NCBI taxonomy): domain Eukaryota; kingdom Metazoa; phylum Chordata; class Aves; order Charadriiformes; family Charadriidae; genus Anarhynchus; species Anarhynchus alexandrinus. The sequence goes on along the minus strand of VUYV01000093.1, from coordinate 1,172,888 downwards.
TTTAGATAAGACATCTCCTTAATGTTCTAATCATCAGATTACAGGATCATTGAGAAGGAAGTAGAGAAAATGGTGTTCTCCATACACTCAGGGGAGCTAAGATCCCTGTGACACCAACATGTTCATGGAGCCAGAGACTGGGCAGTGGTCAGGTGCACACTGGGAAGCAGAGACTGGGAACCTGGTCTAATCTGTTCTTGGGACTGCTGCTGCTTTGCAGAGAGAAGAAAATCCTCTCTGTCCCACCTGACTGTACTGGTTCTTTTTTATCTTCTTTTCTATCCTCTGGCCTCAGGGATGCTTTGTCCCTGAGTATGTGCAGTACCTCAGGTTCAACAGCAAACACCGATGGTGGCCTGGTAGAAGAGTGAGAGCTCATGTTCACCTATTTCCAGGTAAAAGGAGGTCTAAGAAGTGGGTGATGCCACTCTTGGAGGGTGCACTCTCCAATGCTAAGCTGTCTTACAGAAGATAAGATGACACTGGGAACAGCTCTGTGAACAGTCACATACATTTCTGAAGGACAGAGTAAACTTGGCTTCCATGTTTCTGCTGCAAAAGGAATTACTTTTAATGAAATAGTCACAGTGGTTGGATTCGATGCAGAATGCCTTTGCTTTGTGCTTACAGTTTTCTCAGGGGCCTCAGGCACTAAGGCATCAAAACTCTGAATCACAAGAGAAGTCAATGTCCAGATGATCAGTCTGGAATAGCCCCTGAGTGTGTCCAGGTGCATACAATGAGGTATGCAGAGAGCTTTCTGGCCATCCAGGAAAGCACGTGTGAGTTTGTGGTGCTCCTGTGAGTAGGCAGTGTAGCCTCCTGAAATAATTTTCACACACAGAGATGTGACTAGTCGAGTCTTTCTTTTGTGACTTTTTTGAGCAGTTGGGTGATTTTTTTTGGATATAGCATTGAGTAGCTGAGATTAGTTCAGCAGACACCACTGGCGGTGGTAGGACCGTGTCTTGATGTGCCTGGTGTCTTCACAGTGCAGCTTTTGGGAAACAGATTTCTCAGATTTCCTCATTTAGAAGCAGTCAGGAGGGAAGCAGCACCATCTGGTGAGCAAACTGCTTTTCGATTCCATGCCTGCGTATGTTTTTGAGCAGTGCAAATTTTCATGTTGTCTGAAATGAGATTATCATTAAGGACCCTTTATGGGAGTAGCACAGGATGAGCACTCATCTCTTGGACTATTATACGGGACTATAAAGGCAGAAAATTGTCTTCAGAATTGTCTCTCCAAATCACAGAGATAAAAATCATCCCTTAAGTGGACAAATTAGCTATATCCACAAAGAAGCAAGTTCTGTCAGTCAGAAAACTTAGTCCAGCTCACTTCCAGGTCTTCTGGTGGAATTATTCTAGGGTAACTTCAGCTAATTCCAGTTTTCTCCATTTTCTTTCTACGATATGCTTTCCAAAATAAGTACTGCCATTCTGGGTTGCATGGTAGGCAAGATGGTGTGATAGGGAAGAGGTAATATCTTCAACAAGTGTAATCAGCAAGTCTATTACAGATAAATTGCTTGGAGGAACACTGTCCTCCAGGTGTTGGCATGCTCTTGTGCTATTGTCTGGTTTGATTGAAAGCTCTTCATGAAAGCAACCTTTTCTTGAATACTACAAATATTGCATAACATAGACAAAGAGAAGAAAAGAGGTTTCCTTCCAAGCTATTCAATAAGTCAGTGTAGATTTGGAATGAGAATCAAAGAGCTTTTCAATTCTACTCCCACGTTTATGGACAAACTGCTTTTCTGGAGATTACATGAATAAAGGTCTTAAGATAGGAAGCTTCCTGCAAAATAGTCCCTTCAGACAGGGAATTCCCTAAGGGCTTTTTAGCACACGTTCTCCACTTTTTGCTTTTTAATAAATTGTTAGCAAGTATGCTTGGTAGGAAAATCCCTCAATCATTAAGACCATACGAGAATCTGCATTTTCTGCTTCATACTGAAAAGGTCTCCATTGTCAATTTATCACTGGCTGATCACTTGCTAACCTAGAAGCCACAATAATACTAAACGGAATAGCAAATATCAAGTATGAAGTAACAGTCCCCAATCATATTCTAAAGGCCTGCAGGTCGCTAATTCTGTTATAAAAGTACCTTTGTGTTTCAAAGAAGGGCTTAATAGAGTGGGCCACTTCTATCTTCAAGGCTTAAACAGCAAAAAAAAAGCCTCTACAATCTGCAACTGCTGAGTCTTTTATAATCCTATGATTTTAATATCAACCATTATCAAGATTTTTGTGAGGGCTGACTCATGAGTCTTGACTGTTCGTGATTGGCCAGTACTGAGTAACAGATGGATGATTCAGATTCAGATTGTATTTAATTATCTGTGAATTCAGAGCTGTAATAAAATGAAATTAATTCCATGAAAGTACATAAATTAACCACAAAATGCAAACGTGTCATAACTACATAGAGCAAAAATATCAGGATAGGAAAAAAACCTTCAGAAAACTGCAACCAATATTTTAACAGAACCCTTACAGCAAAACTGTGCTATATCCATTAGCCATAATTTTAAGGCCAGGGCAGTTAAATTCCATGCCTACTTCGCATTCCAAATAAACAGAAATTGGCAGTTCAATGTGTATATAGAAAAGTCCATCTATCTGCTGCGTTTTGTTATAAATATTAAATGTGATGAGATAGGGAACAGGTGGTGACTTATGTTTAAAATGAAATGTTTCATTCTTTGGTATTCATGTTATTCTTAATAAATTATGACTGCAGTTGAGTAAATAGTTCACAGTGAATAATTTATCCAGAGGCAGCTTCTGAATCGGCCTGCTGGATACGTGGAAATAGATTAGGCTTAGCTCTGATGCTTTTGTTTGGGAGTTGATTTCTTTTCAAAGTCTGACTAATACATTGCCTCACTGATAGCTGGTTTTACATATTCAGAACTGGAGCTCTTATGTTGAGTTACAAGTAGCTAGATATATTGAGAAGTATCATTTCAATGTCAAAATCAGAGGAGGCCAAACTATAATTTAAAACTACTGTGCACCGTAATTGAAAAGGTAGTTACCAAGAACCCTTATGGTTCTTCCATGTGTCAGTAACACAGTAGGTGTTACTGCAAATAGGCCTGCTTTTTAGAAATACTTATATCAAACACGTAAATGTTTGAATATTTGATTATAGCTCGAAAATGTTTTGTTGTTCTTATGCAGGTCTAACTGTAGCTGGATATTCAACTGCAAATACAAATTGCTCCCTCTGATGCTATGGAGAAAGCAGGACCGTGAGCATTGCACTTTCTGATGACGGTCTCTCAAGTTGAATCATGCCAGAGCAGAAAGGTGCAATTGGTTTAATATATCTCTCCTTGCACAAGTTTTAGCAAATCCGGCTCATTATCTCCCCAAATCCTTTGCAACTCTCTCACCATTTCTTTGCCCTAGATTCCTCCTCAGAAATGAGGCCCACTGGGACATTCATGTCCACATTTCCAAGGTCCCTTTGTAAGAGCTCCTACAGTGCAGAGTGTCAGCTCTGCAAAGGAATGTAGCTACCACAGCCAAGCGTAACAGGCTGATAAATGTATCGCCCTTTGACCAGTAGAGCATCTGATAAAAATAAGGCCTTGTTTTTATTAATGCCATTGACTCCCTTCCGCTGTGCCGAAAGCGAACCCACTCCAACGGTTTGGTTAGTCTGTTAAGATAAGACACATCACTTCAGGTTCATATTTAAAGTGTTACATTATTTTTATTCAGAAAGAACGAGCACCTATTCCTTAGAGACATAGGGCTTTATATTTGGTTTGCTACTGAAAAACAGCCACTGCCATTTGTCCTTTCTTGAAATAGAGTGCCTTATCAATCTGACCAAAAGTTTATTTAAAGATCTCCCCCCTCATGCCTGCTTGCTCAAACTCTGTTTCTATGTAGCTACTGATTGCTGCCCACTTGCATGAATTTGCTCTTTCTCCCTTTACTCGCAAAACATCCAGACTTCTATGATGAGCTTTCCAGCAATTACCTTAGACCATTAGCGTCAAAAGCACAGAGGTATCGCAGCCCTGCAGTGTTTGCCATGGTGTTTTCTGACAGGATATGCTCCATTCTCTGGCCTGCTGAGGGTGCTGTGTATTCAGCTAATCCGTGCTGAATTTTGCCTTAGCAGTTATTTAGGGTGAGGATGGCAGAAAGAGTTGGCAGACACTTGCCAGGAGGCCTGGGAAAATTAAAAAAAAATAATCTGGCAAGAGTTGGTGAACATGGAAACTGAGGACAAAAGAAAGAGATAAGATTTCTTATTCAGTGGGAATGATGGATTAACTATTTCTACTTAATTAGTTTACTTACTTTAGTAATAGCTTCTCCTTTTTTCATAGGATTTTAATACAAGAAGATGAAGATCACATTCTGCATAAGTTTGCTACTGGCTGGGCTTCACACTGTTGCCCATGGTCAGCTCCCACCCAACCCCCACAATGGACATGATCCAAATAAACCTAAACATCACATGGATCGCAGAGGTGAGGCCATCGCTTGCCTCAAACTAGTGCCAAACAATGCTGACTTCGCATTTCAATTTTTTAAAGAGGTTACGCTGGAGGCACCTAATAAGAACATTTTATTCTCTCCTGTAAGCATCTCCGCTGCATTTGCGATGTTGGCCCTAGGGGCTAGGTCAGCCACTCACACCCAGATCCTGGAAGGACTCGCCTTCAACCTCACCGAGATTCAGGAGAAAGAGATACACGAAGGCTTCCACAACCTCATCCACATGCTGAGCCATCCTGAGAACGGGGTCCAGCTCAACATGGGGAATGCCATCTTTCTAACAGAGAAGCTGAAACCTCTAAAAAAGTTTTTAGATGATGCCAAAGCTCTGTATCAGATGGAGGCATTTTCCACTGACTTTAACAATCCCACGGAGGCTAAGAAGCAGGTCAATGATTATATAGAGAGGAAAACACATGGGAAAATCACTAATTTGGTCAAGGACATGGATCCACGGACCGTAATGCTTCTGGCTAGCTATGTTTTCTTTAAAGGTAAGTCCTCTAGGATTCGCATTAAATTAATTATTCATTCTTACCAACAGATCTAGTGTCAGCTACCTCATTTGGAAATTGCTCTGGGGAAAATGTCAAATGCTCTTTGCTGGGTGAGAAAAGCCCCTAATGGCATACTGGAGGTGGTGGAGAGGTGGCAGGACCCCGCTGGGCATGGGAAGGCAGCCAGGGGCCACGCAGGCTTGGTTCTCTTTGTGGCAGCCGCAGGAGCTCTGCTCCAAGCCGCAGCCTCCCGTGCAGCCTGAGCTCGCTTTCGTGGGCTTAGCCGTAACTAACGTTGCCCCATGTCCTAATTTTCAGTGAAGGGGCTGAGGCACATGCGTGACTTAATCCTGTTAATGCCTTTCTTTAAAAGCCTGCATGATTCAATGGCCTAATTTACTACGTACTCCTCTTTTTTTTTTTTCCTATCAGGGTCCTTTATGTATACACACTAACATATTTATATGTGGAAGAAGCTAATGATAAACAGGGGAGGACATTTTAAGGAATAAAGTGGAAACACGGTGCGTTTCTGATGTGGGTTAGGTGATGTGCTCTTAAGCCTAACATAACAGCACGCAGATATGAGATCCTACAGTAATTTTATCTACAAATTGAAGCTTATGATTAAAGTCAATGGAAATGACATGCATACAGTATGTGAGTACACAGATGATGTCAGGTCAGCCCTTAAACGACAACTTGCAGAAAGGCCACTTAGATCACCTGACCACAAAATTAGTGGTAGGTACAAAGAAAATGCCTAATTAGTTCATTGCTGGCATCTGAAAAATAAAGTGAAATTGGAATCTAATGCACTCTTTTGACCAGGTAAAAGATTCTTGCCTTACTGTGACACACATTTTAAAATGTTATGTTTGAAAATTCTGAATTTAACAAATAGAGGAATTTTATTCCTGGGAGGAATATTATTACCAGTTATACATAATTCAATTTATGATGGGATGGGACATGGGATTTTCAGCTGCATTCTCCTTCTCTGTATCAGGCAACTGGGAAAAGGCTTTTAAACCAGAGCATACCGAAGAAAGGGAGTTCTTTGTGGATGCTGAAACTACCGTGAAAGTTCCTATGATGCACCTGACAGACAGATTCGACTTCTATTTTGATGAGGAGCTGTCGTGCACCGTGATACAGCTTCATTATAATGGGAGTGCTACTACATTTCTGGTTCTGCCAGCAAAAGGGAAAATGAGGCAGTTAGAGCAAACTCTGGTCAAGGAAACCATTCAGGAATGGTCAGACCGTCTCTTCCAGAGGTAATCTTCTGCCAGTCAGCTGCAGCGGCACCTAGATTTATAGNACAGCCTACACTGAGGTTTCAGTTAATGTGGTTTACCTCTCATGTGTCACTGACACATCGTGACTCAGACCTATGTCTAAACCTTAAATAAACCATAACTTAAAGAGTTTGTAGTAATGCATACATACATAATATGTCCTACACAAATATCTTCCTTACGAGAACGCTTGCAGCACGCAGTGATTGTCAGAATCCGCTAGTGATTAACTGCAGTTGTCCTGATTTTCTGACATTTTGGTTTTGAAACTATAAAAATCTAATGAGGTTCTGTTAGCTCCTACCATTGACACTAACAGCAGCTAACACGTTTTACAACCCTGTTCGTCTGTGAGGGAAGAGATCTTAGCACCAGTAGGTGAGTAATATCAAGTTAATATGTGTCTAATTTACCAAGCTCTGCCCTGATTCACAACTAATAAGGCTGTGCGGTTCACACCCATGATTCTTGGTGTGTCATTATAGAAATGCCAGCACAGTTAATAAAAACATAATGAGTAGCAAAGTGGATATGAGCTACTAACGTGATACCTCAAATATGAAAAATAAAAATGTATAATTCTCAGATGCAAAATCAAGAAAATCCTTATCTAAATGAATTCTTGGTGCAAGTTCCTTCAAGATCTCACCGGAGAGGCTGTGAGAAGCAAATGGCTATTTCAGTCCTACTGTTATGTTGATGCCAGTGCTAATACACTTGGTCCCACCATCTTCTAGTGCACTGGGCAGTATCACATAACGGCTACCGCAGTGGGGTTTGGATCCCGTCTGTTTTGCTATTCAACCCAAGCTGACTCTGGGCAAGACAGCAGAAGACTTGAGCTACCTAAAGGGTAGTCACTGCAGTAGGTGACTTGGAGGCTCCGAGGGTCCCTAGACCCATGAAGAGAAATCCAACAGAAAGCATAGTAAGCAGGAGCTGCCTATATAAATAGCAGATCATGACCAACCCACAGGAGGAAGTCAATTAGAGGACAGGGTGTCCAAAGGTGCAGGCAGCAGGGCACAGACCTTCCCTGGAGCCATGTCAAATGCCACAGTTGTGCCAAAACCACTGCTTTGCTTTGAACTGCTGGGGTTTGCCACACTTCTCCCCAAGCAGACTCTGTGCCCCACTTCAGGTCTCCACCTGCTTGAGTGACATGGGCTGTCCCCTCCACACCTCATCTTCTCTGGCTGTAAAGAGGGGCTCTCATTACTGTCTTCCTTTGAAGAGTGCTCTCAGATTTGCTGAAGCAAAGCACCAGATAAATATTATCATTATTATTATCACTATTAAAAATGGTAGTGCCTGTATCACCGTGAGAAGCACCAGCAATTGAATTAGTGCTCATTGTACAGTTAGGGGGCAACCCTCTGGGGGTTGACACTCATGGGAATTACACAGCTTTCTCACCTCATTTACCTCAGTGGAAAATCCTTCTCACCACCTTCTTTGTTTCTCTTCAACCTAACAGTCTGGTGAGCCTCTACCTCCCCAAATTTTCTATTTCCGGGAGCTATGAAATAACGAACACCCTTAGCAAGATGGGCATTGTGGATGTGTTCACTGACCAGGCAGATCTCTCTGGCATCACCGGCGCCCCAGAGCTGAAGGTTTCTAAAGTAAGTCTGTGGCTGTTAGCCCTCTCCTTTCTTTCATGAACATGCAGGAAAACCCCTCTGTCATAGCATCCAGAAACAGCAGCTAAATACAGCTCCCAGCTTGCCTGCAGCTGGGCTCACCCTGGCCTCAGCCTGCAAGCTTACAAGAGGAGTTTGGCCCTCAGTGATAGTGGAAATCAGATTAGTTTGCTGCACATCTGTTTTTCCAAGGCTGGTATCAGCCAAGACTTCTTGGACAGTATCTGGAACATGAGAGGAACATCAAGCCCCAGGTCCTCAAGAGGAGCTGCTAACACTCCCAGGCACACCACAGCGTGTCCTTCCACCTTGGAGACTCAGTTTCAGAGGTGCAGACAAACTCTTACAAATGCAGCCTCCATCCTTCATCCAGTCTTTGGGACAGAGGAAAAATGGTCTGGGACTTTTTTTTTTTTTTTTTTTGTTGTGAGGAGATTGCTGTAGCTCTGTCCTGGTCCTCATTTAAAGCATCCATGAATACAACAACACAGCTCACATCTCTACTGCCTCTACTCACTTCTCAGTGGAGCCTCCAAAGCAGGGCTGCTTTAAAAGGGGCCTGATTCATCTCTCAGGTGGTTGTTGTCTGCCCAAAATGATTGTTTGTTTTCTTTCTTCCTAGGTCCTTCATGAGGCTGCTGTGGATGTTGATGAGAGAGGTACCGAGGCAGCAGCAGCGACGGCTGCTGAAATAATTACAGTGTCTCTTCCCCCAACCATTGAATTCAACCGTCCCTTCCTCATGCTGATTTTCGATAGAGATACAAACAGTACACTCTTCATAGGAAAAATAGTGAACCCGACTATCAGTAGCTGAAGTGACATGAATTCTGCTTGCTATTACTGATTAAAGAGGATGTGAAACTGCATGACGTGATTTATTTCCATTTGTACCAGCTTATTATATGGTTCTTTTTTAGCAAGAGTTTTCATTCTATACCATTATAAAAAAAAATATTGGTATTGACCATGACACTTGCTTAAGAGGAAGCAAAGAAAATGTTTTAAATTCAGCTAGCAAAGAATGTCTTTACTTCACTGAAAGCCAAGGAAAGACCTACGATTTGCCAGCATTCAGCAAGAGGCATTTGTATTACAATTGAAGACTCCTGCTTAATATGTGGTTGTCAACCAGAGTAGCAGATAAAATGATTAACAGTCTTGCAAACAAAGCAGAAGTGGTTGTAACTTAGCATAAGTAAGTAAACACGAGATGGGAAGAGTTGGATCAACAATGCAGGGTCATGGGAAACTGAAGCTTCTAATGGAGACAGCACTTGGAATGTGAAAAGCTGTCTTCAACAGGGAAAGAAATCTGCTTTCTTCACCAGAAACATTTTGTTATTTTTAGTATTAATCTAGCAGCAAATTTTCCTGACTTTCTTGCAGCTCAGAGCAGGAGGATCAAATCTGCTCTTGAACCTGAAGACTTTCAACCACATATTGTCAATTTGACAGACTTCGATAGCCCATGTGAGTAGCTAAAGGAAAGCTCCCTTTCTGCTTTGTGTTCCTAGTAAAAAGCTCCTGTTAACTCTCATATGCAGTGCTTGAAGGTGTTTTTTGACTAAATAGATGCAGTCTCTGTATAGACAGTCATAGAATCATAGAAGGGTTTAAGTTGGAAGCGATCTTGAAGATCATTTAGTTCCACCCCCCTGCCATGGGCAGGGACACCTCCCACTAGACCAGGTTGCTCAAAGACCCATCCAACCTGGCCTTGAACACCTCCAGGGATGGGGCCTCCACAACCTCCCTGGGCAACCTGTTCCAGTGTCTCACCACCCTCAGAGTGAAAAATTTCTTCCTAATATCTAATCTAAATCTACCTTCTTCCAGTTTGACAAGTATATGAACACCTCACAAGCATGGATGGCAGGACTCCCAGTGGAAGAGATGCATGTGCACTACATCACCTTCCTGGCTCCTTCCTGCACTCACCTCCATGTGTTTGGGTGGCTTTGTGGCCCGACATCCACACAGCAATAATTCATAAGGCGCCCTATCTGACTGTGCAGATTTCTTCTCTTCCTGTAATACGACTGCACAGTGCAGCATCGATAGAGTCAGTCTCAGTCGTTATCACTCTTACTGTTAACTGCTGTTATTGAATGCACATTCATCAAAGCAACAGTAAAACCTTTAGGGATGAGAGAGCTCAAAGAGGTGAGATCCTTAGCTCTGTATTGAATTCCCTAGAGTCGCACCAATTTGCACCAGTTGAAAAACTGACATAATTGATTTTATTAGAGTGATGCTCGGTTTACAACAAGTGTGGAAGAAACAGAGGTCCTAGATGCACAGTTACCTGTGGCAGCTGCAAGGCTAAATATCGCTCACTCCCTTGTAAACCATTTTGGAGTGGATGGAGACATATACATAGAAATACAGCAGAGGAGGAGGGAGTTTGTCCCCACGTGGTTCTGGGAGAGATTTGAAGATCCCTCACTGTCAGCTAAATCAGCTTTTGCAGGCTGTTAATCCATATTTTGGGGAGGAGACTCCTTTCTTTCCTACCCTCACTATCTTGGTGCTCCCACAGACACGTGCTCCCTTCAGAAGCAGGATGTGGGAATTCTGTTTTCCTCCCATACTGCAGGAAAATGAGCCCACGGGGCCGTAGGAGGGAGGTGTAGGGGCAGACACGCTGCCACACAGAACTGGCTCCCCACGGTTTGTGCTTCCCCCCTCACTATATGATCTCTCTGTGTTTGTAAAATGTGTTGGAGAGGTTGCAGGGACAGCGAGTGATGCGGTACCTGTGCGGTGGCCGTGGGGAGACAGAGTGGTGGTGACGAGGGGTGTCTGCCATTCCCATGGGGGATTTCCTGCCAATGTTAAGATCAGCATCCAGGAGCCGTCTGCCAGACTTGCTTCATCAGGCAACAGCTCCTGGTGTATTGACATCGTGCTGTGATTTTCCACTGCAGGGTTTGCCAGAGACAGTGTTGAAGAAGAGGCAGGCACCACACTTAGCACAAAAGAGCAGCAGACAGCTTGCTCCCTGCCTACGTCCGTGCTGCGCTGCGCCATTTGTTATGCGGCCCGTTCTCATCTCTCCCCCCCCTACACCATCCACCAAGTCCTACTCTCCGAATCCTGCTCTCGTCGCCGCAAGCAACACCAAACAGATTTTCCCTATTACGCTCGCTCTTCGCGTTTCCTCTCCGCACCAGATCTTTTTCACAGCCTCCCACTCTCCCTCCTGCAGGCTAACATTTTATCCTTCCCACCCACCGGCGCCGTTTGTTCGTGCGGGAGGTGGACACTGCCGGCTCGGCTGTAGCACCTGCTCCACCAGCAGGTTCTGCTCTCCTCCTTCCCAGGAAACGGAGGGTAGGAGGCAACAGGGCTCCTTACCTCTGGCAGACCACCTCAAGGGCACTCACAGCAGAGCAGGGAAGACTAGGCAGAAAGGCAGAGCTTCAGGCCACTGAGCTATTCCCATTTGGTGTGATGGGCATTATGTGGATATAAACAAGCCTGAGGTGCATCTTGGGAGCAATTAATGACCAGGTTCGTTAGCTGTTGACACAGCTGACACAGCTAATGAGCCTGGGGACAGGACTCACAGCTGCGCTTGTGGTGATCCCAGGTTTGGGTGACCTAGTTGTCCCCTGGCCAGGTGGAAAGCCTCATTTCATTGACTGCACCAGGGCCATGCCATCAGCTGCAGCCCAACAGCCTGCAAGTGCTCCAAGGTCTTGGGCGGTGTTGGTTGATGAGAAGCTCAACATGACCTGGCAATGTGCACTTGCAGCCTAGAAGGTCAAACATATTCTGGGCTGCATCAAAGCAGCATGACCAGCAGGTCAAGGGAGGTGATTCTGCCCCTCTAGTCCGTGCTGGTGAGACCCCACCTGGAGTACTACGTCCAGATCTGGAGTCCTCAGTACAAGAATGACATGGATCTGTTGGAGTGGGTCCAGAGAAGGGCCACAAAGATGATCAGAGGGCTGGAGCACCTCTCCTATGAAGACAGGCTGAGAGAGTTGGGGTTGTTCAGCCTGGAGAAGAGAAGGCCCTGGGGAGACCTTATAGCAGCCTTCCAGTACCTAAAGGGGCCCTACAGGAAAGCTGGGGAGGGACTTTTTACACGGGCAAGTAGTGATAGGACGAGGGGGAATGGCTTTAAACTGGAAGAAGGTAGATTTAGATTAGATATCAGGAAGAGTTTTTTTACTCTGAAGGTGGTGAGGCACTGGCCCAGGTTGCCCAGAGAAGCTGTGGCTGCCCCATCCCTGGAGGTGTTCAAGGCCAGGCTGGATGGGCCTTTGAGCAACCTGGTCTGGTGAGAGGTGTCCCTGCCCATGGCAGGGGAGGTTGGATCTAGATGTTCTTTAAGATCCCTTCCAACCCAAACCATTCTGTGATTCTATGATAAGTACTACGTCCCAAGACTGCAACAGTCTCCCTGGCTCACAGACTGTTTCTCGAAGGAGGTGTTTGGGATACATTTTTCTCTTTTCTCACTGTCATCCAAGCCTGTACCTGGAGGAAGGGAACCCAAACTCCCCTCAATTCCCAACCCCATGTCCTTCAGCCCCCCTACAAAGAGGAGTCAAGGGAGAAACTCCCCATTTACACTTCAGGCAGGTGTAATCTTAAAGTTCTTGTTCAGCATGAAGAAAGAGGTGGGTCAGCATAGCCTTTAGCCTTGCAAATACAGCAGTGTTGTTGCTTGTAACAGAGCTACCTGCTTTGTGTCAAACTAACAACGCAGGCCTTGGGGCTCTGCGCTTGTCAGGCTTTGCTTGGACTTGTCCTGGCCTGCCTGGGGTTTTCTTTTACCTTCTTTGTTTGTAACAGTAATTATCCAGCAATCAGGTGCTATTACCTAATTGGTTTAAATTTTTCCTTCACTTTATACGATTGTATGGTGTAACATTTAAATATTGTTGCACATACAGAGATTTCTGTAACCAGGAGATATTAAGAACAAGTAGTTATTCTGCACAGAATGAAGCGTTTATGGCCCTGGAATGAAGGAGTACAGGCATGGCGGGATGATAGCAGGGGGCTTGAGAGCACAGGCACAGGATGACACTGGAGGCCTCAGGGCTATAAACAGCTCACCAGTGCTCAGTTACTGGTCATCACAGGATTGCAGCCTTGGGAGCTGGGTAAAACCAGTTTGGGGGATAACTAGGAGAACAGAGGTTGAGTACCCAGTGTATGTAAAACAGCACAGGCAGTAAGCACAGGTGTAATGTGGACCTGTGAACCAATGAAGGAAGAGCAGGGGGTAGAGCATGTGAGCAAATGTATAAAACTGACCCCAAGATCGCAGAACACAAAGGTTGCACCCACCACCCTCGTACTCCTCCCGGCAAGGATGCAGGATGTGGCTGTCCTGCCGTCCCCTTCCCTTCGGGCTGAAGCCATCGACCTGAGGAACCAGTGGGGCAGAGAAAGGGTGAGCATAACCCCAGAGAATGGGGAAGATACTAAAAAGTTTGTGTGTATTAGTTTTAACTATATATAATCTGAGTTGTAAGTCTTAGTGTTGTACCCAGACTAATAATTCTTGGGTAAGACTGTTAAGATTTTAAATATACTACTGATAAATCCTCATCTCCTCATACAAGGCATGGACTTTTTCACCATAACAGGATTTTGAGTATAAGAAACTGATGAGAATTCAAGCCACCTACTCTGTTACTTGGATGGAAAAAAATTGGTAGTATCAGCAAGTGAGTCCCCTGCACACCTGGGTAGAGCCAAAGGACAGAACAGCCCCATTGCTTTCTTGCTTCCGATATGCAATATGAAAATACCCCGTACAGTGCAAGGTAATCTCTGAAATGAGTGGATCTGGAGGAGGAGCATGACCAGAGCCTTTGGAGAAGAGACAGTGCTGCCAGAAAACATAGTGCTCCCTGACTGAGACTCAAGATGGAGACTGTTGTAGGCCACAGTGTGAACAAGCATGACTAATATCACGCTTGCCCTCTGTCATCGTAATTACTGCAGGATGTCCAAGATACCAGGCAAGACCCCAGGGCTGGGGAAAATGGAAGCTTTCAACACAGAGGCACCAGCATCTTCTACTCCACAACTGCCTATATCTTCTCTTCCCTCTGCCAGGTGACACCTGAAGGGCTGACATACCACACACAATGATGTACCAGTGACAACAGACCTGTCCAACTCGTCTCTTTGGCAAAAGGGGAAGGCAGCAGGTGAGCAGCCTCAGGGCGCACCACAGCTGCGGCACCAAAATCCTCATTTCACCAGTAAGTCAGAGGATGCCAGCACCAGTGAGGAAGCAGAGAACATGGTGCAGGCACCGCCCCAGCCATGGGACGATGATCCCAGAGGTTACCAAGAAGGGAAGGGGGGCAGAAGGCCATGAAATATGCAAAAGGCTCACATGTGGCCAGGTGCCGGGTCCAGAAAGGGAGTGGTAAAGCTTCCCTGGATGCCAGCTTTTGTGCTATTTGGAGCAGGACTATATTTTGGGTTTACCCAAAATGCAATGTTTTAGCACAAGATCAGCTTCACAGAGTGATAGCAGTGTCCCAGAAGTCCCTTCTCCCAGTGCCTAGGTGACGGCACATAAAGAACTGATGTTTTGCAAAGAAAACATCCCCCCAAAAAACATCCCTTTGCAGTCAGTCAGTGAGCTCTGCCAGTGGCCAAGCACTTATGGGACAAAAGGCCAAAGTTGGTGGAGGAGGAAGAGGGATTCAAGGCAAGGAGACAGCCCTGGGTGGCAGCCAGGTCCCCATCCTCCTCCCAGGACCTTTGCCTGGCCTGCCCTCCCATCGAGCCCTCTGCTGCGTGTTGGACCATGGGAATTCCAGCTCTTCCCCACAGCTGGGGCAGCGAGACTGTAGGGGAAGGCTGGCACAGGGCCGGCCATGTCACGGAGTGGCAAGATCTGGGCAAGATCTGGGAGGAGACCCTGACCGCCCCTACTCCCTCTGGGTGCAAGGGGACACTCCCAGGCAGGAGGCTGTGACCTGCACCCCAGGGACCTCCTGGGTGACCACTCCGGGGCTAACAGGCTCTCCTCCACACTGTTGAGGTGGTCAGAGGAGATCTGTCCCATGGACAGTATTTCAAACCGCTTTGTTAGTCTGGAAGCCGAGGAAGGCAGTCCAACAGGCATCAGTACGACTCCTTTCTCTTTGCCTCTTATCTTATCTGGTACACTGATACTCTGTTATTCAGTCACTAGGTATTTAGCAACTTGACCAAAAGCACCTTTTTTTTTTTTTTTTTCCCCTGGATAGCCATAAGAAATAAGATTTCATCATTATTTATTCTGTCTTATCTTTAGCAACTGAGCCAGTCAGCTACAGATTAGTGGAAGGCATCAGCGTGCCTCTACTCACTGACAAGGGACAGCAGCTCACCAAGAGGAGGCTTCAAACTGGAAGAGGGCAGGTTTAGATTGAACATTAGGAAGAAGATTTTCACTTTAAGGGTGGTGAGGCACTGGAACAGGTTGCCCCGAGAGGTTGTTGAGACCCCAACCCTAGAGGTGTTCAAGGCCAGGCTGGACGTGGCCTTGGGCAACCTGGTCTAGTGGGAGGTGTCCCTGCCTATAGCAGGGGGGGTGGAACTCAATGATCTTCAAGGTCCTTTCCAACCTAAACCATTCTATGATTCTATGATTCTATGAAATCACAGCTAACAAATCTAGGAGGTTGCTTTCTTTGTGGTTACATGGAAAAACTATTTAAAAACAAATCTTCCCAGCTGTAAATGACTGCGACTGTCCTTCTATGACAGCTACACAGAAGTTGCTGTGGCAAAACTCCTGTGTGCCCATTCACGTGTGTCAAAATCACCGCTCCCGGAGCGCCCAGCCTCTAACTAGAACTGACCTTCAAACATACGGTTTTGTTGCTGTTGGGGCACTAACAACAGCCAGCGTTTTTAAGGACAGCTTGTTGCAGGCCAGGTGCGAACATGGTGGTGTGGGTTATTGGTTGTAGGAGAGCAGCGTGGAAATCTGGTTGTGTTTGTGATCGCCCTCCAGGCAATTTGAGTACATGAATTTGAAGTACTTGTCTTACAGCTTGATCTAGTTCTATCCATTATTTTATATCCCTGGGTTTCTTATGGTTTTTTACACAGAGAAGCTATTTACCTGTTAAATGATGCAGCTGAGAGATTATCAGACCACCCAGTGTGTTGAAATACTTGGCTTCAAAGCAAGAGAGATAACTTTAACTAACGTAACATGTTTGGCCACGGGTAAAAGTCTAGCATGACTTAATATTTGTACAACATCCAAAACTTTAACAAAAGCTTTAGCAATACATATGAGAGGGATTTATTTTTCATATATTCTCAAAATATATCCTGAGTTCCTCATACAGTAAAGAAAGATATATTTCTGGAGTGGCTTTGCCGTGGAAATGAGCTCAGCCTGTCACGCCAGGCAGCGAGGGTGATGCCATGCCACGTAGCCCATTGGCATCAGTCAGGGAAGCCTGGCTGAGTCAGGAGTCTTCCCAAACAGGCAGATCTCGTCAGCTTCCTCTGCTCACAGAAGAAAAACTTTCTCATGATTCCAGATTTTAGTGAAATATAAATGCGAAGTTCCAGAAACAAAGGGTGCGTTTGACTTGGCGGCTGCAGAAAAGCTCAGCCTCCTGAGCACGGGAGGTTCGCTTGGCCTGCTTCTGCCCATGGCCACCAGGACTGAAGGCGCTGGGGCCAAGCCTGGCGATGCGCGAGGCCACCTGGGTTGAGAAACCCGGGGTATCCCTACAGTGAGGGCTGAGGATAAACAGGAGCTCGGTTGGAAGGAGCCACAGGGTTGTGGCTCCCAGTCTCACTGCCAAGCGGAGAGCCACTGACCATGATGCAAGAGCCCCAGTGTCACCTGCCCCGTGCCCTGCCTGTGCTGTCCTCCGCCAAGTACCACAGATGGGGATGGCAGGGAAAGGAGATGCTTCCTATGAAGCTGGAAGTCTGAAGGCAGGAGTGTAAGTGTGTTTGCTGCCACCTTCGGAGGCACGATTTCCACTGCAGAAGAAATAGCAACTTCCAAATGTTACCTTTAACCTGATGAGAGCAAAACCTACATTTTTAGGATATGACAACTGGGATCACCGTATCATTGCAGAATCAAAAATGGAGACTTCCAGACACCTAGTACATTTTTCTTCAGCTTCGTTCTGCCCACCATGCGTATCGTATTGTAACCAATTCAGGGTGTATCTCAATGGCTCATTAACTGCTTCGAGATGAGGTGAGTCACACCCCACGCAGATGGGGAAGTGACCAAGACTGTATGACAAGCTAGCACAAAATCTGAACATTTTTGAGATTACTGGGAGACTTTGATGACACCACTTTATAACAGAGGTTTCTCCACAGTTCAAATGCGTTACTGTTGACATTACAGAAGGAACGGTGGGTTTTAGGACTCTGCCCCCTCCTGCCCCCCCACCCCGCACCGCTGAGCAGTGCTGGTGCTGCTTCACATGCCAGCCAGCCCTCCATGGGTGGAGTGTGCTCCACCAAGGCATGCTTTCTTCTCAGCTTCCTTCCCCGGGTCTGCAATTTGCCACCGTTCCTGAGCAAACCCCGGCTAATGGGCAGCGGGACACAGCCCAGGTCCTGCCAGCTCTGCACCTCTTTGCTTGATGCCCTGGCATTTAGCTATGCTCAGTGTTATTGTATTTCTTTCCCACAGATGCATTCACACAAACGCATACTCACGTGCACACACACACACACTCATCTCTGTTGTGTGTTTTGGGGTCACAAAAGCATTAACCGCTGTTAATTAAACCAAATGACTGTATGGAAGATTGTGGCTAAGACATTCTCAATGCACAGTGGAGATTCTATGAGAAATTGCTTTGCTAGCTTATATCTTTGTTTTCCAGTCTCTCGGGGTAAATTTAAGATAACCCTCATGTTTGCATTGCAGCGAGCATGCTGACTTTGCATACTTCTTCCACCCCCATGCCCTATTGCTTGGTTTTAAACTAGGAGATAAAACTCCAGGCAAAGACTCCATTGCACAGCTTATTTTTCTTTTCAGCAGAACTGAAAAAGAGAAGAGGCATTTACATCTCATGAGTGCTTTAGGACCAAATTTCCAGCCTGGCTTCAACTTTTTGCTTTTGCAACTTCATCTGTTAAAGCTTCTTTGGTTTAGGTTGGAAGGGACCTTGAAGATCGTCAAGTCCCAAGCCCCCTGCCATGGGCAGGGACACCTCCCACCAGACCAGGTTGCTCAAAGCCCTGTCCAGCTTGGCCTTGAACACCTCCAGGGATGGGGCTTCTACAGCTTCTCTGGGCAAAAGAGAAGTTTGCTCGCAGGCTTTCAGTGTCATACTGCAGACCAGCCTCAACACCTGCATCTATCACATGTACTTTAACTAGATGTGCTGTTACCAACATAAACTGCAGCATGTGCATAATTAATTAGTAAATCGGTCCTTGCCTGGGCAAGGACAGTTAAACCCACAGCCTGCTCAGTGAAGTAATACAGTTATGTCATTATACAACTGCTTCATGCGGAGACTGCTTATGCCACTTCCCCTGAGCATCACGAGCTGTACCGCGATGAGCACAGCTGTACCAGTATAATTGCTCCTACAGGGGGTCGCTCACTGGCTCAGCTCTCAGTGAGAGCTCAAAACCCATCACACCATGGCCAGTCTGGGCATGCCTAGGGTAAGAGCTGCTCTGTAAGTCGGGTAAGTATGGGAGTCACACGGGCAGAGGGTGGGCAATATATCTATTCTTGTGGTACCAGCTAGCAGTGGAAGCTCTGAGTTCTGCAAGGCTTCGCATGTTGAATTTTTGTCAAAGAGGCAGAAAGAGTTGCATTGATTTCCAAAAATTATATTTGATGAATAATTCCATCTTCACATTAAAATTTTATGCACACAAGAAGAAGGTTCTGCTATGATCTAAAGGATTAGTTTAAAGCAATATAGTTCTAGAGTGAAAATGTTCTGTAGCGAAACTTTTGTTCTGGTATAAGACATCCTTTTAAATTTGTAACATGGCAAAGAGTTCAAGCTCAACCAAGAAGTCACTTTTATGCTGGAACAAAAGTCCACACAAGGATTTAGGGTGGTAACATTTTCCCATCGTAGTTCCACTGCATTATTTCCTCATGTAGACAGCCCTATGTCAGTTAAATTTTATTAATAAAATGATAAAACATCCACACTGAAATACTGTTAATTTTCCTCTCTTTATTATTGTAGTGGTCTGTATCTTATAGGTTTTTTTCCTCAGATGAAAAACATCATGTTCTCTTCAGTGGATCTGATGTGCCTGCTAGCAGACATCCTCCTTCTATAGCCCACCATGTTACACATTACCTGGGAAGAACAATCTGATCTGGTACACAATAGCAGGAGTCTGAGCATCTAGCCACATTGTCACATACGGTCCGTATTACTCATACGCACGTCTAAGAAGGAGTTGAGACCTGACACCAGGAGCACGTTGGAAGAAAAGACGTCTGCCCATACAGTCCAACCTATATGGAGTATAGACAAGGTGGATTATCACTGGGTCTGACCTACCACAAGTATCAAAGTAGGTCCAATGACTATATTCTTACTACAGAAAGGGACTGCAGAACACCTGTCTGTCCAAGCTTAGATCTTCCGATGCATGTTATGGATATGATGTGCCTAAGCTATAAGATAACTAAGGTCAAGCTGAAGATATGAGTTTGGGTGGCACATATATGATCCACGATGCTAAAGACTAAAGTCAGTTCTCAAGCTCTCTCCTGATACAGAGTCCTCAATTTCATGCTATTACTGCACTGGTGCTCACAAGAGCACTTGTTTTCCTGTTGGTCAGAAAGAGCAGTCTTGCTAAATATAGCCACTCGCTCAATAAAATGTAGTTGAAATATCATATTCACCCTACGTTTATCTTCTACTAAATAGAAATGTTGGCTGACAAGAAGTCTGACCACAGGATTGGCTGTCCTTTAGAAGGACAATGACTGGAACTTGAAGACACCACTGCTCACTGAAGAAGAATGGGTGGTGAATTGTAATTTAAACCCCCTGTCAATGCAAATGCTTCCATGCTCATTACAATGCCAAAAAGAAAAATGAATACCCCCATCAAAGGCAAATTATATGATGCAGAAATCTCATATTCATTCTATAATCAGCCGCTGACCAAGGTTACTATCATTCAGTATGGAGTGACTTCAGTGGGATCCAAAAATTGTTTCATTATGCAGGGAGCAAAATAGGTGCTTTCAATCAAAAATGACTAAGAAGGAACAACAGAAGATGCTAGATGAGGCTTTCTGGGAGGTAAGAAGGATGTCTTCGATGTGTTCAGTGACTTATTCTGATCTGGCCACAGACCCAGGAAGTGTCTGAAGACTGCTCCCACGCTGGAGACACCAAGCTCTTTAAAGGAATATATAATACAGTGTATTACAGGCTTTTAGATGCTCCAGTTTGGCATAAAATCCTGACTGTAGGAGACCGGGAATCTTTCCAAGAAAAGGAATATAGAGCAGTGCTGCTATTGTGCTTATGGCTGCAGTACAGAAAAGCAAGACTAACCTACAACTGAATCTTCACAGAGGCCCTGATGGTGAAGGTACTTTGAGCTGGCCCATAGTCCATGTCCTATAGGAACACAACTATCTACTCCAAGTGAGTCAGCATCCAAAGACAGTGCATTGTCAGTGCCAACCACGCGGCAAAACGCTGTCAGTAGCCAAGTAACAGACCTTGAACGGCCAGTTATGCTTCATGGATTGATGAAATCTTGGGCCACGTTTTGAGTGTCTCCATGGACCGTTACTATTTCTGAGCACTGCTCAATAAAGTCTCAGTTTCCTGCTGCTTTGGTTGTCTTCCTTTTCTTCTCCCCTCCTTCCAGTTGTCCTATCACCCTGTAGGTGTGGATACTTACAGAAAAACTGCTCAGCATGAACATACCTCACTACTCTCTGTTATTCAGCAAGTGAACATTACGGTTTCATTTACCTCCAGCATGCTGATGGGCCTAAATTACCAGCATAAAAATAAATATCCCAAAGCAAATCTATGCACTCTTTTTCATATATATAAATAGTTATCTGGCCTACAGATTCAGTGAAACCTGGTTTCCATAGCTTCTCTGGTGTGGATTCTCTGACGCCTAGCAAAGACAAGCTCATCAGCTCCTCCCAGAGTGCAGACTGTAAAAGTGTCTCTGTCCTGGATCAGGTCATTCAACTTCATGAAGTTTGTATGAATTTGGTACGTTTCAGACCTTTATCGTTTTGTCAGATTAGATGCAAAAAGAGAATACTTTCAATATATATAAAATGGAATGGAGAGAAGGCAAGAGAGAGAGAATGAGACAGAGAAAGTATAACCTGAATTTCCTTAAAAGAAACCAAGCTGAAAATTCACTGAGTCACAGTTGCAAAGTTGGATGGCACTTAAGCCGGAAAATATCAGGAACTGGGAAGAGCAACCAAATGCTGTAATGGTCTAAAGAAAACCTCGCAAAAGAACTATAAACTTTTCACTTGGTTCCCATCAGGAGTGAAAGAGATCCGCGCATTTGCTCCATTTCCCACATCCAATATAAACCTAATTCTCACTAGCAATGTATGTGCATCCTTCAAAAGTTCCATTTCAAAGATAAGTAAGGTTGCTAAGTGACATTAGTGCTTGAATCAAGGAAACGAATAATTAACACCTCACATCTGGCACTGCCCACTTATTAAATGCAATATTCTTATGAAACATAAAGAAAACCATATTTGAATCCCCACACAGCTCAGGATTGCCATTCATTTAACTATTTCACTGTCTAAATATTTTTCCTTCTGGGAAAGAAACAATGGAAATGTTAGTTACAGATTTTCGACTGATAGTGGGTTTTGTGTAATACATCTCTTTCTTGAAAATTAATATATACATATATATACAATTTAGTGATAAACACAAGTATCCAATGTCTCTGGCCTTACATTTGAGACTGATCATTATGGATGTCTCTTGTATGTAGCAGCGTGTAATTTATTATCCTTTTAAGTCAAATTCAAAAACTGTGCTGTTGCCATATGAGAGCTTCATACGGTATTTGAAGAAAATGTTCATGTCTTCTTAAAGATTTGCTTATCTGCCCTTGCTTCTCCACTTCAGTTTTATTGTTTTCAGGTAAACTCAGATACTGCCTTTAAAAATCTCAGGAAGGGACAGGTCCCAAGACCAGCATACAGAAATGAATAGAAGCGCACAGATACTGACTTGTCTCATTGAAGACCAGGCAGAGTAAAGTGCTGCAGCAGCTTAAACAAAGACACCAAGTTCTGTATTAAAACTAATTCCTGCTTAGATATTTTGTGAAAGCACCGCCGGGTAGATACATCCTTTCTCTAGGAAGAAGACTTGCTTTTGAATACCCACCACATGCAGCCTACAGGAAGCCCACACTCAAGCCATGGGAACTAGTACCAGACCTGTAGCAGGTTAGTGTATTCATATCCGTGTTTAAATGAAAAAAAAAAAAGCCAAATAAACAAAAAAACCCAATTCCACAATGCAGAGCTCTTTGCCAGCCACTCTGGGTAACGTGGCTAATGCTAACTTGCACTCATTTGGCACTGAGTAAACCTCAGCACATTTCACAAGTGCAGGAGGGCATCTTTTGCTTGTCTTTTACAGAGGCCAAAGTGCAGAGGCTTCTTCATTACATCAGGTAATTGCTTCGGGCCAGACAGTCAAAGACTGCAAGTCACAGGAACTCAACTTGATTACCTCAGCAGTAAGGAGATGCATGCGCAGTCCACGTAAACATGGAATGTGGGTAAGGAATAGTGGGAAAATACATCATATTCCGAGTTCAGGTCATCAGAAGTCATTGGATGTCAATATTTTCTGCCACTTTGAAGATTCAATAGCAAGCTTTTTTCCCTTTAGACATACCAATCTCTTAGACAATTTGTAATTCCTGCCTTTAAAGTTGCTTTTTTTCAGGAATTTAAAATAGAAATGCACTTGCATTTCATATTTACTGGAGAAATCTTGAGATGCCCTCCCAGGAGAACAGAAATATCTTCCAGTGCCAGTTGTTTAAGTTTGTGTCTCCTGCTTGAGTCCTGCCTCACAATACAAACTTAATAAGGCACAGAGAAGGGCAGATGTCCAAACACACAAAATTATCCCGCTTCCCATCAGAGAAATAAAGGTTCTGATGACACCTGCTGGCTCCACAGGGACTAGGCAAACACCAGCCACCCCCGCCGCAGCTCCCGAGTTCTTGCATGTAAAAATGCAGGGCAAATAAATCATTGAGAATGAAAATGTTCCTTTGCTGTGAGCCAAGAGAATCACAGGAAACAAGGCTGGGAGTGACTTTAAGATGTCATTTACTCCATCCCCTGGAATAAAGCATGATTCATGCTACCTCCACCATACCTCATGGATGATTGTTTTACCCGTTACTGAAAATTGACAGTACTTCTCTGGACACTATTACAGCGTTTCATCATTTTTGCATTCCCTACAAAAGCTTCCATAGTAAGATGTCCTATTAACAGGCAATTATAACTTGTATTTGTGTATTCAAGGACAATTAGACAGCGCTTGACTGTGAAGTTGAAAATATAAAGGAGGTACTTCAGCCCTATGCTATGAAATACTACAGCTTTACCGCTTTGCCCATCTTGTATGGTAACGCACCCATCCCACCCAGGGGAGATGCAGGAATACATACTTTTCAAAGTCGCTTCCACTGCAGGAATCCTCCCACATGAAGAACTGCATAGGCCTCGTTCTCTGTGAAAAGGGCCGGGCTTAGAAACAGTGCAGGTATGGAGCCACCAGGGTGTTTGCATCCAGCTGCTTTCCATTATAACGTGCATTCTTTGAGTGGGAGAAGCAGCAGCCACCTTGATGAATCACCTCGTTGACAAACTAAGTATGTTCAAGAGACTGCATAAAGAGCTGTTTCATCACTGTGAGAGCATGTTAGTTTATGTGTTACAAGCAATTTCACAGTGAGACTTCGGAAGAAATACAGATCCTTGAAAATCATCTCTGGGTATCTCCTGCACCACTCCCGCTGCACTGTTATTTTGTTTAGTCTAGAAACGTGGAAGAAGTTGTATCACATTCAGCCCAAATATTTTGCTAAATTAAGACTTTTTACCTTAATTCTTCTCATCACGCTCCAGCCTGGACAGTATTTCTAACTGATTTCAGCTAAATCCATCAAGACAGGTGTAAATACCCTGTGTCTGCCCTTGAGAAACCACGTGGGTATCCACTGGCTGGGGACAGAAATTCGCAGGGCCTTGAGTGAAACTAATCTATTCGGTTAATACCTTGTTGGAGCAAGGTAAGAAACTCAGGTCCAAAAAATCTCTTACTGGGAAACTGGTACAGATATACTTAATTAAACCACCAGTTTTCTTCCTGGAACCTGATCTCTTGGTACCGCAATCATGCCCATCATAACTCATACGCCACGTTGAAGCTCAGCGGTGGTCAAGTTCCAAACATTGCTAAAATGGGGCACAGCAGGTGGAACAGAGGCATTGCCTAAGCAAACACTATTGCTGTACCAAGGAGTTTGTAATTGGAAGAAACCATAGTTAGCACAGGGAATCTAAGCCCAAAACAAACCAAATATCAAGGTGACTGGTTGCTCCTCCATCACTGAAGGTTTCCTAAGCCCGACTGGGGAAAGTAAGTAAGAGGAAAAGCAGCCACTGAAGCAGAGGTGTCGCCAGCCCAAGAAGAACTGAAAAAGAATGAAAGGGGCTTATAATTATTCAGAAATCCTCTGAATATTTGGAACAAGCAGCTGAGCCTGTGTCTGCAGTATCTACCTGCAGGTACTCAAGAGTCACAGGGCCTTTGACAAACAGATTGGTGAGAACGTGGACTACATAATCACTGCCAAGTTTTGCAGAGTTTTATATGCATCAAAAAAAACCCCAACCTTGTCTATTAGAGAACAGACAGTCTTTAGCTCAACTGCTGACATACCAGTCACCTGTTGCCCAGCCTCAGCACTGTGCTGGCACAAGGTCCCAGCAGAGACGCAACTGGGCACCAATACACGTGCATTGCCCTCGCTTGTTATGGTCTCAGGGCTGGTTTTGTCTTGAACTGCAGAAAAGTGCAATTTTGCCACTGTGACACACCGGCAATCCTCTCCCAGTAAATCACTCTGCAAATATGTATAGTTTGGCAGAGTGTTACCCATATGCTGTGTGGTGTTTTACTGCTCAGAAAGCTCTGTCGAATCCAAGGGGCGACTGACAATATAAATAGTAGTTGGTGGGAGGAATACGTTACTCCCAATAGTGTGTGGAGGATACGCTCAGCAAGGTGTTACCCAGCATGAAAAACCAGCATGGGCTTCGTGAATAACTAGAGAGGAAGACAATTCCCTCAGATCTCTGTACACAGCCAATACACCTCATAGCAGCCTCCTTTTTCTTCCAAATAAAATAGGATTGATGTGCTTTTTGTGGTCCAGAAGAGATTTACCTGAGAGATTCAAAGACTTTAATATTTCTTCAAACCCTTTGTTTCACTACCAGCTATACATAAGACTTCAGCTTTTGAATATTAAATATCAATATTGTTGCATCTTAACTCAGGCTGGGCTTCCAGTGGTGACCACGCATGTCCTGGAGCAAGGGCTAGGAAGATGCTTGGTTGCTATTATCCTTGCTCATAACAACGCTAATTTTGCTGAGCACAAATGGTATGGTTTTGCGTGTATCAGGCTTTCCTTGTATTGTCTTCTTGGGCCACAACCACAGTACCACATTCTCCAGAAGACACACAGATTCAGAAGCACATTGCAGCAATGCAGCTCTGATTGACCATATCAGATGCAAATTTCTCCATGTAATGAGAAGAAATTTGAATTTCAAATCCAACTGAATTAACCAGAAACAAATACAGACTAGGAAGTAGAAAAGAAATAGCCAGTCATCTGGACAGAGAACTGAAGTTCTGGAGTCACTGGGGCATCCACAGCAGAGCTTTTTATGCTTAGGGAATGGGCCATGTCATGTTAGGACAGGGCCTTAATTCAGTAACTCCATCTTATGTTCCTGTGTTCTTACATACAATGCCTGCACTTGGGGCCTATTTTGACAGGGATTAGGAAGAATATTTTAAAAGAATTTAAACCAAGGAAGAATTTAGGTACCTGGAGCCTGCGACCCTTCATGTCTCTGTTGAACTTCTCCCACAAGTGCCCACCAGTAATATGTCCTTGGAACATGGACACAAACCTGGTCAGACCATGGAGGGGCTACGTTCAGGTCTTAAGCACTTCCTAAGCAAATCTTGTACTTGGTAAGCAAACACTGTTGTCACTTCTATATAAGTCATACTCATCAGCAACAAACAAAAGCTGTTTTGCATTGAGTCCTGGATGCCCAAGTGCTTTATGAGCTTTCAAAAATTTTATCCTTTTCTCTGACAATGCTTCCATCTAGACTGCAAATAGTAATTTTTTTTCCAGTTCAGTTGAAAAATAGAGACTATTCCCCTTATCTCAAGTTTTAAGGCAAAATTCTTTTTCTTGTACAGTCCAAATCAGAATGAAATGTTCTGTTTCACTTGGGAGTATTTTAAAAAGTAGTTTAAGAACTTGAGGGGAAGATAAGGATTTCCATGTTTATATATTATTTGGAATTAGGCCAATGATCAAAATAGTGAAGAGTTTAGATCATGCCCACACTACAGAAATTGCTGAGTAAACTATCTGTCTTAAAGAATGTGCCTTGCCCAACTAATGACGCTCAAGACCCAAAACAAGCTTGTCAAATCTGTCCAAGCAAGACCAATTGAAAGTTTAAAAATTTGACATTTGCAGGAATATCAGCTTCCCCCATTTTGTCTTTTATAGGAGAAACATCACTCAGTGCTCACCAGTCAGTTAATTTTGGCATACCGACACATCGCTGACTAGCTGGCATGCTCGAAGCAGAGAGTGGAGCCCTGGTCTCTCCTTGAGAAGAACTGGCCGAATTGGAGGGCAAAGGAGCTGACAACACCCCTACAAATGCTCTGTACCTGCTCCCTCCGTCTCTCCCTTGTGTTCCCTCCTGCCTTGGTGAATAGCGCCCTATTCTTTGACGAAAGGGGGTGTTTTAAGCAGGATTGGATACTGCTTCCACCAGCGAGTAGCCTGGAGCCTCCCTGTACAGTAATTCTCATGGGCGATGGGATGTGCGGGACCAAATCCTGTCGGGGTGCTGAAGGGCTGGATGCAAAGAGTTTACTGTTCTCTTGTTTCTCATGAAAGATACAACACATTTACCGGAACAAAACCCTCCCCTCATTATGCCCTTTATGGGAAACACAACACGCAGTGTTTATAAAGCAGTTAATTTATAACAGACAAAACCAGATTATCACTCTTTGGAAGGGCAAATATTTGTTGAAAAACTTCTATATGGGACAGACATCTTCATCTCATTTTTAAACGTAGTTGACTGAGAAAAGTAACAGAGGAGCTACCTAATAGGTAAGACAAGATTTATATGAAGCATTTAGATTTTAAAAGGAAGGATTATTATTTTTATATATNAATGGTTCTAGATCTTAATCAGCATTCTAACATATTTTATTTTTCTCTTGCTCCAATGCCTTCAGAAGAAAAATGCATTTGAGCAAGAAGCTTCTTTCTTTGATATCTGAGACTACTATAAACAATTATTTCTTAAAATGGAAAGAATGTTAACTTTGCTCTAACATTTATATGTTTATTAATGAACTGTCTACTCTATGCACAAAGTTCTCTAAAATCAGCAATAAGCTTCACTCAGGTCTAAAAATACAAGCATATAATGTGCAAAAATATAACTTTATTGTTTCCAGAACTGTTTTCCCAAGTCCTAGAGGACATGCTTTATTTCTGTTACTAAAGGTGAACGACAAAGCTGCTGTGATGTTAACTTTAGTCTTTGCAATCTCAAGTTTGCAGTGCATGCTTAGTGCAATTGTGGGGTTCTTATTCCTGTGTTGTTCGTGACACCCAAATCCGTAGCATCTGTGTGTGCCTGAGGATGGAGGCCTGAGGAGTGCTGAACGGTCTGGGATGTGCCTGTAAACAAGGGCTTCTGCGTTCCCCCTGTCCTTTCAGTCCGAAACCTATCTGTGTTAGGAAGGAAGAGCCCTCTGGAAGGCAGCTCACCGCTTTCCCCATTCAGCCCCTTCCCACCTCCCAGGGTCGAGCTGGTGGCCCGCCTGAGCCAAGTACTGTCCCAGACCTCTCAGAGAGACGCACCAGTGACGTCTGCCTGATGCAACACAGGGATTGCGCTGCCCTCGGAGAAGGTGGGGAAGAGCTGGTGCTCTGCAGCGTCTAGTGAGCAGTTAGGGCTGACGCTCTTCCAGAAGGACTGCTGCTGTTGCAGAAAGCCCTTTCTCTGTGACTGAATAGGATCAAAAGCAAGATTTTCCAATCCCTGTCTCTATGCTAGAGCTGACTCCACAGCGTCCAAGGATGCCTCTCTGAAGCAGGGATGACTCCCAGGGTAAAAGACCTCCTCCTTTGCTGCCAGGGCAGGCACAGCATTGTGGCAGGAACAGTGCCCCGGTGCCTATGTTACTTCCCACAGAAGTGGGTCGCTACGTACGGAGCAGAAATGCCTTGCAGTTACTGCAATAGCTCCTAACAGCACGGCTTGCGGTCCGTCAGGGGACAGTAAGCATCCCAACACCGCAGAAGCCGCGTGCACCATTTGGCCAGCGAGGCAGCAGCTGAAGCCAAGTCATCCCCTTCCCCATCCCAGTCCCGCAGAACCCACTGAAAATAAATCTCATTATAAATAAAGCTAGAGTTAATGGGAAAGAAAAATAAAATAAAAAAAAAATATTGACAATGACAGTGCACTGCATGTTTCACTCTGTTCCCCGGCTGCCGTGCACTCGAGAGGAGGCACAACGTTCAGGGATTTCACTGCCTCCCGATTAAGTCATTACAGCCCATCTGTGTTGCACCAAGTACAGAACGTGACCTATTATCTCCAAAGAAAATAGCACACCACCTGACTGCCAAAAACACCCTGTGACTTGGCACCCAAATGTCTCAGTACTCACATCAACATACCTTTTCAGGACTAACTCCCACAGCCTGAATCAGGCAACTGTGAAATTCAGCTGAACTCCGAATAAACGGCAATCAAACAAAACCAGCCTTCCCATATGCCAAATCACACATTATACAATGACCGCAATTTGCTGTTACAGATCCTTAACTTAAAAGGAGTAGTTAATAGTTGCCATGTGTTTTCTAGATTGTTGAATCACTTACTACTTTAATGATGGGCCATATAATCCATCTTTTCATCTCATTTATCCATTTGCATGCCACTGCTATACAAAAGGATTCTGTGCAGGCTTGGTGGTCTTGAACATCCTGTTTAATTTGCAATGGGAAGACGTGTCTCCAAAGATTATGGCCATTCAAGATTTTTCCATAAGGTGCAACTCAACACTGCTGTATGGGAGAGAAATGCATATATTGCTTTGATGGAAAGATGCATGATAAGCATATTTGGACATTATGCTTGAAAAGCGCGTTTGCATGTGCAAATTTACACAAGCGATGTCTGACACTAAAGGTGTCTGTCAGATGTGTCCAGTTCTCTCCAAACATTCTGTTGGACAGATGAAGAGACCTGTGTTAACATTACTCAGGAATCACAACTTGTGCAAAACGCCGCATTTGTAAGCACAGCATAACCGTTTCATCCTTGTGCTATTTGACATTGAAACCCAGTATCTTCAGGAGATGGCACTGACAAACCTTCAGCATTTGCTGGACAGTGAAGTACAAAAGTACAGGGAATCCTATGGCGTGGGATCAGGAGAATGATCTGAACGGAGTAATAAGCAAGAAGGATGAAAAGTGAAATGAAATGATGAAAAGGCAAGCACTCCTCACAATGAAACTGTATTTTCAGTCCTGGGCCCCACAATCTTTTCAGGGCTTGGTAAGCATGGGCAGTAACATAGAAATCTCACATCGACTTACCAGAAACAACAGGACAGAGCAGGCTCTCAACAGAAGCACATCAGCAGCTGCACCACCTCGCTCTGTACAGATACTGAGCTCAGAACCTCAGCCTTGTTCTCTCGCTGAGCTATAGGCTGGCCCTCATGATGCAGCCATATATTAGGATGTTATCCCTAGGGATTCGAACACAGTAGCCATAATGTCTCCTTGACCACTGCTGTGTATGTTGCATACAAAATCTGGTATGTCTTAACAATATTGATTTAGGTTTTCACAGATGTTTTATTGATACTAAAAATGAACTAGATAGGAGGTGTTTTATACTTGTCATGAGAGTATCCGAAGACCAGCTCTCCAACAACCTACAAACACAATTTATCAAGCGAAGAGTTGACCAAGCAAGACGTATGACTACCGATACCAATAAAATCTGCACCGTGACTCATTTTTTCCCCAAATTAACTTTTCTGTAAGTGAACCAAAGAGCAAGATAAAGTATAAAAGTGCTTGACTCCGGGTTTCTTTGAGGACAACAACCTTTCAACAATAGTATCCCTGAAAGAAAATCTGCTTGACAAAGAGCTACTGGTGCCACATCAACACCTTTGTTTTCTTCACATACGTGAAAACAGCTCACCTTGACCAGGTGCCATTACTGTGTAAGTTCCCTGTTATGCCATGGCTACCTATTTCAAGACTGGATTTTCTACTTGGTTAGATGAGTGAATGAATGAATAGGTAAAAGTCCCATGTGCTCAGATTCCACCTTGACTTAGACCAGCTTCGTGCAATCTATATGTCAGTGGAGTTAATCCTGATTTATTCTGGTGAGTTTGGCTTAAGGCAGTCTCTTAAAGACAGACTGGTTTTGTCTGATTTTAATTTTCTACATAACCAGAAAAATATGTCCTTCAAAAAAAAATCCTAGGAAAACAAGGCGTAAGTTACATGGCAAGACTCTGTTTTTCAAAGTTTGTAAAAGTAATTTGCAGTGTAGAACTCCAGCATTCTCTGAGTCACATCTGAAATACTTAAAAACTGTTTACATAAATAAATATTATTCTGTGTGGTTCTTCAAAGTTACCATTTCTGGAACAAACCCTAGTTTGATTTTTGTGCATAACATACAGGTATTTAAGTGTCTGTTTTAAAAAGGCAATTTTTAATGTAATGCTCTCTAACTGTTAAAAACAGATTTGTTTTCTGGGTTGGCATTTATCACACTAGAAAATCGGACACTTTTTGTGCTTTTCCAGTATTTATTCTTTTTCCCCAAGGAGTTGAATCTTGTTGAAATAACATGTCACTAATATAAAACATGTAAGGTAGCAAATATTAAGGGTCAACATTTCTACAGAAGGGATGGTAACTGTCAGGCCACTACCATTATCCAGGAAAAGAATGATCCAATAGGAATGGCCACCATGCCTAAGACGCGTACCACCGAGGACACAGTCCTCCCACCAGTGCCAGTGAAATGCAGAAAGGGAGCTACAGGTCTCTCAGCTTTCAGTAGGTCACCATCCAAATTTTCTAGGATTAGTCTGTGTCAGAGCTCTCCAGGGAAAATGTCATTTCCATCACGTGCTGCCTAGAATTCTTGTGCTTATGGATGACATCAATTTCACAGGAGTGAAAGCTGTGACACAGGTCCAACAAGGTGATTTTTCATCTTTGAGCTGCATGTTGTACTTGAAATCTGGGATTGGTTTTGTAAAGGAATTACAAGTTAGCAAGGGAAATTCAGTGAAATACTTCTGATGTGAACCACCAATAGTAGAAGATAGTGATATTTCTTCTGGATTCACTTAATGATGTTGGAAACTTCTCTCTTTCACTGATCTAAATTTGACCTTTCAGATAGGAACCAAATCTTAAGTTTAGAGTATATACACTGAAGATGCAGAAAGACCACCTTACTACATCTATGACCTTTTGCGTTGTGATTAGATGAACAAACTAAAAATTCATTCTGTTGCCTTTTTTTTTTTTTATTTCTCTATTTTCTTTACTAGAAAAAAAAGAGCTGATTACTGGATGTCAACATGAAAACAGGAATTTACCTACTTCTCTTAAGTGAAATATGCGTTGAAATCAGCAAGGCTGGAATCAAACCTAGAAGTCCAAAGGAGAAAGACAATAATTTAATGGAAAGAAATAAAAACATCAATATTTCTGAAGAGTGGCATCATCATAAAAATATCTCTAGGCCTTTTGAAGAGCAAGGTCTCGAAGACTTTACTCTTTACAACTTCACTGAAAAGACTGCAAATTTTGGATTTAACCTCTACAGAAAAATTGCAATGACACATGATAACAAT
The DNA here is from genome assembly GCA_008711295.1 of Anarhynchus alexandrinus. Taxonomy (NCBI): domain Eukaryota; kingdom Metazoa; phylum Chordata; class Aves; order Charadriiformes; family Charadriidae; genus Anarhynchus; species Anarhynchus alexandrinus. Next base: position 1,140,630 of record VUYV01000093.1, on the reverse strand, counting down.
GTAATCATCTCTCCCCTTTCCGTATCAGCTCTCATGACTGCATATATGCTGGCAGCCAAAGGGGAAACACACAGACAAATAGTAAAAAGTCTAAACTTCCATGCTGTGAAGGACAGAGAGGATCGCCATCATCTACCAGCTTTGTTTAAACAACTGAAAGATAACATCACAATGAACGAAGAACTTCTCCTTGTGCAAGGTACCCTTTCTTTTATCCAAAAGGACTTCAAACTCAGAGAGTCTTTCCTCAATTTATCGAAGCAGTACTTTGATATGGAATTCCTGAGAGTGGACTTTCAAAACTTTACGCAGGCAAAATTTGTAATAAATCAAAACATTAACAAAAGGACCAAAGGAAAAATCCCAGAGCTTTTTGAAGAGCTTGACCGCCATAACAAACTGCTACTTGTGGACTACATTGTCTTTAAAGGTAACTGTTGTTTTTATTTTGCAAAATTATTATTTATTAGAAGAATCAGGATTCTAACTTCAGCTCCAGTTTAAATTCAGATGTCCTGTTTTCTCTTTATCTCTATCTAGATTTACTTTCTTCTATTAGGTTTATTTAATAGGAAATGATTTTTAATGATAGGCAACCACAATTCTCCTGTGCTTTCTTCCATACAAGAGTCTCAAAGAGAACAAAAAGCCCTGCATCAAACTATCTCAGTCTGTCTCTGAATGATTCCTCTTTATGACTAAAAAGAATGTTTAATTTTCATTCAGCAACTCAAATGAAAAAGCCCTAATCATGACAGCCTTTTGAATGCTGGATACTGGGCATAAAATCATTGACTGATTTTACATAGTACCCAAAATCATGAAAACACAAAACATTTCTGTATTTCAGTCAAGAATCTTTTTCCGCAGAGGAACCAAAGTACCCCATTATATTACCTTACAGGGTGAGGGAAAGAAATAGCTGTTCTGCGGGGAGGTCCTTCTGTGGGGAGGTCTTCTACTGCCAAATACCTTGTGCTCCTTTTCCTGTGCTTGGGGTCTTTCTGTCTGCTGCCTTTGTAGATAGATAAGGGACTCCAAAAGGAGGTCCAGGCAATGACAGGGATCTGGAGCCCACCCTTTACTCTGAAACAGCCATACAGAAGCCAGAGACACCCGGTTAGGTAAAAAGCAACGACAAAGAGCGAGGGTGACTAAGGGGACGAGAGGAACGCTGTGCAGAGAACCCACAGTCACAGCCACTACTCCAGTCCAAAGCACTCAGCAGATGCCGTCCATGAAAACACCACTAAAATAAACGCACCCATGAGACCAAAGAAAATTACCCCTCAGCCATACAACCTCCCTATGGACTAAGTTTATTCTTTCATGTTTACAAAAGTGCAGTTTGTGCAATGCCAAGGTTACTTTCCCTGGCAGAAAATCAGAGAAAAGAGATAAATGGATATGGCTACATTTGAAAGCAACAGTAGAGATCGGAATCATTAGTATAGAAGAGGTCACATTCCAGTGCACCTCACAAGTCAGTGCACTGGAATGCCCATCCAAAAAATTATATAATTAATTTAAAAACAGGTAGAGAATTTCAGAGAAGGTAATATGTTAATAAAAGATGGATGCTCATTTGGAGTTCAATAAACAAAAAGGATATCAGTTCTGAACTTGACTGGCAACTAATCAACCTTAGAACAAATTAAGGAGTTTGTTTTGTGGATTACTTCATTTTTCTGCTATAAAAAAATTCTAAGCACATACACTAAATATACGGCAATTGTCATCCACTTATCCAAGAAACAACTGACACCCACTTCAGCTAGGTACAGAAAATATCCTATACTTTTTTTAAGGGTTTCTGAACATTTTTCTGAACAAGTCTGAATGCACATAATTATTTAATGTCTTTCTTCCCTCAGGCAAGTGGGTCTATCCATTTAATTCCAAATTCACAGAAATTGAGACTTTCCACATAAACAAATACAGAAGTGTACAGGTACCCATGATGTTCAAGTCAGATAAAGTTAATTCAACTTTTGATGAGAATTTAAGATGCACTGTGATAAAGCTACCATACAAAGGGAAAGCCCACATGCTGATTGTCATCCCAGAAAAGGAAGGAGACTACATTTCACTTGAAGACCATCTGACTACAGAGCTTGTGGAATCCTGGCTTGGAAACATGAAGACCAGGTATTGCGTTGACATCCATTGGCCTTAATGTCTTTTATGATGTCTTGCAGCAAAGCAAAAAAAGCACAACAAAGATTATCTAGTCTTCTCTTTTCACATGCTGGTGTCTCTCTGGCATTATGTATCTACAAAGTAGAGGTCCTTTAATGGCCTACCCACAGCCCAAGTGGCACATGAAAGCTTCTACTCTGAGATGACAAGTCTGTGGCTCCTCTCTGTTAGAAATGTCTCTCTGAGAGCATAGGCAATCTAGTCTTTCCAAATTTTTCCTTAGGCCTTCCCTTCTCCCTCTGTGAATTTAGCCCGGCTATGCAAAGTGCACAATAAATCCAGATATGCAGCATATTTATGAAACCTTTCCTACCAGTGGAAACCCAGAGTAAAGTTGAGTATGAAAATGTAAACCCAAATTATTCCTGTGAAATGTGATTCCTGAAGTGACAATTCTTTCCTCTAGTCAATAAAATCATGCGTCACCCTGGTATCAGGGCACTGGAAGTGCTGGTGGAGGTATTTCATACAGAGAAAGAAATGATTTCTAGCGTCTTTGGCAGTCAACAGATCAGAGACGATATTCTGCCAACCTAAATTCCAGCACACAATCTTTAGTTTTTGCCTCTTCTTTTTACTGGGTAAAGTTCAGTTCCTGAGCAGTGCACATTTCAGCAGTCAAGTGATCTACTATATAGTCCAAGTTTGCATTGATTTTTTTTTTTTTTTTTCCAAACAGAAAAGTGGATATTTCATTTCCAAAGTTCAAACTAGAACAAAAATACAAAATGAAGAAATTGCTTCATGGTCTTGGAATTAAAAACCTCTTTACACGTACAGCGGATCTTAGTCACCTCACAGATGAAGGCTATGTAGCAGTTTCACAGGTAAGCCTTCTAAAATTATTTGCTCTTTGGATTATAACAGTATGTAAAGGGCCCAGCCAAGAGGCTATACCATATACACTTATAAGGACACTAATAGGAAAGGACCTCCTCTGCCACGTATATGGAATCTGCACACTTTAATCAGTTTGGATCCCACCTGAAGTATGAGGTGTGTAGAAGTAAGGGGCGGTTACCTTTCATACGTGCTCAACACCCTCCAAAGCTGCCTTATCCTCCTTATCACAGGAGGAAAGCTCTGCCTCAAGAAGAATATAGTTGGGGGGAAGGAGTGCAATTGAACAAAAACTATGAACAAGAAAACCACTGTAAACGACAGTCAAATGGCAAAAGCCAGAGCAAGGAAGGAAACCCAGAGAGGGAATCCCTCATGCACAGTCCAGGAACAGGTATTCTTCTTAAAAAATAAAGAACTTCAGAAAGTTCAAATAATAACAACTCAAAAAGTAACAGTGAGAAAGAAAACTCGAAGCAGTCTTGCCTTTTATTCTGCATACCTTGGCAGAGAAAAAAACAGAACCTCGCAGCAAAGCTGCACAACACAGCTGCATTCCAACCCGTATGGTGTTCGACTTCATACACTGAAACTTTTAAAGATCATCACTCAAACAGGCAAAGGCAAGGGTGAGGAATGGCCAAAAATAGAGGAACACAGCCCCATGGAAAAAGAGGAGGAGAAGATAACTCAGTACCACTATTTAAAGGAGAGTAAAGATGAATTTCAGATGACTGACAAAAAACAGAGGCAGAATGAGAAGCAGAAAAGAATGGAAGAGAAAGGACTTGACAACCACACCAATATCAAGAAGGAACAGGTTTATGTCACCAGAGATGTCCCGTGAAGAAGAAACAGCTAATCTATACAAAAGACAATTTGCTGCTGATAGAGAATTAAGAGGCATGGTCAAAAAAAGACGATAAAAGAGATACCACACAGAGAAACTGGTGACCTCAAGAACTGGAGTGTGTGGAACGAGATGAAATCCAATTAATGCTAATGCAAATTCATACATTAGAGTAAAAGTAACAAAATTTCTGCAACAAGCTGGATTTATAAACAGTTGAGGAAAACAAGACTCAAATGAGATTAATTTGATACAGGATTTAAAAACAAAGCTTTATAAACCTATGTAAGAAATTTATACAATGCAACTGCTTGTGGTTGTACAGCAGTAATAACCTAGGACCATACCTCTGGGAGAGACTTCACAGAATCACAGATTGGTTGAGGTTGGAAGGGAGTTCTGGAGGTCATCTGGTCCAACCCCGCTGATCAAGCAGGGCCACCTAGACCCACTTGCCCAGGACCACGTCCAGATGGCTTTTTAATATCTCTAAGGGTAGAGACTCCACAACCTCTCTGGGCACCCTGTGCCAGTGCTCACCCTCACAGTGAAAAAGTGTTTCCTGATGTTCAGAGGGAACCTCTTGTGTTTTAGTTTGTGATCACCACCTCTGGTCCTGTCACTGGGCACCACTGGAAAGAGCCTGGTCCCATCTTACTTGCACCCTCCCTTCAGGTATTTGTACCCTATCAGAAAGAATCCTTCTAAGCTACTGGTGGTGCTGTTACAAGTGTCCCTACACCAAATCATTACAGAAACCTTTGTGATTTGCCAAAACTGTTAATAGCTGTATGATAAACACTTCTACACAAGGTTCAAAAACTCCAGGCCCTGAACTAGTTTTGCAAAATTGTGCCGGCTTAACAAAATAACCTTTCTGGGAAAATGGAACATCCTATGAACAAATACTTAACAGATAAAATTGCAGTGCTCTTCAGTTTGGTATAAACTGTTTCATTTTGGGAATCTGCAGCACTTTTCTCTCTTCCTTTTGATCATATAACTATTTCATGCTGATTCTCCGCAGTTAACTCCATTGTGTTATGAGAAAATCACACTTGAATAGTAGCTGCTAACTGATATTAGAAGCAGTACGTGCATGAGCTACAAAGTGCCAGAGGAGCATCCTGTGCCTGCGAATCACGATAGCCCGTTTCATTATTTAGGAATGTTTAGCAGAGAGCTCAACACTGGCGAAGTCCTTCAACCACCTTCACATCAGTCATTCCTAGAATTAGGAATCTGAGAGTTGGGAATGCACTGGCTGACGAGGCAGTTCACCGATACAGACCCAAATTCAGGAGAAGTACTCAGAGGTACACACGGCTGAAAGGACAAAAAGGGATCAGATCCTGCCAGGCTGCAATTTCAGCGGGAAGGGAAGCTCCTCAGACAAATCCAGGATTATACCTCGTTGCCGCACACATTTATTCTCTGCTACCAAATGTACAAATTAGAAATATACAGGAAAAAAAAGCCAAGATTGGTGCATTTGCCTACGCTTTCACAAAATCACCTGTGGGTGCCATATCCAACCAGTCAGAGCTTGTGACTGATGAAAACACACCTCCCACCGTTGAGAAACTCTCCCTTGAACAGTTAGGTGTCAACAAGGAGTGCTATACAAACGCAATGGTCACTTCATCCTACGAGCTGCAAGAACAAAATCTCTAATTGAGGCCTATGCTCAGAATTGTTTATTTTTTATTTATTTATTTATAATTATTTCTGTCACATATTTTATTGCCACATTGCATTTCAGGTTGTCCAAAAGGCAGTAATTGAAGTGGACGAAGAAGGAACGGAGGCGACAGCAGCTAGTGGGTCAGAAATAACTGCATTCACAGTGCCTCCTGTCATCAAAGTGGATCGACCATTCCTTTTTATGATTTTTGAAGAAACTTTTAAAACGTTACTGTTCATTGGCAGGGTTGTTGATCCAACAGAAATGTGAATAAAGGTAACAGTTTCTATTCTGGGGTATGTGAGAAGCTTTATTTCTATTTTATTAATTTACATTAGAAAAAAAAGACAGTGAAATATGAAAATGTGAAAACCTGTTTTGCCTCTTCAGCTAGCAGTAGGTCATCCTATTAATATTTTATTAATGCCCAAGTACCAAGCTAAATTCACTGAGGCACAAAGTGACAAAAATGTGTCTTGTAAAATCTACCATGCAAATTAAGAAAAGCCCAGAGAACTGAACTTTCAAAATTCAATATTTTAGTGATAAGTCTGAATAAAAACCAGAGATTCATATGCCACAACGTTCAGGAAGCTCATTCTCAAACACTGTGAGCTTGATATTCCTCAATGTCATCTTCAGCTGCGATGAGACTTAAGAGCCTGCTGGCCTCAATGCTAGCAGAATTTTGCCACTTATACAAACAGAAGCAGGATCAAGCCCTAAAAGAGAATTTACAGACTCTGTCTAGAGATCTTTATTTTATTACTGTCGAAATTGCACTGAGTCTATCATAAAGTCTGCATCCTCTGGGAGTGTGACCTCTTTCAAAGTGTTTATTCAAGAGTATCAAATCACCTCATTTTCTCAGGGTACATGATGTGCCTGCTTTTGAAATATTCTTTCTATTAAAGACAAAATAATTCTGAAAAATAACAAGTATTCTGAACCTGGAAAATATGAATCTGTACTACTTCATAACACCAAGCTGGGCCTCTCCTAAAAACAGAACTTCTGCATGTATTATCATCTAGGTATCAGGGTCAACTATGTAACAGGACTCTATGCCTGAACTAAGACAGACTTTGGTAGGAAAAATATTAACTCCATAAAAGTGGAATAAATCTATTCACAGAGTTGATCCTAAAATCCAAAAGGTGTGGCCAAAATTTTTCAGAAAAATATTTCCATGATCTAAATACAATTCACTTTATTCAAGTCATGCAGTGATTCCAACAGAACAGCAAGATCTTTAACATTTACTAAATACTAATTAGCAGCAGAGTCCTATATATAAAGTATGAAACAATGAACAAAGCTACTTCTAGCGATGTATTACTCTACTTGCTCATACAGCCTTCACAAAATAGCTGCCCAAAAGGGGGCAGAAGAGTTTTCAAAATCATTTGGCATAGGAGCTTCAGAGGTCTCCATCAGTAAATGCACATAGACAGATGCATCCTCAAGAGAAGATTCAAAAGATACATTATGGGGTAAAGCTGATAAACACCTCTCAAAATCACCCCAGTTACCATTAGGTGTTGACCCACAGCAGCCTAGACACTGCTGTAAGCCACTCACAAAAGGATTTAGCAGGCAGCCTCTGGTATCTGACTAGACTAGGAAGGAGCGTCTAACCCAACTCCACATGGCAGTATGAATGTACCAGGAAAGAAAGAGAATCCCTCCTTCTTGCTTCTGAATTAGTAACAGAAGGAATGCTGCTCTAGATGAGAACCACCCAATTATAACTGTACAGTTGACCTCCAGCTGTTATTTTGAGTTGCAGGTGAAAACAACGCTATGAAGGGTTCAACGGCCTTGGTGCTCTCCAACAGAAGTAACCCAGAAGTAAGCAGCCCCCAAAAAAGACTGCTGGGATGGAGGTCTGGAGTGTGAAGGACTGATGGAAGTATACACAAGACACCAGGAGTATCGTACAAGGAAGACGTGCAGACCAAAAAATGTCTATATAGAGCATTTAAAGATTACATAACAGGAATTTAATACATAGTAGGGTTATTGAGTGGAGCACATGTTATCAGCATTAAAGAAATTAATCAGTTAAAAATGACAGACAAATGACAGCCAATAAGAAACAAAAGACAGACTGTATACAGAACTCATTACATGCTCATTAAGGGGAGAAATAGCTTGGATTCAAGTTTCTGAACTTCCTGGCTGTTCTGCATTGCTCTAGTAAAGGCATCAGAGGGTCAAACACAGTTTTGAGTCCTGTTCTGCAGCTGGGTACTGCTGATCTGAGTTTGGTCCCTGGCAGAAGCCAGACTGAGAACAGCCTGAGCAGTCTCCCGTGGCCCCGGGGTGAGCAGCTGTAGCTGGCACGTTGCGGGACTTGTCCCCGGGGACTGGGAGTATCTGTTTTCATTAATTAGACAAAAGCAGAACCTAGGAGGAGCCAGTATAGGTCATCTGTATATCTGTATCAATACTGCATGTTAAACATCGTACTTCTTGAAGAAGTTTTTAAAGAAATCTGTGATTTACAAGATCCTACTCCAGGCTGCAGAACGAACTGAAAACTCGAGTGTTTCCACAGAATCCAAACAATGTCTGTGACTGAAGACAGAGAATACACCTAAATCCAACTGCAGTGTAAGAAGCTTAAGAATTCAGACAGTAAAACTGTGCTAAATCCAAAGACACATTTTGTACTTCACACAAGACAGCATACATACAGCATTATTACTATTTAAAATAAATACCTTCTATAGGTAAATGCTTTTATTTATTTTAATTATAAAAGATGCCCTGAGAAATTTTTTTTCAAGAACATGCATGTACAGCATTGTCCTAGGTTTTATTTTGAGTAAATCATCATTCGTAATTTTACATTATAAAAAGTAACCACACACGCATATGCATTCACAGATCAGATCATCTTTATCATACACCAATAAATTTTAAAAACCACATATTTCTCTTATCAATATATTTATGCTGCTTCCATTTTGAAATAGAGAAGCTGACAATAGCTTCATAGGCTCTCTCTCAAGTATTGGCATAAATAGAACTTTTTAAAATAGAACTGCATGTTTTCCCATGTTGCAGACAAATTTTTATAGAAACATTAGCATTAATACAAACAAACGCAGATGACATCACCGAAGCATGATAGCTTGCAATAGCAGCTGATTAAAAACTAGATTCATCATTATAAATTATTAAAGTGAAAATACAATCTGAAATACTAAAAATTAAAACAAGTATTTATACAACAAAACTTCTGAAATAAAACTTTTTTTATATCATCTGGAGACATACGCTTTTAGATTGCTTCGAAACTTCCACAGGATTTTTATGAACTTTACTTAGTACTTGTAAAAACATTACCTCCAAATTCACAGCACAATGCTACTGAAGTTTATGTTTTTTATAGACTGATCAATGGGTCTGGACTTTGGTCTTAAATTAGGTTTGAAGATTCTTTAAAATGTGGGATTACTTTTTCGTATTCGTGACAATTCCTTCTACTTCTTGCATAAAACACGGGTGCTAAGAATTGCTAAAATTGTAAATAAGCCAATTAAGTAATGGATACGTGCATTCTAAATCCAAGAATTTGAACTAGAAAGGCATAATTGAAGAAAACAAACCCCGCTCTTTAGCTGCAGCAGTTAAGAGCACATAGCTGAAGTTGTATCTCATAACATTTCACTACAACGTTAGAATTCTGCAACCATTACATTACTTATCAGAACATATGATACAGCTTGGGATTTTATTAGAAGATAAAAAGTTTTAACATTGCAAGATGCATTTTATTCATTCCAGGCGTTAGAGAGTCCCATCTGCTGCTCCCACCTTATCGCACCAGGAACTTGCTTCCACCAGTCTCTGGTTCCTTTCTTTTTCTGTCAGAAGATCTAAGAGTTTGATTTTCTGTTTTTTCTTCATACAAAAGAAGAAACACACATAACATGTTGTTGCTGTATTATTAAATAACGTAACATAATAAACTGCTATTGTGTATAACATTTTAATATAACTCTTGGCTGCTGTGCTTTAAAAGTTAGAAGCTGCTCTGTTTCGTCCACTGAAAAAGCCAAGTGGACATATCCTGAGGGCACTCTTCACAAGAAGGGTGTATATCTGCATTAAGTTTTCTACAGAAGGTCATGTAGAGATCCCTCTAAGTGAGATGGTTAAGGTACTACAAGCAGTCTACTCATGGCTACAAACAATGTCAGAGGTCTCTACTTTAACCCATGATAAAATCTGGGGAAAGCAGAGATGGGGAAGAGAGAGAAATTTGGAGCTCTTTACAGTGTTATTTCTTGGTCTTCTGTTGACCACAATGTCATTTGGGCAATTTCTGTATTTTACACAGCCTTAATTTTTTAATCTTTAAATATACTGTTCTTCAGCTTCTCAGAGTTGTAGCTATGTCAATCAACAACTGTTCATATTGGTTAGAAATATTTCAAAGAACGGGGATTAAATTGTAGAACTGCAAATATTAATTTGCATTCCACCATTAAGTTTTACGGGTGCATCTTGAGCATAGTTCTTGCATTTTCTACTGCCTGAGCATTACCTAAGGTCTAGCAAATGACAATGAAGCTAATGGTCCTTTTCTTGTCACCTGCTTGTGAGCACTGGATCAGAATTTACTGATATATTTTTTCTTGCATCTACATTATTTTAAAAAAGAGAGAATATTTTAATTGGCACACACATCTCTGAAATGGGACAACAAAACATTTGAACTCTTGAGAATGGTAAGTAAAGACCTCTGTTCTCCACCAAAGTAACTTTGGGTTTTAAAAAATTCCTGGAAGATGAATATATGAAATCAGAAATTCTTCATCCCTGCAAACTGCACTATATTGTCAAAACTGAACATTTGCCAATATTCAGTAGAGTAGTTTTATGGAAAAGATTACACTTAAGCAATTAAATAATATTTTGTCCAAACATACAACACTTTGAACTAAGAATCATTAATTATATCTGTCGATATTTTAATTATCAAACAACATATTACTGCCCAATTTTCCATTCTTCACAAACACACATAATTACTTAGAAAAAGAAACATATTAGAAGTTATCTTATTCAGGCTGCAGAGCCAATAAACTAAAAGCTAGGACTTGCCAGAATTAACATGGTCAGTGCAAGGTTTAACCAGCACATATATAAATTTACATGATGATATAGTCTAAAAATATACTCAATTATTATTTTCTCACAAGTTTTCCGCCATAGAATCCATAGATGGTGACACTTATTCATAAGCATCTCTTCAATTGCACGTCTCATTGTACAATTTTCAAATTCTTCTCTCAATAAGAGTCATTTCCACCAACTACTTATATATTTGCTTATCAATTTTTCCATCATTCAACTTAGAAAGTGTTTCCTTGAAATTGACTTTTTTTCTTTTTTACTATGTGTACATTTAGCACCAGGACTGACTTTCTGAAGAAAAGAAAGATAGAAGAGGTACACCTAAACATATCTGTGGTCAATAAGGTTATGCAGATGAACGCATTTACCACCAACCATTCCTGTATCTCTATCTCTTCGTATCTCCTTATAGAGCTGCTCCATTTTCTTAGGAAAACAATTAAGTATTGGGCCAGATTACAAAAATGAAATTGAATCTGCAGCAGACATTATACCATCTTGAGAGTTGTGTTTTCCCAGAAGAACATAGAACATTAAAACTCTTATTCAGAACTAAATGTAGGTCATCCTAAGCCTGCTCCTCTTTATCTCAAAATGTTTTTCTTCCCCTAGTATACCCTCTTGGCTTCTGACACTATGTAGTTTAGGGACTTTTTGAACCAGAGAGAGCATCCAGATCATTGTGTTTGATCAGATACCCACTTTCAACTAGTCTGCTGTTAAGATATTCACTGGGGAATGGCACATTGAGACTTGAAGCTGAGTCTCTTATGTTACACTTTTCTGCCTGAAGACAAAGGTAGAAACTGCTCTGTGTGAGTCTTTTTCTGTCCCTTTGTATTCAAGCAAAAGATATCAGTTTTATTTTCAGTGACAGATAGAAAAACCTTTGAAATTTGGAGAAGTTTTATATGATGTAAAAAATATGTCTAACTAATCTTTGCATCTAACTGCTTCGTGAATATTAATCCATTTACTGTGAGATGGATGAGTAACTGGAATTCCTACAATGGTTGCTAAAAAAAATTTACAACATTTGAACTAATTTTCTGGTTTTAAAGAGAGGGAACAGAGGTATACAGTGATTAGGGTGAAAGCACAGGGGGTTTTGAGCACACCCAATTTTTCAAAGTATGTAGCAGTGTCTGTCATTTTATGTACTCAAGATACACGTCCCGTTTACTTTATAGATAGCTGAAAATGTCAGCGTGTCTATTAATCTAACTGTTGAGTTTGAAATCATGCACTTTGAAATAAGTGATCACCTAATGATGACCTATAAAAAGGCCTGAAGTAAGTACTGTGGGTAATATTTAAGAGAAGGCATTAGACTCTGGCAAAGACAGGGACAGAGTGCAATTTGACTTTGTGCCTTAAGGTACTTCTGCTGTGAAACCACTGGCTCAACACAAATGGTCCACCATCATTCACTACTTATCTTCCAACCTTTTATACAAAGAAAATGTAGTCTGAAAAACAATAGGGCACTATGCAAGCTTGATTTAATTCCAGAACAAATTTATCTTCTACAGTGAAGGTGGTAAAATTCCAGTAGAAAAAATCCTGTGATCACACACCAAGAGATTGTATACAAGTAGCTGAATGCAAGCTGTTCAGAGAGCAACTTTTTACATTTGTTAAACTTTTGAGTGTTTTATTCTACAATTTAGGAATTTTATTAACTTATATCTGTGCGTAAAGTTGGGGGGGGCTGGTGTTTTGGTTTGTTTTTTAAAGGAATCTGAAAATGCTGAAGCTGAAAAATATGAGTTCATACAGATATTTAATTCTCCAGAAAGGACCACTCGAGATATCACTATCACTACTGTTTCCTCTTCATACCTGGCAAACCAGGGTAAGGTGTCTCCTCTTTCCTCTCTGGTGCAGGCTCCATATCTCAGCTCCGTTATCTTTGACCAGCAACTCATAACCTCACATTCTAGACTCTCCTTTCATTCTTTGTCTGTCATACCTATTCAGACTTCCAAGGCTCAGCTTGCATTTCCCCATACTGTTCAGTTTCTAGTGCTGGTTTCTATTATACTTAAGTCTACTTTTGCAAACAACCTCCCTTTCTTGCTATAGCTGGCTTCTTTCCTTTCTCCATTCTGCCTTGGCTAAGAAAGCAAATCTCTGATAGCAAAGACAAATCTCAGTTTGAACACCCAAAATTACAGCCCGTCCAATGACAGTAATTTAGAACTACAAGTTACAGTGTAAAAGGAATCTGCAGGGAATTAGCTGCTAGAGTCTACAGAGATTTGACTGAGTAAGTACACATCACAGCGATTTGCTAAGACTGTCACACTTTTATCACAGGAGCAAACAAATTCATCTTTGATTTGTTATTGCAAAACGCTGAACAGTTTAGGCTGCTGTTTAAGTAAAACCAGCCTGAGGGAGATGCCTAGCGTTGATTTTTTTTTATCTAAATGGTTAAGGTAGGGCAAAGAAAGCAGCCTTAATAACAAGCAGCAGTTCATCATAACTCTCAAAATTCATCATGAAATCATTACATAATAATACACAAACACATATAAGCACATAAAAAGAAGGAAAAGGAAAAAATTAAATCATCTAACAATACATACATTCTGTTTCTCCAACTAAAAGCAGCTAAATCACTGTGACTGCAGTTATATATCAAATGCACTAACCTTCACTTTGTCCCATTCCACCCTCCCCATAATGTACCAGCTGAACACAAACATGTGAAGGAAAAACAATGTGAAAGACTAATTAAAAGGGAATGCAATCTTAAAAACACTTGTAATTGCACACATCACACTTCTACCCTGCTATTTTAGTATTTCAAAATCTGGGTGCAGAAGTATTCATAAATATAGGCTTAATTTTACATGGCTCTTTTGAGTTCCTTTTGAAAATGTTACCCGTAAGCTTGATTTAACCTCTCGGCAACCACTTACATGCTCATCTTTCGGGACTGACTCTCCTTATTCCCATTGTTCTTTTGATCAGCTGAGTTAAATAAGTTGCGAGAAGAACTGGAAGGGAAGGCAGCATTCCCACTATTACCAGTAGAATGAGTCCGGAATGAATCATCTGAAATAGAGTTACAATTTAGACAAAGAGTTTTGTCTGTAAAAAATACACAGAGACTAAAGAGAATAAGCTGTTTTTCCCGTGGCAATAGTGGCATATTTCCTACGGCAATAATCCAAAAGTTTAATTTCCTGTAAGGGAATGGTTTCAACTTAACATTTCTTCAAGTATTTTTACAAAAAAAAACGCTAAATGAAAATAATTAGAAGACATATTTTGGAAGAGAGGATTAATATATTGAATATATTAAAATAGTGAGGTTTAACTGGCCAATCTTTAGCTTCTTAAAATTTAGCTGTTTCATCTAAGCTAATTGTCTAGCGTCTATTGGTAATGAGTGGAAAAAGACAGGTTCCTCTAGGAAGCAATTCATCTGATTCTAATCTTTAATCATCCAAACTCTTCAACAGCAAACGGAGAGAGAGGCATTTCCAGACAGCAGTTTCTCTCCGCTAATTCAGTAGAAGTTATACGTAATATCCCTTTCCTCACCCTTTCATAGGTGGAGGCAAATTGCAAACCCAACCTTTTTATGACATCCAAAACGCCAATCAAGAAATGCCAAACTCATTTTATTTTTACTACTTTAAAATGTAATTTTAAATGAACCCACCCAAAAACTGAAACATTGACTAACTAGACTAGCACTAACATGCTCAAAGGTATTGGGTATCTATTATTCTAGGTTCTTTAGGAGAACGGTATCTTACAGTATGCCTGTTTAATGGGGCCCACATATTCAGCAACCCACAAAAAATGAATGTAAAATGTAATATAACCTACTTACCACTAAAGGATAACATACAACTCTTTCCCATTCCTGATACTGAAGATGTATATCCTGTAGCAGAGCTTTTACTTAAAAAACAAACAAAACAAAACCAAATAGCTTATTACAGAAAAGTATTCTTCTCAGTTGTATCATCCTGCTGTTTAATATTATTGGAGGCTACTTCTGAGTTTATATGACAAAACTAAATGAGAAAGTTACGCTGAAATTTCTTTAAGAAATGTACAAATTTATATTTAGCAGTTCATATTGAAGAATATTTTTAATATATGATAAAAGGTGACATATATTAACTTAAAAGGAACTCATAACAATTTGTAGGCTTCAGCAGGTCTTAAAATGGTATTTCTCCCCTCAGTTCAAAACTGCATACCTTAATCAATTAAAGAGAAAGCTGAAAATTTAGGTCACAATTCAGTGAGCAGATCCCTACTTTCACAGATTCATGTGCATATAATTTCATAACAGTTATCTATTGGGTAAACAGTTGCCTATGGGGTAAGCAATGAAGATAATAAAGATACTTAGGACACTTGTCTATGTTGCTGTATTTTGGATGTAGTGCTTGAGTACTGAAAGACTGGCTTCGAACCAACTTGGATTTCTTGTCTTCTTTGCCTAAAATTATAAGTAGCAAAAATTTTTACCATGGATATCATTCCATTTCCTCAGTAATTAAGAACATTTTTAAATGTCATTTTCTGTCACCCTATGCTAGCTGAAGGAACTGATTTAAATACTTCAATAACCATAAGTTTTATTTATGTCACCTATTTATATACTAAAGAATAAGACAAAACTAAAAAGCATAGAAAACACATTCAGTTCTAGGAATGGAATCTTTTCCTATGTGAAACTTTGGCCCACAAATGGCAACTGCAGCTTTGCTGGGTTTTAAGCTGCTGATGTGAGAACAAAGCATTCTAGAAGAGTTGTTAAAGAGTTCTTACCTGCTGATGTACCAGAAGAGCTTCCAGGAACAGAGAGTGTGATGCTTTTTGCCAACACTGATGATGTTTTACTGTCTCTACCTAAAAAAAAGTCCAGTATAAATACTTCTCTCTTGAAGGTTAACTTTAAATAAAGAGGATGTAACATATCACAGGCCTGGGGTAAACAGTAATAATATCTAATCCCGTGCTACTAACACTTCAGAAATACCACAGACAAGTACTTACGTTACATCCCAAAATGAAAAACATCAGAGAACTAAAACTGTGACATATTTTGTTGATAAAGTAAAAAAGTCTTCCTTCTAATATGGGGCCAGTTTTCAGAAATATCTTTAGAAATATATAGAAAAAAAGTTTTATTGCCACTTTCTAAAACTCTGCTATTTACTGTATAAAGTGTCTCTTTTCTGCTCCCTTCTCTTCTGCCTTTGTAGAATGCATGCACAAACAATATGTACACAAATAAACAAACTTACGCTTCTTTTCAAACATTTTATCATTAACATTTGTAGACCTTCCTTCATTTTGCTGCTTCTCTTTTTCTAATTGTTCCTAAAAAAATGAATAATTTTCTTAGGCATTACTCAGAAAAAAGTAAATAAATTGTATTTCAACCAGGGATTGCTTCCAAATCACCAAAATAACAATTAATTTCTTCTCTCTCCTCCTATTAGTAGAACTCCTAGTGAATAACCAGAAAATCAACTAATAGTACAGAATGAAATGAGAGTACATATCCTATATGAAAATCACACCAAAAAACGTTGACTTTAATTACGAAGGAACCTCAGAGTTGAAGTTCCCATTTATAACTTAAGCCTGGCCTTTTTTTTTTTAATTAAAAACACACAGAAATTGGCAACTGACAACATAAAAATTTTGTGCCACACAGAAACTCTTATAATAGGACTGGCAATATTTTTAATTCAAACAATATTTTTAATTCAATGAAAATGTTTTTCTCAAATAGTTATGTGTGTGACATATGCTCAAACTTTTTAAAGGTCTAAAATTAGCATCTACCGTTGAAAAGCCTTTATGCAAAACAAAACCAAATATTACAGTTCTTGAAGTCTGAGGAATTTATTTGCCCTTCTGTAATTTAGCTAGCCTTAGAATACCTTTTGAGAGCACATCCGTAGACAGAAGACAGTGTTAACACAGTTCCATCAATAATTTCAAAAGCCAGAACTTGCTTCAGGATTATTGGTGAATAGATACCACTCCAACTTCAAAAAGCTATTAGCTTATTTTCTGTACTATGTTCATAATGAAAAGTGCCAAGTGAACCTCAATTGTTCTACTCTATTTTTTCATTTCACTCTAATTACTACCCAAGTTACAAAAAANGGTATGCCCATATCAATGGGATATATCATAAAAATACAAATGCTCTTCTAAAGTCTAGCTGTAGAAACAAGGTAAAAACGAATGTTATTATACAATACACTATAATCCAGTATGCACTGGAGGCTATTTTATCGCAGCCCCAAATGCTTTCACTCTAAAAACATTAATTGTATCTACCTAAAAACTGCTAAAGCTAAGTTCAGGTCTCTGAATATGTGTATGCAGGTCCTGAGAACAATGCTTGAACCTTTGGCTGGAGCTAATGGGAGGTGGCACGGACCCCATGAGACAGGTACCATGAACTGAGAAATCAACTGCCCACGAGAAGGCCCGCGGTACCTATTGACATCAGCGGCCACAAATGTAGGCTCTGTAGCAATCCCAAAGAGGAAAAAGTGACATTGGACAGTCTTGAATCTGTTCTGGTTCATTACAGAGGAGCTGAATTACTACACGTCAGGTGACCTATGCTAATGAAATTCGTCTTCTTCTAAACCCTATCAGCTTCTTGGCTTCTCCCACCTCAGGCTGGAGAGGAGGCAGCAGAACGGAGGACTGCAGCAATCTAACCTAGGCTTTGTGAAGATGTGGTAGGCTCTGTGGTGAAGCGCCTGCTGACGCTTTTGCTTACAACCATGACTGAAGATGAACAGTTTTATACGTCGGAAAAGCATTCCGCACACTTCTCTTCCAAACCCTAAGTAACTTGTAGCTCCTTTTGCTCTACACAACCTGCACTAAGTTTCCCTCCTGCCGGGCTGCAGATGTCAACGGCCTTTCTTTCTTCCTTTTTTTTCTGGCTAACAGGAAAGCTTGTAACACAGAGAGCCTCCTTCGGCTTCCCTGGCACAAAAGAAGTTCTGACATTAATTTCTTTGCCTGTGGAAGCTGTATGTGAATTCTGAGGTGTTTCATTATTCAATCTATTATGTTATACATGCCTGGCAAATTGCTAAGCTCCCTCAAAAAGATTTCATAAAGGTGTGCTGAAGGGTTTGGGATTTTAGAACTATAGAGGCATCAAGCATGAGTATTTTTCAAGAAATTTCAGTTTCCCTTTCTAACTGATACAGTAAAATTTAGGTAGTGAAGAAAAAGAAGTTACATGTTACTTTGAAGGATTTAACCCTATTGTAAAGTGTACAATGAAACCACACACAGATTATGAACCTACCAGGTGTTTCCATAATATGCACTTCCCCTACCTTAAAATTATTGCCTTGTTAATATTTAGCTACAAACTATTAAAAAAAGGACAGATTGTACTCATAAAATATACCATTTCCAAAAGGAGATGTTCTTGTCTCTCTTTTTCTTGATCCAATAAATCATTTTCGTAAAATCTTTTCTGAAACTTCAAAATAAAATTAATAAAAATAAAAAATCACTACATGAAAATGGGAATTAAAAGTACTTGGTAAGTATTAAAGTTAGTAAGTACTTACAACATCTACAGAGATCTCCATTCTGTCCAATTCTAACACTGTCTATAAAGAAAATCAAACCATTGTTTATCGTTACTCAGCAGCATGCCACACTTTTAACTAAAAAAACTGTCCAAATAAGAAGCTTAGAATAGTGGTACTCAAAATTAAACACACCTTTTCTTCCTAAACATTTGAAGCCTATGCTCGTATTTTTGTGCTACAAATGCAGTTAAAATCTGTCAGAGGGTATTCTCAGAGCTCTGCTGAGACTCACAACGAAGAACTAATAGACTGTCTATATGGCACTCAAACTACACTCCAGGAAAGCACAGAAGCATGAACGGCCGGAGCGTGGACCTGGGAACCAGGACTGAAAAAACTACCCAGGAATCTGTGAATAAGCCAGGATGCTCCAGGCAGGTGTTGACCCACTCTGTCCTACAGACTGGCCCTATGAGGAAGCCACCTACTTTAGCTACTTCACTTCATGGCTTCTTTGAGAATAAGCATGGGCATCCCTTAAAGATGTACTTTTTTTGTGAATATTCATATTACAAAGACATTTGTAACATTTCAAACTCCTGCGAATCCTTTATCTGTGTACTGTAAAATAAACAGATTAACAAGATAACTCTGCCTCAAAGACTTGATCATTTTTACTAGGGTCAACCTTTAATCCTATTTGTAGTCATCTGCTATTTTTTCACAAATGGTCATTGAACCACAATCCTGAATCCCAGCCACTAGAAAATAACTGCAATATAATAACCAAGGAAACACCAACTCTCTTAAATTTGACAGAATACACTATACTACTACTTCTATTAATTGTTCAAAATTACATAACACAATAGAATTCTTTAGACTCCTGTTATTACATCAAGAGAATCAACAGAAAGCGTAACTTTGATCATCTTAACTTTTAACGATAATCTCAAGAGAAAACACCGCTGGAAAAGAAAAATGCTTACTCTTTTTACAATAGTCAGGACATCTTTGTCTTTCTCTTGACACAAAAGCTTCCTTATACATAATTCCAGCTGCTGAAGTAAATGTTTATCAGTGGGAATCTTCAGAGTAGATTTAACTTTTGGCAACAAATAGCACAGCTTCATTCTACAAAAAAAAAAGTGAATATTCACATTTTGGTGCCTATGTTTAATAAACATTAATTTTTGCATTTCATGCTAGCATTTGACATCAAATAATTAAGTGATTAGGTCTTATTTTTCAGAAATTATTGTTGCTTATCTGTTGTTTCTAGACATACTGTAACATTTTCAAAACCTTCTCCATAGACTGGGACTACAGTCCTGTGTATATCTCAAAGTCAATAAAGATTTCTTCGGTTTGGGGGGGAGGTTTAACCTCGAAAGATAAGCAGACCTCTAGATTTTCAAAATTATCTATATGCTTAAATCTATCAGGTACCTAAATAACCTGGAAATCTGGTCCATCAGTACAAAGGAGCCCAAGTCACCGTGTGGATGCATTTTTATTTGTTACTAGCGCACCCCTGCAAAGCTCAACTGTGCCTGCTTTCAAACTGAATGGCATAAAGCACTTATGTGAACCTAACCATGGATTTTCTGTACTAAGGACTGGAATTCTTCTCTGGGTACCCAGCTCACTGAGCTGGACGACAGGGGTGGGGAGCAGAACGAACCCCCATAAGCCAAGAGCAAATGGTCACTGAGCTACTACACCACTTAGACGCACACAAGTCTCGGGGGCTGGATGGGATCCACCCAAGGGTACTGAGGGAGCTGGCGGAAGTGCTCACCGACCCACTTGCCATCATTTGTCAGCAGTACTGGCTACCCGAGGAAGGTCCCAGTTGACTGGAGGCTAGCAAATGGGACACCCAGCTACAAGAAGGGCTGGGAGGAGGATTCGGGAACTACAGGCCTGTCACTCTGACCTTGCTGCCAGGGAAGGTTACGGAGCAGATCATCCTGGGCACCATCCCGCGACACATACAGGACAACCGGGTGATCAGGCCCATGGCTTCATGAAAGGCAGGTCCTGCTTGACTAACCTCATCTCCTGCTAGGACAAGGTGACCCGCTCAGTGCATGAGGGAAAGGCTGTGGATGTTGTACTGTGTTCAGTTTTGGGCCCCTCACTGCAAGAAAGACACTGAGGTGCTGGAGTGCGTCCAGAGAAGGGCAACGAAGCTGGTGAGGGATCTGGAGCA
Organism: Anarhynchus alexandrinus; assembly: GCA_008711295.1. Classification (NCBI taxonomy): domain Eukaryota; kingdom Metazoa; phylum Chordata; class Aves; order Charadriiformes; family Charadriidae; genus Anarhynchus; species Anarhynchus alexandrinus. The sequence continues at coordinate 1,120,126 of VUYV01000093.1, read as the reverse complement.
AAAGTCTTGTGAGAAGTCCCTGAGGGAACTGGGGTTGTTCAGCCTGGAGAAAAGGGGGCTCAGGGGAGACCTTATTGCTCTCTGCAACTACCTGAAAGGAGCTTCTAGCCAGGTGGGGGATGGTCTCTTCGCCCAAGGAATAGGCCATAGGACAAGAGGAAACAGCCTCAAGTTGCGCCAGGGGAGGTTTAGGATGGATATTAGGAAAAATTTCTTCACCAAAAGAGTTGTCAAGCATTAGAATAGACTGCCCAGGGAAGTGGTGGAGTCACCATCCCTGGAGGTATTTGAAAGATGTGTAGACATGGCGCTTAGGGATATGGTTTAGTGGTGGACTTGGCACGGTTGGACTCGATGATCTGAAGTGTCTTTTCCAACCTAAATGGTTCTATGATTCTGTAATTATTGATTTGCCTCGATTCCTAGATATTGTTTCTAAACTGGTTATACAAAAAATGCGTTAATTGCTTTTTACATTAAGACCAAAATACTCTGCAGATTTAATAAAAATATTCCATACATTTAAGAAAATAAAAATTACAGCATTTGATCAGACTTCAATAATAGTGAATATTTTTAATCTGTAGGCATATAGTAAAAAAAACCTCAAGAACAATACATGGTGATATTCTCCTCTGTTCTCAGATCCCACTGGCTTGTGATCAGAGACAATTCTGTGTCAGAAATAGTAACTCTGTGATTATTAACATTCAAAAAAATTTTCTTTTAGAAATTCATCTGGTTTTATACCTTCAAAGCATTTTAACCTTCACAACTTACCATTAGATAGAGTTACAGCACTCTGTAGAAAGCTAGAATAATATGTCCTTAAGTTTGTTTTAAAATTATGAGCTAACAACTATGTCTGACTTCTAAGCTTCAGTCCACTACAGACAGTGAATTCCTTTTGTAAAAAGTGATAGGGAATAATCCAGAAAAGAATTATTGCAAAATTAATTTTAATGCTAGTTAAGGAATTGTGAGTTATTTCAAGTTTTCATTACACTTTAATATTGTATCAATAGAGCTTTTAATTAAAATGTTTGTTAAAAGCAATAAGTTACTTCAGATTACATACAAATTTAACTTATTGTTTTAATATAATCATCTTAAGAACACGAGATATGAATGTTAACCTATATGCACAAAATGGCTCAGTTTTTACATTTGGGATCCTGCTGAATTGAGATGTTGGGAGTTATACTAAACACAAGGTCTGTTTAAATAGTTTAACTTGGTAATAAAGTGTACCTAGTGAAGCTTACTGAATGCACACATGAATGTCCAAAATATGCTTATGTAAATCTCTATGCAGCATTAGTATTAGATGTTCAGACATGTTAATGGTGACAACATGAATTACACACATTAGAAATAAGATTAAAAGCATAAATTCACACAAAACACGTGACAAAAAAAAGGAACTATTTTCTTATTGGTAATAATGCCTGGTCCCTATCTGTTCAGTGAAAAAAAAACTGACTACAAAAATAATTAAAAAAACACTGTATAAAAACTAAAAACATACCAAATTCCCATACGTTTTTCTCTTCTTTTGCCATTTACCCTAACAATGAAGTAGAGAACTTTTACATAAGGTAAAACCTATGCTAACTTGTTAAGCTCAGACCACTGACAGAATTGCTTGCATGTTCTGCTTTACGTATAGCGATGCTGAAATGGACGGAAATTAATGGAGACCGTGAAGTTATGTTTCTCCCTCTATACCCATGAAACAGCGTATTACTTTCTTCTCATTTCTTGCTGGTTCCTCTGTCTCATTGTTCCTTTCACTCCCAAAACCTAACGCTTTTGATCAGTCCCCCAAACACTCAGACTGACCTGCTTCTGTGATTTTCCAACATCATTCCCATAGTCCCTTACACCTTTAATACTGGTCACCCTGAAGGCTCTGTACCTTTTTGCTCAAGTCCCACTATTTAAACCAGACATAAAACCTGTAAAAACATTTCTTTATATATTATTTAAAGCTTTTTTCCTTTACACTGCTACATACTCTTTGTACAGTACCTCACATTGGCCACTGGATCATGTGTAAGTTCAAGCACAGGTAGAAAGAAGTATTTACAGAAGAATGACTTTGAAAACAGTTCCATAATGAATTCACAGGTATCTAAAAAACGAAGTCTGTTCCAGTAACTTTTTCCTTGGCCCAGTTCTGAAAAATAACAATGTATGGATATTATACATTAAGTTTTCAATGTCAGCTAGAAAACATTTCAAAGGTTAACCCTTGATTCAAAAATGATAATCACACTCATCACAAGGCACACCTCAGCCTATCTCACAGAATCACAGAATAGTCAGGGTTGGAAGGGACCTCTGGAGATCATCTAGTCCAACCCCCCCGCCAGAGCAGGGTCACCTACAGCAGTTCCACAGGACAGCGTCCAGGCGGGTTTTGAATGTCTCCAGTGTGGGAGACTCCACAACCTCTCTGGGCAGCCTGTGCCAGTGCTCCACTACCCTCGAGGTAAAGAAGCTCCTCCTCATGTTAAGATTGAACTTTCTATGTTCAAGCTTGTGCCCATTACCCCTCGTCCTATCACTGGGCACCACTGAAAAAAGACTGCTCCCATCCCCCTGGCATCCTCCCTTTAAGTATCTATAAGCGTTAATACGATCCCCCCTCAATCTTCTTTTCTCTAGACTAAAGAGACCCAAGTCTCTAAGCCTTTCCTCATATGAGAGATGTTCTAATCCCCTAATCATCTTCGTAGCCCTTTGCTGGACCCTCTCCAGCAGATCCCTGTCTTTCTTGAACCGGGGAGCCCAGAACTGGACGCAGTTCAGTTCAATTCAATTCAATTTCAGTTCAATTCTTTCTTTCAGTGAAAACCTAAACTTCTGAATTCAATGACTGTTTCTGTCAGTGAGCATTTTGTTCAGAAATACAACCTGTCCATCAAACCATTTGAAAAACCAAAAATAGCAAGGGAACTAGCCACCATGTTGAACAAAGCCCTGTATGCCTTTCAAACCGTATCACAGGTGAATCAAAACTACTGTGTAAACATTACGGGTTGCTAATGTGAACTATTCAAACTTCTAACCTATCTTTAAAACACATAGCATAGACCAGAAAGTCAACTTAGGTGACCAACTCATTCATAAATTAATTTCTGAGAAGATTTATTCAGCACTTCTTATGCTGAAGCCTCTAGAGAATTTTCCTTCTCTAAAGGAACTCTGCTTTGCATATCGCAGTGCCTACAGCTAAGCAATCTTGGATTCAAGAACTAGGGCTGGAGGGGTCTTGGCATATTATCAGTTTCCCACATCACCTCTTTTCCAATCCCTTTGCATAAGCTTCAGATATATTCTTCCCATACACACAATATGTTTTGCCTGGTGATAATACGAGCAATTGAATGTCTTCTAAGTATAATCCCACCAATGATGGCAGGAAGTTACACTGAATAAATATAACCACAAACAGATTCCAGTCAAAATTAACTTGCATATCTAAGTAATCAAGGAAAAATTATCTTACGTTCAATCAGTTTCTGAATAACCTCATGCCTCTGTTCTTGTTTGCGATTATAACGTAAATAAACGCAGAGAGTTCGAGCAGCTGCTTTTTGGACTGGCAGCACATTCTTGAAAGAAATAAAGGGAACACAATTAAACATACTTGAAGGAATATGACTAAAAATGTATAAAAATTTGAGAAGTAGAAAAAATAGCTAAAAACTAGCCTAACTTTATAAATTTTGAAATAATTGGCATAATGTAAGGGAGAATAAGGAAGTTGGGGCCAATTCATGAGACACCAACTTCTTTATCCCTTCTGCCTAACTTGTTTATTCAACTACTTCATAAACGTCTTAAAGTATTCCATGTTTGGAAGGCACCTTCTATACTGTAGGTGTTAGAATATAAAACTTGCAACATCTTCTCTTACAACAGACAGTTTTACTCTTGAATTAATTCAATAAAATTTCACACTAGTACTTCTAAATCACCATTGAGTTTCAGAATGAAGTGTTCTTTCATAAAGAATGGAACACAATGCAAACTCATGTATGGAATCAGGAAAAAGGCGGCATATCCCAGAGGAAAAAGTTTTGATTCAGCTAGAAACAAACTGATAACGAGGACAAGGAAGGAAAGAAGTCTTGAGTGGGAGGAAAAACATGACAATCTGTCAATTCAAATTTTGCTCCTCAAATGGGGGGGAGTTCTCAGAATAATTTCTCAGTCTCATATATATAAAAAACCCCCAGCCTGATATACCATACACAATGAGAAATAGTACTTTAGGATTAATATAGTATATAAAGTACTACTTAATATAGTATATAAAGCACTACACATAGCAGATATCTGGTGGTCATTGTTCTAAATAGCGTAAACAAATAAAAAACCAATGGGAAAAGAGACAGGCGGGCTCACATTTGTCAAAATGATTGTCAACATTCTGTGAAGAAAACGGTAATAAATCTGATCACTTGATATGATATGAGGGAGACATGCATATTTTTGTAGTAACTTCTCATGAGTTCTCCATTTTAAAGAAGTTGCTGCTCTCTGTTCTGCTGTTGTTAATGCAGGAATCAAGTCAGGAATAGACAATAGCTAGAAATAAAAATATAAACATTAAAATAATTTTACACCTTCTAGCTGTATGTCACGTTGCTATGCTTAAAACACACATCACAGCAATGTAAGAAAGGAAGATATTTTAAAGGGTCAATTAATTCCTCTCCTCAGACACGAGCAGCTACGCTGTGACCATTTCCAGTAGATATTAGTCTAACTCGTTCTTAAAAGAATTCAATGATTGATTAAACAATCCCCCCTAAGCAGTAAGTTCCACTTAATTAGTCAAAAAGCTATTCCAGTACCTAACTAAATGCACTTTCATTTCCAATCCCTCCTCCTGACAAAGAAAAAGTAATCACTGCTCTCTTTGTAATACCCTTTTACAGATATGAAGACCATTACGATAACCCTCCTCAGTGTTTTCTTTCTCAAACCAAATAAATCCCATTCTCCTTCTAGCCTTTTAATCTTTGCAGTTTTTCTTCTCAGCTCCCTAATTAATTTTAGTAGGAATTATACACCTTTTCTCAGTAGGAGGCAAAGGCTGTACAGTAGCCAAGCTACATTCTCTTTAGCACTAAGCAAAATGAAACAGACTGCCACACTTGACGTTGCACTTGTTATATGTTATGTACATTTACAGCTGTAAACACCTGACAAATTCATATTTCAAATTACACTCTCAACTTTTGTCCATACAAGAAAATAAATTTATTCAGTTCGTATATTGTTGGAATATCTCAATTTCTGTATACATTTAGGAAGTATTCTCAAAAAAACACCTTGAAGCAGGAGATGTTTTATGTTCCATTTTACAGGTGAGGAGTCACTGAATAAACCACCATCCAGAGCCACATACAATTAAATTAGCTAAGTTGGGAGCTGAACACAGATCTCCTGAATCCTAATTCAGTGCCTTTACTTCAGGAAATAGGCTTCCTTGTAGCAGAAAATGGCAACCATGAGCAGCTGCCACATCAATATATATATATAAAAAAAAAGATTAATTATTAGCTACCACCTGTTTAGCACAAAACCAAGTTTTGTTTTAATTTAATGATTGTATTTCAAAATTTGATCTAATTCAGCAAATCTGTGGTTAATTAGAAAAAGAACATGGATAAACTGTTCATTTTTATATTAAGCCTAATTTTTCAAAATCTTTTTTTTATTTTAAAGTTTAGAAAGTCAAGAAACAATGAAAAAAACACAGAAACTTTATATATCTCTCCAAAGCAGAAACTAATCATGAAAGCCTTTTCATACAATATATGTGTGAACAACTTTGCCACTACCTTTATTTAGAAAGCAAATTAAAAAAACATGAGAAGACCCACCTTGCTTTCTGATCCACTGTTTTCTCCTCCATTAGTCATCAGTTCAAGGATTTCAGGAAGGTGACCTACCAGGGCATCTAACACCTATTTAAAGAAAGGCTGCATGAATGAGGTCTGTAAATTAACTTGACTCAATTTTTATCTCTCACCAACATATGCCTGCTAACATCTCTTCTGTTACTGTTCTCACATCCATGTTAAAAAAAAAAAAACACACACAAAAAAAAACCCAAAAGATGCAACACATTTGCATTGATGAGGATTGGGATTTAAAATTGTTATTTTAATGTAGTATGTAATATAAGTATTATAGGTTTCAGTTTAGGAAAACAAACTATAGTTTTGATTCATGTGAAAATCACAGTCAATGCTTTCTAAACTATTAACTATTCACAGCATACAGTATTTTAAAATAAACATTCCTTCTTAAGAAAGATCTGTATTTCATAGACAGTTAAGTAAGAGCCCTGACAAACAGAAAGAAACAGGCTTTTTTATATTTGTCAGCTGAATCTTAAAAGCAGTATTTCCTGCTTTAAGAAAAACTGCAGTTTTGAAATTATAACAGAATATATAGTCTATATTAATAGAATAACTCTATTTTCAAATGTTGTAATACATGAAACTAGGCTAGAAAAGTACATAATGAAAAAATTTTTTCCACCAATTCTGACAGAGTTGGTATATACGATAAAGTACCAAATATTTTTTTTTGTTATTTAGATAACTGTATAGGGAACAAACCAAGGAATTTTTCAAAATCACCAGCTCCTTCAGAGTCTCAACTTTCAGGTGTTCAACTTGAGAAATCTTTTAAGATATGTCAGAATTTCATAAACTGTAAGTACATGTTCTGTGAACGCTTTTAATTTCCTTGAGAATGTCTATCAAATGGCACCAAAACAAAAAGGAGCATCTGAAAGCAAAACTCATTTTTCCATGCCATATCCAAAGAGTCTACATAGGAAGAAAAAGATCAGCTACTGGAATAACTGGTATCAGAGGAAATGGTGATTTTGTCTCAAACATAAATATTTGTCTTTTTTTCAATCCCCAAAACTCTCACTATTGTCTGTAGTACAGCTAAGTGATTCATGTTTTACGCAGGTTGAAACTGAGGTACGCTAAACTAAACTCATAAACACTCACAGATTCTGTACCAGGTCTTGGACTGAAACTATTTTTATAAATCTTGATCTTTGAACCATACAAAACTTCTTCCTCTCCTCTTCCATTGGGGAAATGAAAATAAAACATAGTGAAAACCTTTAACACTATCAACAATTATTTTAATATAATATGAAACCCAAATCTTTCCACAGAATTTGTAAGGTAATAAATAATGTAGCAATTAAACCAAACTAGAATGAATATTTTTTAAAGCTAATAAATTCAGTGTGGGTTTACTAAATTCAAACGTTTTCCTATTTTCCTCCTTTTTATTCACAGAAGGCCAGTATCTTTCTGAAGTATCTGTGAAACAGAAAAGCTGTTGATCATTTCAAACAGTTACTGTACTGCCTTATTGCGGAGTTATCAAACATCAAGATAATCTGCCTCCATGTAACAAGCAAAAGAAAGTTCCAATAAAAGTATATTACCTCCAGTGACTCATCCTGTAATAGTGTCACCAGTTCTTTATGTATTGTATAGACACCAGAATTTAAAAGCTTAGCAACCTAGAAAATGACAGTAAGGTAGCAAGGTGAAGCATTCTTTAGTTCCATGGCACTACAACAGCTCTACTACATGTGCGTACTTTACAGCAAGCATGAAGAAGGGATGCAGAACAACTGTTAAATATCTAAAGTTGTGTACTTCCCCATTGGTCACATTGAAAATATGCTTATATAAAGCACATGAGGCAAGAAATAGGTCTATTACCTAACCATGAAACACACTTTTAGAATTAACTTTATTTCACATTTACCAAAAATTTTTACTGCAAAGCTAGAAAAATTCCTTCTGGAATATTCAAATGTTGTACTTCATGCTCCTTAGGAGAGTTAACAGTCAGTCTGCTATGTAATTTACAAAAGATAAAATATACACACTGGCTTAGCCTGTGCTGGATTTTAAGTTTCCTCAACATTTCCATCTGAAATTTTCACTCCTTACTTCTCTGGGTTTTTTACTGTGATTCATAAATCACATATAAATGTCTAAAAAACACCAGCAGTCCATCTCCACACTGTTAAAAAGATTTTACAGCAAATATGAAAAAAAACTTGAGGAATGAGATTTTTGCCATACAGAATATTTAGAAGATGCTTTTTAATGGTTTTCTTTATTTACATAAGCCAACTGAAAATAACAGCTTACTTCCAATCAAGACGAAGCTTTAAGGAAATGGGTATAGGGAGTTTATTTAAAAAAAAAAATCCACTTAGCAGTGAATGCCATAAATTACTCATTTTTGGCTGTCGCGTGTTTGCCTAGTTATGGTGTTAAAATTAAATCAACCAGCACTAAATGTACATTCAGACCAAGGTACAATTTTACAGGTTTTTTTGAATGAGCTGAAGTACTTTGCTTATATTCGGGCAGTACCTTAAAAGTGTTACACATCTAACACAAAATATTATGCAGAATTAGATGCTCATTTTACAATTTCAACAATTACCTTGGATTATCATTCATTAAGACAAGGCATCAGTAGGTAACGAGAACTGGAAATCCATCCGTCTTTCTTACAATGGTGGAAATAAAGCCATTTACGCCTCTACTAGTCATTTAAATGTTTTCAGCAAGCTGCTTAACTTACCAACTTCCCCAGCAACAAACTGGGATGAAAGGCTAGCTCGAGGACTGAAACACAAGGGTTCTCAGTAAAACACTGGGAAAACCTTGAAGATCTCCCTATGTGGGTTACTACAATCCGGAGAGAGTGTATTTTCATTTCTGGAATTCACCCCGCGTATCTAATAATATCTACGCAGTTGTACATTTTTTAACTTTTATGAAAATAATGCAGCAGAACTTATGTAAACTGAATGGCATAATAAGAATACATAAGTTTTCACATGTGCATACATTTCCAAGTAGTTTCATGTTAAATTGAGCATTTAACTTTGATTTTATTCATATAAATATTCTCCATAGAACACCAGGATAGTAGCAAACTGTGCAGTTCTAAGGAAAGTTTTCAGGACCAGAAGTGGCAAGTTTCTTTCTCACATTTGTCTCGTTATTTTCTAATGGCACTGAAAACCTTCAAATATTGTCGTTACTACAATTGCTTATGTTTTTGGTACTGGACCATTCTAAGTTTCTTCTAGCTTTTGCTCCTTAAAACCTCACTTAGCAGTAGGCTCTTGTAGCCAAATTTCACACAACTTATATAGACTAATGTGTGTATATGGGCTATACAGAGAGGATAGAAGGGACTCTGAACACCTTTGACAAACTAAATCATTTCAACAAGTTTTCTCAAGTCTTTTTATTTTGGTTGAACAGTCACAAATGTAAGCGTAAAGAAGAAAACAAAATAAAAAACATATAAGTACTAACAAAGAACTGTTGTAGACTTACTTCATAGAAGCTTATGGCCATAGTATATCTGACGGGAACTTCAGGGTCGTGACAAAGGCAGAAGAATATAGAATATAGTTCTAAATGGAAGTTCTTTGGATCCACAAAAACAATCATCGCCTGTGGAAAGATAAAGTCTTTTATTAACTGTATAGCTGAAGGACCGCACTATCAGAGATTATCAGATGAAAACATTGAGTTACAACCAGCAAGACACTTGGGCAATAACAGGTGGTGATTTTACAGAGGAAATATAGCATTTTTGATGGCCGTGTCAAAACACAGGCACCAGACAAGTTCTGGAGTTGAGAACTACACTGGATTCGCGTATTTTGCAGACATGCTGCCGGCTTTTTTCTGAAGACATAGATTAAAACCACAAGATATAAAACCTAAGTTTTATAAATACTGTTAATGTTTCTGTACACTAATGGAAGCTGCAACTGGAGACTTCAAAAACAAGGAACATTTTAGTAAGAAGCAAAGGAAGCATCTGAATTTCAACATAATTGTGTGTGTACATACCTTGGTTTTGGTCAAATAAACCAACAGATGTCTACCTACATACAGCGTGCTTGTCTTTAAAAGGCAGAATAAAAATAACTGACTACTGGCTCTCGGTCTAAACATATTTTCTTTAAATATAAATGCAGAATGCCAAAATATGAAGTAGATTTACAGAAACATGAGTGGTAATTTTAAAGACCTCACATAAACTTGAAAAGACTTTCCATATTCAGGCAGGAACATGACTACAACATGAATCTAACCATTCAGATTCAATCTTCATCTCCCTGCAACGCCATGACCCACAGCAAACGGTAAAACATAGCTTTGAGTGGTTTGAAACTGGGGACTCTGCTTCACTGCCATTTTCTCAAAGCCTTTGTGCTAATGGTTTGGAGAAAACGTGTGGGAAAGAATGAGACCAGTAGCCTCTGAGAACAGCACTCCATCAAAAGTTGCCAATAATTTTCTGAGGCTCTGCAAAGAGGAATCTTTCCTGGTAATGCTTTTGGACAACCTCTTCTTTAAGCCATTAACCTGAACTTTCCAGGAGGGAGCTGGGATCCAGCTAACAATGTACAATTTGGGCATAACTTCTCTATCACTTACGCAATCCTATTTAGTGAACTATATGCATGACACAAATTATTTAACCTTAAATTAATGTTACTTACTGGAAAATTGTAAGCACAGTTCTTCCTTACTGAAATATACTTCTTTTCCTGTTCCAGAGTTTGAAGTTGTAGTTGATTATCATTGTGTCCATTTTCCTGCTGTAAACCCAGCGTGGAAAGTTTCTTATAAAATTCCAAAAACCGTAAGTGCTGTTCAGGAGAAAAAATGCCTCAAAAAAAAAAAAAAAGTTTACTTTCCTCATTACAAATGCTATTAATACTGTTGTCTCCCCCTCCCCCCCAAATTTCATTTACAAATCCACCAAACACATCAATTTTTATCCCTCCTCCCCCCACCTTGAGTCTAGCAGAGTATCATCAGTACACGTTATGCAAAAAAAAATTGATTACAGAAAAATGACAGCTAACTATAACAGAGTGAATCTTAATTTCTGTTTACATAATTCTTGAAATACTCGGGACTTTAACTGTAGGACTGTGAATATATTTGCTTGTTCCACTAACATTGTTTTCTTTCTGATTAAACTTTCTTTGTGAAACTCAATCACATGAAGAATGCCTGCCTGAAGAAAGTTGAAAAATTAGGCCATGTTGCTATGAAAGATAATAAAGAGGTATAAGAATAAAATTCTTATATAAATAAATAAATAAAGAGGTATAAGAATAAAATTAAATGAATTAAATAAGAATAAATTTAATTAAATAGATTTATTTAATTAAATAAAAATAAAATTAAATAAAGAGGTATAAGACTAAAATTAGAAAACTGAGAACAAACTGGAATGCAACAGGCAAGATGACTTAAAAAATTACAAGTAATTTTATAAGTACATTAGTAATAAGAGAACAATCAAGGACAGGCTCAGTTTTCTACTCGAGAGAGAGAGGAGAGCTGTCAGTGACTGGTACCAAGAAGGTCAAAATGCTTAATGCTTTTATTTTTTTTCTCAAATTCCACTAGTATCATCAGACTCAGTACAATTAATAACAGTGACAAAGACTCAAGCTTTAAGCAGAGAAGGATCAGGTTGGTGAAAACTTAAACATGAGAGGTTTTCAAAATGCGAGCGGCCAGATGTGCTTCATTCCAGTATTCAGAAGTATTTAAGGCACTGGCTGCTGAAATCTTCAACAAGTGAGATATCAGAATGGGAAAGAGCTGAAGTGGTACCGATATTTAACAGTTGCAGAGATGAAGGACAAGCCATATAATTACAGATCAGTCAGATTACTTTCATGTTTTTGAAAAAAATGGAACAAAAATAAAAAAATCTACTTGTCGATACCAAAAAGAAAACAAGCAAATGAGTAGCAGCCAACACGGCAAAAGCAAAACTTGTCAAACTGATTCCATTTCCTTCTAGTACTGGGTAACAGGACCTGTGAATACAAAAGATGAAGTAAAGGTCGTGGTTTTCACAAGCAAAATAAGGGATCAGGAAAGAGAGATGAAAAACTATAAAGGTGCTGCAAAGCTGCTTGGAAAAACAGTTAAGAGGAAGTTACCCATGGCTCACTGACAAGAAAGGTGAATGTATAAAGAAAGGTCTATCCTAGTTCTGGTACTATTCAGTACTTTCATTTCTTTTTGGATGTTGGATTCGAGACTTCGCTTGTTAAATATTCTGGTAACACAACTAGGAGGGAGCCTGCTTATTCTTCAGAAGACAGAGTTTAAAATAATCTTCAGAAACTGGACTTATGGTCTTAAAACTTTAAACTCCTATTCCATTAGGACAGAAATAAGGTACCATGTTTAGCCAGATCCACATCACCTGCATAAGGCCAGGGAAGAGAAAGACTAACTAGTTGAGATTTATTTAAAAAAAAAAAAAAAGTCTCCATAGGCTGCACTTGAACAAATAATGTCAAACTATTGCAAACTGTTGCAAAAAACAGTCAGTTTTTTATACTGAAAAACGTAAACAGCAATCTAGCTTGCAAGACACATGAAGTAACCCTTTCACTTTGTTCAGCTCTCCTAAGGCATAACACTTTAAGAAAAACAAGAACTTGCCAGACAGAGTTCAGAGGTGAAGAGAAACCAGCAGTTAAAGTCATTCAACCTGGAGAAAAGATGACTGGGAAGACATGATAAAACCAGGATGGACTGTCCTGGCTCTATGTTTCTGTAAGTATCAGTTTGACACTGCGGAACAGCCCTTTTGAGTTCTTTGTAGTGAAGCAACAGTCACTTTGATAGCCTCTAACACGATCATAAAGGATAATTTTAAAGATCTTTAAGAAAGAACAAAGTGTTTAAGAGTCTAGGAGGAAATTCTCTATAATGCAAAACCGTGATTCTGTGCTGTCCCTCCCCAGGTAGGCTCTGTGTAGCAGGTGTAGGGTGGGCAGAATGATCAAGGAAAGATCTGCTGTGCTCAAGTGAAAGCCACAAAAATTATGGGTACAGGTTTGGCCTCAGCTGCAGCTGGGAATCCACATGCCATTAGGTCTCCCTTCTCCCCTGAAGTTCCTTATGGGCCACACTCGGTACGGTGCCTCACAAAAGTGAACATACACAGTTAACATCACACTGTGTTTTCAAAGGTTTCCAGTTTCAAAAATTCAGTCATCCAATTCACAAGCTCCAGAATATCCAAGAAGGAAACAAAATAAACCAGTCAAACTAATAAACACAAACCACCATGTTTCCATCTCTGACCCTGGCTAAACAAAATACTGTCCCTGTCTAAACATTAAAAAAACAATAAACAAATGGACACCCAAAGAGCAAATTCACAAAATCTAATATTTATGTCATAAATCATTTCAGACTTATACTTCTATATTTCTTTTCCTAACTATCATTTCGTTTGATACATTCAAATCTGGATATTTTCCAATTCTCCAATCTTCCCTCATTTTTAACATTTTTTTAAAAAGAATGTTGAATCATACCATATAATCCATTACACAGCTTCCCTAAATGGAAAGATAAAGAAACTAGGATAGATTCATCTGCTTTGAAGGACTTTTCACAGAATGATTTCACTAAGGGGAGCACAGTTTGACTCCTATCATCTGAAAAACAAAAGACATTTTTAAAGTTAGTCATTTGTCAGCATCTAAAAAAGAGCACAGAGAGGGGACTTCCATAATAAGTTATGAAAAACATAATTTAACATGCTCAGGAGTATTTTAGACAGGCACTCGCTGGAGGTAGAAAACAGAGGTATAGAAAATGACAAACATATCATAATACAGGTCCTAAACTTTAATACCTCAACTGTTTGATTGTTTGTTTGTTTTTAGGGAAAAGGCATCCCCCTGTAAAGGATGAGACAGAGAATAAATGAATAGTCACTAACTTCTCCATTCACCGAGAATACAGGGAAATAAAGAACACGAGTACTCCTACAATAAGGTTTCCTACGATAGTAGGAACACAGAGAGATCAAGACCAAACATGACCATGACAGTAAAAAGAAAAATCTGGATATGGTGGAAGTGAATTTTTTCAACCTACTGAGAAGAAGAGGTTGAAAATCTTTTGGTAAATAATACATTCCCAGAGAAAAACAAAATAATTAATGGCAGAGGAAAAAATGAAATCATTTAGCAATTACAAGTCAAATCCAAGCACTCTGCCTCCTTATAAAATACAGNTTGTCAAATCCATGTCTCTCCAATTTAGAGACCAGGATATCGTGTGGGACAGTGTCAAATGCCTTGCACAAGTCCAAGTAGAGTAAATGTCGAAAGAAATTTATGTGTTTCGACTTGTTTTAAATAAAACCATTGTATTTTAAAATGTTCAATTTTAAAAGGATTAGGATTTTTTAATGGTAGATAACACCAAAATTCAGCTAATAATTATGGTTGAACAATATATTTAGGTTGACCTGAAGAAATATTTTGATATTGTAGGAAGGAAACCCTAGGATATAATTTTGGGTCATCTACCTTTAAAATGTTCATTTTCTAGTTCAGCCACGAAACCAAAAACTGCACAAACCAGATTTCTAAAAAAACATTCCTTACAAAACTGTAAATAATCCCTGATTGCCTTCTCTAAGCTTTTCTCAATAGCTAAATGCAGTAGTTACAGAAATTGGGGAGGGGGGGGAGGAGTGAAGACTGGGAGGTGCAGAGAGAAGCACAAACTTAATAGCACCAATGCAAAGGCTCAATAATTTGAAAAATAACCTACTATCATACTTACTGATATATGCACTAACTGCTAAAAAGTCCATTTATGGTATTCTCCCCAAAACTATCTTATTTCTTTATGTACTCTTCCATATGGCTTATATGTGATCATGTATTTTAGTAATTCATCACCAAGTTCCTGCACAGTAAATATTTGCTCCTCACTTATGTGTCAGGAAGAAGTAGTAGAGTCAGTAAGATGGGAGTGGGAGTGGGAAACGTGGTGCAAAACACAGAACTGCTAATGAAGATAAACAACTGAAGAGTTTGGAAAAAGACAGTATAAAGAGCAAAGTGGCAAATAATGAGCAGTGATCAATGATGACATGAAAAAATATTTTTTCATATACACTATAGCAATGATGTATCGTACTTTGCTGCTTTGTACATTTCCAGTTGTAAAGAAAGAAAGAAAAAAAAACCAACCACAAAACAAAAACCAGCAGAGAGCACAATTGATAAAGAGCCAGAAAAACTGGCTGTTATTGTCTTCCACATCCCCCTGACAAAATCTAGAGAGAGCTGTTGACCGGAGGCACAGCAGTTACCCAGAATGTCCCCCTATACAGGAGCACTCACGGTAGCTCTTCTTAAAGTTTGCCCCAATTGATGTTGAACTGAACTTGTGATGAGAACCTGAGAGCCCTGCGGGTAGGGAACCCACCACCACTATGCCAAAAGAACCAGATACAACAGAGAATTTCTCTTCCTCAGAGGAAGACACAGACACTCACCCCTACACCTGGGGAAGCATGAAATATGCGTGTTGATCAGAGGAAAGATACAGAGCGCTGAGAAAAATACAAGCATTTACATTTTCTGTTTTAAATACAGAAAAGCTTTATAAAATACACACACTTTCTCATTGCAAAGAACGCTTTCAGAACTTTTCAGAAGCCACAAGTTTAAAGGGATTTAAATAGTAATGATGCTTAGTACCTCTAAAACTAGTTGTGCACACTGCAGTTCATGGGACATGAAGAAGTATTTTCTGTTCCAAAATTTACGAATGTATTTGATATAGAAGACTGGATGTTAAAACGTGCAAGGTTTACTGATACACACACAAATATCATATCATTGCCCCAGTCTGGGTTCTTCAGCTCCGAAGGCAGCAGCAGCAGTCTGTAGCTAGCTTGACTTCAGTTAAGAGGCAAAAACTAGTTAATAGCAAAAAAAGCACAAGCAATGGCATCTGTTGAGCTAACATTTTGTATTCTGTCTACTGATAGCATTAAGTAAATACTAACAACCCAATATTCCCATCAGTTATACAGTAATTTAGCCACATTACATTAGAAACTTGGACTAAGACAACTGGTTTTGTGGACAACTGGTTCACTTTCCTTAAAACTTGCTATGTATAAAGCACTGCAAGACAGGAAATACATAAAGGATAAACAATAATCAAAATAAAATCAGAAATGTCTGAAGAATGCAGACAGAACAAAAAGCATTTAAATACATTTATAAGATGCACTAAAGCATTAAGAACTGGGCTAGCAAGCCTAAATTGAATTCTTACCTGCATCAAACATATCGAGCAGATTCACTAAGGTCTCAAAAGCTGCAAGGCGTACACTGCTGCCCTCGTCTCTCGCCAGTTCTACTAACTCAGGAAGCACCACAGTTTTTGTTAGTTCTGTCCTGCAAAGTGAGGCAAGCAGTCAAGAGAAAACATATAATGAAACAATACTGCCACAGCAAAACAGAGTTCTTTCTTGAAATACTCAATTAGATATTTTTTGGGTAGTCAAGAAGGAAAAATTGACAAAGCGGTAAGGAAATGAAAATGAAATGAAAACCTCCAGTGGATCTCAGGACTTTTTTCCTTGTTAGCCAAAGAAACATGCAAGTCTAAAATGCTAAACTTCATCACTAAAAAAGCATTCAAACTAGCTCAAAATAAATCAGAGAAAGTGCAGTCTGAAAAAACTCAAAGGCGTCCAGCTACTTCGCTGTGTCACTAAGAAAACTCTTCTGATCAAATATGCAGAAGCTGCTCAATACGATTGCCCAAAGCCAAAAATTATTGGATATGAATCATGCTGGATTGAAATGTCTGGAAGTCTCACGCTTCAAAGATGAGCCTTCTTTACAGAGGGTAAGCAACTACTGCTCAGAGAAAACGTGGTTTCCCAACTAGTCCAAACACGAGCTTTTAGGCTTGTTTTAAAGTCATGAAGAAAGGCTTCTGCTTGTCCCTTTTTGCCTTGGTAATTAGTAGCACTGTCTGCACGTGTGATGGTCCCGACAACCTGAATCTACACATTGGCAGCAATTTGCTGTATTGGGGACTGACTTCAAAATCAGAGTTTAATCAGCGAGCTGACTAAGGAGGAGTGAAATACTCCTGACACAGGAACACATGCACAGTAAGGTGACTAGCGTAAGTGAGAAGAAAAGAGATCGGCTTCTTGGAGCAAAAGCATAGCTTCTGTAGAAGCTACTGTCCAGCACCATTTCCCATGTCCCAGCGTATAACTGATTCTTGATTGCTTTATGAGATTACAGTCCTACTGTCAACAAGAACTGGGAAGATATACTCAGTATTGACACTTCTTTTTGTCTGTCATACTCATTTTTTTTTATTTGATTCCTAGTGTTTGAATTTGTCTGCATTTGAGTTCAGAAGCCCACTTTGTCCTGTTCTCATGTATGAGCTCTCGGTCTGCTCGTCAATTAGTGGAAGTTGTTGTAAGCACCACATCTCAAGAACAGGACCTCAGCAATTTATAATAGCCAAAGATCTGGCCCTCAATGTTTATCCTGCCCAAAACATAAAACTGCAGGGAAATACTCTGATAAAATTACGCTGCGTGAGCATTAATCAAGACAACAAATTCAAAACTATGTTTGACACTTTGAGCAACTGCGTACAAAGAGTTTAGACCCTGTCATTTCAATCACAGTTTTTAATGCAGAACTAATCACAACCTCCAGGCTGCCAGATTTTTACTGAAATAAAAATGCCCAAAATACTCTTCCAATCAGACTAAACAAGTAACAGCTGTCCCTTTCGCAAATCAGTACAAACAACAATACTTTCAAATGTTTATAATCATCATCAGTGATTTGCAAACCTTACAGAGTTTATTATTGTTACCAGCAAAGCAAGATGTAGCTTAACAGTATTCTTCCAAACAGATGTTTAATCATTCACATAAAGTTATGAGAAAATGACATGATATCTTTTAGTTGTAACATCACTAAATAGTAAAAATATTGGGACTGTTGTCACACGATGCCTTCAACATTCACCTAAAAATGTGCTTATTTCTGTTTATTTAATTGTGTTTATTTTCCTACTCTTTTCCTACCTCTTCATCCCCAACATGAAATGCTGCAATAGTTTACATACCAAAAATACCAACAGTTCACCATTTGTTATGAGATTAAAGATTAAAGCATGTAAATCATTGGGAAGGAACAAGGCAAAAACCTCAGAGAGAGAACAGGGTACAGGGATACATTAATGGTAAAGATAAAAGTCAGAGAGGAAAGAATTAAAGAAAAATATACAGAACGGACCACTAATTGACAACTATGTATTTAGCCCGATTACACCACTATTCTCAGGCTGGGTAAATTGCCAGTAATACTGTCATTTGTCCCTGCATAACACCTATCTCGTTTGAAGACTTTCAGCTCCCAGGTATGATAAGTGCAATTTAGTTCATTTTAAAGACACTAAACAGAATGAAGAAAATTTTATTTCCTTTCCAAAATGGTCACTTCTTAGTATAAGATATAGCCACCTTGTTACAAATGAAAACAACTTTTTTGCTTTTTCTTTCACATGGCTTAATATACATTGAACTTAAACAGCATTTGGAGGAGTGAAAACTAAATGCACACGTTTAGTTCTTATTTTAACACCTGGATGTACATATACCTATCTTAAATGTAAAATAAAACCACTGGAAGCAAATTGACACAGATTCACACAAACTGTATTTCCTAGAGGCTACCACCAAAATCATTTTCTGCTTCTCAACAGACTGAGCCACAAGGCAAGGAAGTCTGTGCAGCTGTACATTTTTAAAACATAAAAAATGTTTCAGTGACATCTGAAAGTACTGTTCTCTAACTATACACATACCCTAGATAAGAGTTATTTTATTCAGAATAGCACAGTTATGCTATTTAAAAAAAAAATAATTTGCTGTATTATGTGTCAAAATCATTTTCAAAGCCAAATTCATGTGGTTACTTCTCAGCTCTTGACTATAGCAGAGGTTAACTGAGAAGGTTAGAGGAAACCATGGAAATGCAGACAGCATCTCAAATAAGACATCAAAAAAAAATCTCATGGGATTGAGCAATAACAAATGAAAAAAGAGGAAAGAAGGTGATTGAGACAGACAAGAAGATACGGCCTAGGAAAGGTCGGGGGACAAAAAGGGTGGGACTACATCCTACATCAAGATCCAGAAATCATGGGGGTGGGCCGGTTGGGGGGCGCAAAGAAATGCTTTGCAAATACGTTTCTGTGGATTTTCATTTTGGTGCATCAAAAATCTTCAAACCAGTATGACAGTTAGAACTGTCCCTCCCTTCAAAACTCAGTAGTTATTATAAACACCTGGTCGCTCCCTGAAGATATACAGAACCCTCTCTTTCACTTTTATTCAATTTTAAGATACATAAAGATGCATGAGATACATGCACACAGTAAAATTAATGCAAGCTCAAATTATTCAGTAATTCCATTTCCTAAAAAGCCTGTTAAATTTCAAGTTTTACAGGTCTCAACAATACCAACAAATACTACCTTTCTTTTCTGTAATCACAAATTCTTTTCAATTCAAAGCCACTCAATATGGAAAAAGTTAAAATGATTTACCTCGCTAACCTACGTTTTATTATAAAAGAAAGTACAAAAACAAATGAGTAACTTTACTGAGATGAGTAATACTGTGTTTTCACATTATTCACATCCTTTGAACTTTTGCAGGACAAGGACTTTGCAGAACAGTTGCCCAAAGCACATATACAAAATTATTTTGTATGCAATAAAGACAAGTTTATCCAGGAATCTAGAAATTACTATCCTGAATGACCTTAACAAAACAAAGTTAAACTAAGTACATCGCACTAATGCTTAGTTGTTGCTGTGAATATTCATTCCCTATATCTGAGCAAGCTAAAACACTGCCTGAACAGACACTTGTCCAGTATTCCATGGCTGAGAGGTAAATCACATTGCTTCGGGAATTTTTGGTGGTCTGTTTTTGTTCGTTTTTTTTAAATAATTCAGAATCTAAACCACAACACAATTCTCCATGTGAAAAAACGAAATCATTCCACAGCCACAGGAAGGCATCTTTTCCACAAACATCAGTACTAACAAACTGAAGTGCATAGTTACCATATCTTTCAAATTACATTTCAGTTTCTGCCTCATCCTTGAATTTGCTCACAAATTCACAAAAGCCAGACGGTCTCTTAAGATCGAATCTATCCCCATGGTGTAACGCAGGGCAGGGAAACTTACTTGATATTTTCTTCAAGTCTGTAAGAGAAGTTACTGCTTTTTTTTTTTTCTTCCTGACACAATAAAAGGTGGACAGACTTAGAATTTTAAACTATTTGTTCACTCACAGACTGTGTTAACTACCCTGTGTGGGTAGTTAACATGTTCTATTCACTGAAATAAATGTTCCAGGCTTTTTCTGTTCCCAGATGTGCAATATTGAAGGTCTTCAAGCTTAGGAGTAAAAGCTGATATTGAACTGAAATTTGCTTACAAAACACATTTAGCATCCTTTCACAAAAAACTGCACAGTAATTATTAGAAACTGCTAATACTTGCCATAATCCTCTTCCATTTTTAAATAAGCCCAGTGACATCAATGGGTAATTGAGATGGTTTCAAGAAGCTATAGATGAACTCATTATTTACAAAAAACTGTTGTTTGTATGGTTCAGCAATTTTACTATCAGAGAGAAATAAAAATCTGAAAATGGAAAAGAGCCGACTGCCAACAGCCAATTCCTAAGAACACATCTGTACGCTCCAAATTCATTATTGAGTATGCATGAATGAAGTTAGAAATCTTAAAAGGAGTTTTTAGGTTACCATTAAATATTTTAGAGAAAGATTTTGCGTTTAGAAGCAGTTATGCAAATTGTACTCACCCTATTCCTTGAGCTATGTGTTCCAGTTGCCGACACATGCAAGTTCTAACTTCATATTCCACATCCTGGCACAGTGATTTTACCAATGGAAGAATCTCTCTTTTAATACTAAAAATGTGAACATTTTTTATTAATATACAGAACAAGAATATATAAAATCCACTCTGCAATACTCAATTTTTTCCCATATAGTACTTCTAATGGCAACTTTTTTTTAAAACTGATGTATCACACATGGTAAATGATTTTTCTGAGAATTTTCAATTATAAAAACTGTACATCAGGCAAATATGTGTTATAAAGAAACAGAAAAAGGATTATTTATAGGCATTATAATTTGCTCATATTTCATCTAATTTTTTTAAAACTACAAAAAAGCAGGTAGGCTTAAAGATGCTGTACTCATTTAATAACCATCTTCAGTACAATTTTTGAACAGCCACTGTAAGAATACAAAGAGTTATATAAATGGAAGTGCGGATCCCAATTAATTGTCTGTAATACCTCATCTTTAGTATGCATGTATCACCAAAGAGATATTTGGAAAGTAGAAAAATAATTTAAGATTAAAAGCTTCAGCACTGCAATGCCTTTACGCAAGTAGACCCAAATATTCATGCTCAATCAATGGCAGATACAAAATAACTATTTTGAATTCTGTTTAAGTAAAAACACACACTACAACTTGGCAGAATCAGCCATTGTGTTTCCTTTCACTGCCCAAGATGCTGTCATGAGTATTCATATAATATCTCTATCCAAATCTTTGTCTTGTTGCAAAACTTAAGAGAAATAATATGAAGCCACAGACAAGCAAATTTTCAAGCCAGCTTGCACAGCTTCCATTCATCCCAGTGAAAATTAATTTACTTCTTACAGCAAAATTTGGCCTCATGTTTCAAAAATTGTAGAAAGCCTTGGTAGTTTGGCATTTTAAAATACTCTGAAGTAGAGACTGCTTCCAAAAAAGACTTGTTTTTAACTAGCTGTTGGAACAGAGGGTAGAAAAAATGATGTTCTATTCCAAGGTCAGCACTTCTTCAATATTCTATAAAATAACCTGGGAGTCACGTGAAATACAAAAGAAAGGGGTTTAATTTTATTATACATTTTACGGGGAAAAATTATGCCATTTTGAAGAAGAATGTGAAAATGTGCTTATATATTGCCTACTCCTGAGACCAAGACCCCTCCTGCAAGGGGAATGAGAGTGCGCCGTGAATCTTACTCAGCTTGCCACATTCTAAACCCGTGGATCCAGCTCTCTTTTCAGCCCCCCGAACTGCACTCAGAGCCCGCTACCAGAGGATCAGTATACCCCAGAAAAGTCTCAGCCATCTTCTTAACATGTAGCTTCTGTGCAAAAATGGTGCTACTATCTGTACGCTGAAATGAGGGGTTTCCTGTTTCAGGAGACTAAGGAATCATGTTAAAGAAACCCAACAAAAGAAGGTATGATTATTTGAGCTTATTAGAGCTAAGAATATTAGAATTTCCCATAAGACTCTAAGTGATCTGGAAATTCACTTTATTTTCATGAGAATGGAACATCAAATAAATAAAAGAAATTTCAATTCTGCCGGAATTCTACAAATTTTGAAGATAAAGGTTTCATAGAATCATTTAAGCAGGGAAAGACCTTTAAGATCATCAAGCCCAACCACAAACCAAACACTGCCAAGTTCACCACTAAAGCATGTCCCTGAGCACCACGTCTATGTGTCTTTTAAATACCTCCAGGGACAGTATTTAAAGTGAGGTACTCCCCCACTTCCCTGGGCAGCCTGTTCCAATGCTTAATAGCAGTTTAGGTGAAGAATTTTTTCTGAATATCCAATCTNATTTTTAAATAAGCCCAGTGACATCAATGGGTAATTGAGATGGTTTCAAGAAGCTATAGATGAACTCATTATTTACAAAAAACTGTTGTTTGTATGGTTCAGCAATTTTACTATCAGAGAGAAATAAAAATCTGAAAATGGAAAAGAGCCGACTGCCAACAGCCAATTCCTAAGAACACATCTGTACGCTCCAAATTCATTATTGAGTATGCATGAATGAAGTTAGAAATCTTAAAAGGAGTTTTTAGGTTACCATTAAATATTTTAGAGAAAGATTTTGCGTTTAGAAGCAGTTATGCAAATTGTACTCACCCTATTCCTTGAGCTATGTGTTCCAGTTGCCGACACATGCAAGTTCTAACTTCATATTCCACATCCTGGCACAGTGATTTTACCAATGGAAGAATCTCTCTTTTAATACTAAAAATGTGAACATTTTTTATTAATATACAGAACAAGAATATATAAAATCCACTCTGCAATACTCAATTTTTTCCCATATAGTACTTCTAATGGCAACTTTTTTTTAAAACTGATGTATCACACATGGTAAATGATTTTTCTGAGAATTTTCAATTATAAAAACTGTACATCAGGCAAATATGTGTTATAAAGAAACAGAAAAAGGATTATTTATAGGCATTATAATTTGCTCATATTTCATCTAATTTTTTTAAAACTACAAAAAAGCAGGTAGGCTTAAAGATGCTGTACTCATTTAATAACCATCTTCAGTACAATTTTTGAACAGCCACTGTAAGAATACAAAGAGTTATATAAATGGAAGTGCGGATCCCAATTAATTGTCTGTAATACCTCATCTTTAGTATGCATGTATCACCAAAGAGATATTTGGAAAGTAGAAAAATAATTTAAGATTAAAAGCTTCAGCACTGCAATGCCTTTACGCAAGTAGACCCAAATATTCATGCTCAATCAATGGCAGATACAAAATAACTATTTTGAATTCTGTTTAAGTAAAAACACACACTACAACTTGGCAGAATCAGCCATTGTGTTTCCTTTCACTGCCCAAGATGCTGTCATGAGTATTCATATAATATCTCTATCCAAATCTTTGTCTTGTTGCAAAACTTAAGAGAAATAATATGAAGCCACAGACAAGCAAATTTTCAAGCCAGCTTGCACAGCTTCCATTCATCCCAGTGAAAATTAATTTACTTCTTACAGCAAAATTTGGCCTCATGTTTCAAAAATTGTAGAAAGCCTTGGTAGTTTGGCATTTTAAAATACTCTGAAGTAGAGACTGCTTCCAAAAAAGACTTGTTTTTAACTAGCTGTTGGAACAGAGGGTAGAAAAAATGATGTTCTATTCCAAGGTCAGCACTTCTTCAATATTCTATAAAATAACCTGGGAGTCACGTGAAATACAAAAGAAAGGGGTTTAATTTTATTATAAATTTCATGAGGAAAAATTATGCCATTATGAAGAAGAATGTGAAAATGTGCTTATATATTGCCTACTCCTGAGACCAAGACCCCTCCCGCAAGGGGAATGAGAGTGCGCCGTGAATCTTACTCAGCTTGCCACATTCTAAACCAGTGGATCCAGCTCTCTTTTCAGCCCCCTGAACTGCACTCAGAGCCCGCTACCCGAGGATCAGTATACCCCAGAAAAGTCTCAGCCATCTTCTTAACATGTAGCTTCTGTGCAAAAATGGTGCTACTATCTGTACGCTGAAATGAGGGGTTTCCTGTTTCAGGAGACTAAGGAATCATGTTAAAGAAACCCAACAAAAGAAGGTATGATTATTTGAGCTTATTAGAGCTAAGAATATTAGAATTTCCCATAAGACTCTAAGTGATCTGGAAATTCACTTTATTTTCATGAGAATGGAACATCAAATAAATAAAAGAAATTTCAATTCTGCCGGAATTCTACAAATTTTGAAGATAAAGGTTTCATAGAATCATTTAAGCAGGGAAAGACCTTTAAGATCATCAAGCCCAACCACAAACCAAACACTGCCAAGTTCACCACTAAAGCATGTCCCTGAGCACCACGTCTATGTGTCTTTTAAATACCTCCAGGGACAGTATTTAAAGTGAGGTACTCCCCCACTTCCCTGGGCAGCCTGTTCCAAAGCTTGATAGCAGTTTTGGTGAAGAATTTTTTCTGAATATCCAATCTAAAGCTCCCCTGGTGCAACTTGAGGCCATTTCCTCTTGTCCTATGGCCTGTTCCTTGGGAGCTGAGACCAATACCACCCGGCTAGGAGCTCCTTTCAGGTAGTTGTAGAGAGTGGTAAAGTGTCCCCTGAGCCTCCTTTTCTCCAGGCTGAACAACCCCAGTTCTTTCAGCTGCTCCTCATAAAACTTGTGCTCTAGTCCCTTCACCAGCTTTGCTGCTCTTTGGACACAAAGGCTTTGGTAACATTCTCAAAATATACTACTTTACCACACTCATTAACTTGTTCATGTCCAACAAGTGTAGTCTACATAGCAAATGAAGGTGTAGATAGTTTCCTTTTGGTTGTTTCTAGTTCTTTTTATTCAAGAAAAAGATCATAATTTAAAGAAATTTATTCCTAAATGTCTTGTCATACAGTTCTGCTGTTCGTATTTTCTGTTAGGCTGAATTCTTGCATTTTGGGGCAGATCCATATCATTATTAGGGCGGACTTCCTGAGCTAGGCACGATTCCTGTGCATTTAGTAGCGCTCAGTGGATTTATTTCATAATGCAAACTCACATGTGTCCAATGCCTGGATAGGAAACACATGTGTTGATATGGTCCTACTATCATAAGACTGGATAAACTGCCCAAAGAATGCACCATACCAACTGCTTCGGGCAGACAAATTATTCAGATTTGCTTTCACCATTGCTTCCCTGTTCTGCACCAGTGTCCAAACCCACAGACACTGAATCCAAGGATAACATCAGGCAACAATAGTGGCTACTGATACATCTCCATATAATTAGGGACAGGAAAAAAAATAATTAATGTTAAATCTGGTTAGACAAATAAAAAGTGAGGAACAGGATTCTTCTCTTTACGATAAGAAACTCTAAGGTGATGAAGTTGTGTTTTGTCTCTGTAAATTGCAGAGAAATGCACTTTTTGGCTTATTTCCCAGTAAGAAAAACAATAGGGAAGAATGGCATGAAAATGGTACCTACTTGAAGCTGTGGAAGAATATACAAACTGAAGTTATAAATGTCAGCAAGTCTGAGTATCCTAGTTACATAATGAACATTTATTTATTATTAATTAATATCCACACAAAGGGATCTGTAAAAAGAAAGCATTTAATTTTTGCAATAAAATCTACTTTTCTTGAAGTAATTTTTGCTCACTAACAAAGAAATACTGGTGTATACTGTGGAATGAAAATACATGTACAGTCTACTTACATATGAGCTTCAAATTTGTTAGCTAATTTTCCCATGATTTTACAACTAACTAAGCGGGACTGAAGTGTTTGAGAAAGCTGTGCTTTGGAAACAAGTGGATTCAGGATCTAAATGAAAGAAAAAAAGAAGAAATAAGAACAGAAGAAATGTGAGCAGTAAATAATGTGTTCCTCTTCTTAAAAAAATAAGCTAGGAAAACATATCCCAAATGTCTTCTACCCCTTTCATGGAATTAATCAGTACTAACACTAATGATGCCTACGTACATAGGTCTGTTGTATATGAGTCTATTGGAAACCCGTATTTAATATTCAGTGCTAATTATGGCATATCAAACCCCTATCTTGGCCCAAATAGCAGTTTATGATTCACATCACAGCCACAGTTTTACATCTGTCTACTTGTGTCTTTATTTTGAGACTAAGTTGTATATGAGTATTTATAGCTATTAGCTGGTAATTTTCACAAAAGTTGTTAAATATGTTCCTACACAAGAGAAAAAAAAATACGCAGAGAAAGGAAAAGGAAGCCTCTCTGAGGTTCCTTCTCAGGAGTTTTCCCCGGAAACACCTCTTTTGATGTAAAGTTTTGAGGCAACGATCCCTCTCAATTCTGCGTGCTGTGGGGATCTGTAGGGAAGAGGTTTCAGTTCCACACAGACACAGAAAACCTGCATCTTTGTTGGACCTCTGCTGCCATTTGCTGCACCACCTCTACGGTCCCAGAAACAAAGGCAGGCCTGCAGAACACCACATTTAGGTATATTATTTTTTGCCCAGAAATAATCACAGAGATCCAGGTGTTCCAAGAGGAACATTACAGAGAGGTATCTCCTGTAATCTGCCGCAGTTCCTCACTCAATCTCTTTTGCAGAGCTCCACAAAAGGATAATATACAGGGCAGGGAAGTCCAACAATATTCTGAAAGTATTTTTCTCCTCCTCTTACCAGCTGAAATTTTGAGGTGAGAGAATCTTACACTGTAAGGAGAAGTAGATCACCCAGACTAGAATTAGTACAGAAGATATGCTTCTAACCATAACACCGCATAAAATCGTTAGTTATCTACAAAACTGTATATTACTTATTTGGTCTTTGAACTATGACAGCAAACACAGCATGTCTGGTAATACCAACTCCAGTTACTGACCCAGACACCGTCCCTCCCATGAAGTGGCCATTGCCAGAGACAGGACACCAGGTTGGGCTGAACTTTGGTCTGAGACATACACCTTTTCTTACGGCCTTGGAATCTACGATTGTCCTATGATTTTCACTTACAAAAAAAAAAAATTAACAACTAGAATACTCCAAGTTTTCTGACACAGAGATCCTTCAAGTAACACAAAAGGCCCCTTTTCAGATTCAGGTTTCTGTATAGCTGCTGAATCAACACTGCTTTATCAGTTGTGATTTTCCCAGAGCAAATTTTTGTGAAAACTTACAAATGTGTTCCTAGAGACAAATCAGGGGAGAAACTCCATCTTGTTTAAACACCACCTTTAAAATTACATTACAATTAGATTTTGGAGGTGACTGGAATAATTTCTCTTTTTTTTTTCCCCAACCTAACTTTTCACCCTTTAGAAGTTTATTTTTTAAGCAGTGCTGGATTTCAATTAGCCACTAATTTTAATGAGTATTTTTATACTACACAAATGATGGTATATTTAAATCTCCATATTGTTTTAAATTATACACACAGTAAAATACACCTGTTGCAAAGCTTTTGCAATTTTTGTTATGTTTTAACAATGAAATATGAATACTTAAAACTGAATAAATTAGCTGAGTAAAGGGGAGTGGCATGATGACTTAGTTACAGATTGCCTTCCTCTTTCTTGAGCTACACAGTGGAAAATTAAGACTGTTTGCAGTCTTGATACATCAAGAACAACTGAAAAACACAACGAAATGGATCTCTGGCATTCAGTCCCATTTAGCAGAAATCAGAATTTTAGTCCAGTAGCAAACAAAATGTAGTTTCTTCATGAAGACACAGAATGAAATACTATCCTGTAAACCAAAACAGGATACACGAAAACCTGTTACTGAGAATATTAAGTGCAGTGGAAGTGTTACAGTAAATAGTCTTTATTTGCTGAAGAACACTACAATTTTTAAGGTGACCTTCCTGTCTTGCCTTTTGGCACATTCCTCTCTTACAGTATGCTCCACCAGCATTACTGTTTTCACAGGCATAGAACTGCCACAAATCTTGTTGAAGTGAATGAGACTTGCAGGGAAGTACAATCTTACAAAATATTATTAATCTGCTGTTAGCATAAGTGGGAGAATATTATTACCTCATGCCTGATAGTCTCTTTGGGTAACGCTTCTATTACAGCAAGAAGAGTTTCTAGCCATGCGTTGCTGACACCTGTTAGAAAGAAATGGGTTATATGTTAGGTTGTACATGTAACGAGTATAACAAAATACACATCAATTTAACAAAAGTAGTTCTCACTTTTTACACACACCTCTTCAAGGAGCTATGCAGCTAAAAGCTACTAAATTAATATTCAAGACTTCAAAACTAAGAAGTAGGATAGGTGAAAAGCAAATTCTGTTTCCATTCCTTTTACATTTTCAATTCCTGTACAAAAATAATAATGAACCTGTTTGTTTTGAAAAGATGGTTTCCCTCATTTAGAAGCATATTCTCTTCTTATGCCCACCGAAACTTTCTAGTGTTACAAGAGGCCATTTTTTTAAATTTGTACACCAAAAATAGTGTCAAAGAAGTTAAGAAAAACTAATTATCATCGAAAAAATGTCAACCATCCTCCCTCCATTTTCTCAGCCACAAAATTCCAGTACTTCAGTAGAGAAGCTTGCACTCAGTAACAACGTTCGGATTCAGTCCTTCAGACAAAGTGGTTTTGTTTGTTTCAATCAGAATTACATTTAAATATTAGTATATAAGCGGTCAGCATGCAAAAATCCTTTCATTCATGCAAGTCTAGAAAGAAAGCCACAGTGATTGCACTCATTAGTTATCTACAAAACCGTATATTACTTATTTGGTCTTTGAACTATGACACAGTATTGTACGGTCACTAAGGAAACAAAACGTATCGAAGACACCAATCATCAGCACAGTTGAACAGCCCTGACCTGCATCTCTGTGTTCCAGGTTCTGGAGAATGATGTGTAGGAAGGAGTGGGAGTACGTATGAATGGACACCGACTCCTCTTGCAGAACAGTCAAAAATGAAACAGCAGCTGTTAACTGCATTTCCACTCCTGCAACATGCAGCACTTCCTGTACAATTACAAATTATATCAATTTAGAGCATGAGGCAGAAGTGAACTGAAACAACGTGCAAATTTTTTCATTCACTTTAAAGACTGAATATGCAATAAACTGGGTAAACTACAGAATTGGCTGTAAAATTATTTTCTCTGAACAGCAATTACTTGGAGATATTCAAATCTCTTATAGCATGAACCTTTTACGAAAAATAGTTAATTATAATTTTTTTTTGCATTTTCAGTTTCATCAATGCATATGTGTGGATTTTTTGACTTCACAAAATGAGAAGTAAAAAAAGCCCAGCCAACGACTACAATTCTGCTGTTAGCGTACATGAATTAAAAAGAAATACTTCATTCATCCAGTGAGAGTTACTAAAATAGCAGAAGGCAATTTAAACTTCATCCCCTGCCAACTGACATGGAACACAAACGAAAATGTTTATGTATATATACATAGAGAGAGAAACAGTCTTAAGAATAAAGCAAGATGTACTATAATATTTATCTAGGTAACTCAGCATTTACTGGTACTTAGCTTTAATATATAACAATGTAATTAATTAGGCTGTATTTAAAAGCATCAATTCAAAAATATGGGAATGAAATATTACTAAATTTCTTGAATGAAACAAAAAGGAGGTTTAAATTTCAGATTTATGCACACACCAAAGCGGTTGCAGGATGCAAACTATGACACAGCATTCATTGTAAGTATGTACACATCTAACAGCTAAGTGAACACTCCATTCATTTACTTCTCTAAATGTATCTCTCTATCTCATGAGAAAATAAAGTGCATTATTCTACTACTAAGACATTACACTCATTTTACAAATGATTCCAAATATTTGCATTCAATAGCCACGGAAACCGCCCTCTTGTTATCTCCACAGCCTGTCCCTGTCCTTGTTCCTCCGTTGTTACCACAACAGCCACAGCCAAGAATAAGGACACCTACCAATTTTGTAATCTGAATGTTTCTGGGATCAGAATACCTGTGCGTACTGGGCTGGGATTTTGACTTACACTCCTTCAAAAAAACATGGAGTCCCCAACATAAGAAGGACATGGACCTGCTGGAGCGTGTCCAGAGGAGGGCCACGAGGATGATTCGAGGGCTGGAGCACCTCTCCTATGAGGAGAGGCTGAAGGAGTTGGGGTTGTTCAGCCTGGACAAGAGAAGGCTCCAGGAAGATCTTATTGCAGCCTTCCAGTACCTAAAGGGGGCCTACAGGAGAGCTGGGGAAGGACTTTTTACTGGGGCATGTAGTGACAGGACAAGGGGGAATGGCTTCAAACTGGAAGAGGGCAGGTTTAGATTGAACATTAGGAAGAAGTTTTTCACTTTGAGGGTGGTGAGGCACTGGAACAGGTTGCCCAGAGAGGTTGTTGAGGCCCCATCCCTGGAGGTGTTCAAGGCCAGGCTGGACGTGGCCTTGGGCAACCTGGTCTAGTGGGAGGTGTCCCTGCCTATGGCAGGGGGGTTGGAACTCGATGATCTTCAAGGTCCTTTCCAACCTAAACCATTCTAAACCTCTATGATTGATTTTAGGGTCCATCCTCATTGTATCTATGAACGTCTGTAATCTCCATTATTTCTGTGTCTTCTAGTCCTAAGTGAAGATTTCTGTCATACCAATGCAGTTACCAAAACAGTGGACTATGTTTCTGCTTACAGCATTCTTTCAAGAGAATTCTGTTGCTGCAGGGCATAAAGTGCATTTAACTAGAGGTGAATTTTCTGTTTTCCTATTAATGGAATAAGCCAGGCTTTCTAAATTTTGCAAGTTTTGATGCCTGTGTTTAACTTGCAGACATTAGGATATTCAAGAACATGGTAATAACCTTAAATTCCATTAAATACACTTCACTGAGTAAGATAGGCAGGAAGAACTTTTTTCCTCTAGAGTAAGAATCTGCAGAGGATCCATGTATGGAAAATACATTATTTCTAAGTAAATAAATTTATATTAAGTAACTTTAAGTCACTCAACTGGAGTTCGGTGAAATTGGAATGAGGAGACCCATAGATTTTCATATGTGGAACTGCACGGTCCTGAGTGCAAACGTCAATGCAGGCAGGTGTGTAAGCAATCTAGAAATCTACATTTCAGTGTCTCCTGAGGTCCATGAGGAGGCACATCCAGAGAATGTGTTTTCACACATGATTCTCCAGTGTTGTGTGGATCTGTGAAGGACACTATTTGAAAACTTTATTTGACGGTAAGTAACCCCGTTTGCATTGTGTACAAAGTGAATATGTACATAAAATTGAATTCAGCTCCATTAGGTTGCTTGTTACTAATATAAATATATACTTTCTTACACCTGGCAATGAGAAACTGATACAGATCATAGAAACATAGAATGGTTTAGGTTGGAAAGGACCTTGAAGATCATCGAGTTCCAACCCCCCTGCCATAGGCAGGGACACCTCCCACTAGACCAGGTTGCCCAAGGCCACGTCCAGCCTGGCCTTGAACACCTCCAGGGATGGGGCCTCAACAACCTCTCTGGGCAACCTGTTCCAGTGCCTTACCACCCTCAAAGTGAAAAACTTCTTCCTAATGTTCAATCTAAACCTGCCCTCTTCCAGTTTCAAGCCATTCCCCCTCGTCCTACCACTACATGCCCTAGTAAAAAGTCCTTCCCCAGCTCTCCTGTAGGCCCCCTTTAGGGACTGGAAGGCCGCAATAAGATCTTCCTGGAGCCTTCTCTTGTCCAGGCTGAACAGCCCCAACTCTTTCAGCCTCTCAATGTTAGGTATAAGACAGGGTGAAAATCACCCCACCTCTTCTTAAACTATAAAATCTACTAGGAAAAAATAAAAGCTTTCAAGGGGAGAATGATATATTAAGAAAATACGTAACTGTGAAAATGAGTTTGAAACTAATCAAAGAGTGCCGAATAAGGCTTAATGTATACACTTCAACAAGAGTAGCCACAGTTTTCTGCAATCAGAATTTGGAAGAATCTCTTATTAGTCGACCAGATAGACATCTGCAATCTCCCTCCGCTGCGACTGGTGGCAGCGGCCAAGGATGGAAAACAGGGAAAATACTACTAATATCACTTGAAAGGAGCCATTTGGTGCGCTACAAGAAAAGCTGAGAAGAATGTCTAAGCTTTCCCTACATCTGCATTTCAATGACTTCCAAGGTTCCTCAGGAGGTATATGCAGAAATCCAGAGAGTGGGGTTCTCTATGCAAAAGAACCCATACAAGAATGCCACTTCATTTTAACTGTAGAATTTAAAAAATATTTCATAATTTCATGCCTACGTTAACATCTAAATGATACACAACGTATTTGTTTTATTAGCATAACAAAAATACTGATACCCAATTTAATCATTACTTAGATCTGGCATATTTATTGATGTATTGTATTTTTGATTTTGCTCATCTCAGACCTGAAACACTTACATTAAATATATAAAGGGTCTTAGATATAATTTTAATTTAATTAGGTTTTAAGGAATGATAAGCAATTTGCATATATCCATTTCTATATTTATTTGTAAAAGTAACCAGGTTTATCAATTTCTCACAAGTGAAATAAAATTTTGTAATGTATCCAGCCGGAACATTCTTTGCATTTATTTCTTCCTGTATCTGCTTTAATCAGCACTAATAAAACAGTATTTTTTTTCACTTTTGGGTTCTTGCAAGTATGCTAAATAAGTACACTGGTTTCCCTAACCAGTTATACAGTGCCAATACTTTCAGTTAAATAGCATCCTGAAACTACTATACAACTAATTTTTCATGTGCAAATTTGAATTCACAAATGATTTTTTCCCATCTACAGAAGTGAAACCAAGTGCAGTAATTTAAGTCAGCTTATTTCCCTGCAATGCCAGACTACATTTGCAAAACTCTAATCGCAGTTGAGTTTGATTATGCCTTTATAGACTGAAACAGTTTCCTTTTAATGGTCAGGACTATTCCTCCAACAAAAATAAGGATAAGAAAAAAAAAAGTCAAGCCATTAATGATGCCAAATACTGTTTTTCAGTTAAAAGTGCAGTGAATATGGGTACAACAGAACTGTTCTTCTATTTCAAAATAAATAAATATTAGATAACAGAGCACCATTGAAGAACCTGCTTTATAAGAGTACAGCCACAGAAAGAAATTTAATTCATATACATTCCAGAAAGTTTTAATTTATTAGGTTTAAACCTGAAAGGAACACTTAAATTTAGACTGACCTCATTGTATTTCACGCTTTTACCTCTGCCTTGAGCCCATTAACTTAAGTTTCATTTAATTTGTCATCTAAAAAGGCATTCAGTCTGTATTTAAATGACACTGCAAGATGAAAAACACACTACTTTCCTCAGTTATTTGCTCAAAGATTGACTGGATTCATTATTAAAATTGCTTCATTTCTAATATTTCTGTCTTCAGTTCCTAATTCTTCTTCCTTCATACACTGTTTTCAGTTAAATGTCCTTTAATATTATGCAGGAAGATACTTTTATAAAGTAATAACTAAGTACTGCCTAAACACACTGAGCTCCAACTCCCACTGTACAAATATTTTCCAGGCCCTACGCCCTGATCATGCTAATGATCATCCTTTTACATTTTTTCTCCATCCCTATATAAAAAATAACTAAGACTAGAATCAAAAACTGTATTCCTATATTAGACTTTTTATTAAAGGCAGAGAGGCAAAGACTACCAGTTCTCCATTCCCTGACAAATAAGGGTAAAAAAAAACCCAGTGTTTCTTATTACTCCTTCATTTCAGGAAGAACTCTGCTCTCAAAGCAGAAACACCAGAGACAAAAATGGATTCAGTATATTAAACAGAAAATAATAAAAAAAAAAACACCACAAACTTTTCTTGAAACCAGTAGGTTGGTTTAGGAAAGAATGTATTATGAATGTCAGAATAACACATGGTAGTAACAGCAGAAACTTGGTGTAAGTTAAAGGGTTTTCAATTACTTTGCAACTTCAAGTCATTCTTTTTCTCAAAGTATTTTTTTTATACACGTATGTATTTAAACAAAATGCCTGTTGACCTGCATCTTATAGCACAGAACATGATAACTAGAAGTACTTTAATGTTTTCTAAACAATCTGTCAGTCTATACTAGTCCTCAGTTCTGAGGACAGCTATTTCTTGGCCATTTGCTGAATTTAAATAATCAGACAAAAGTTGGAACAGCTCCTCTTAAGAAATAAGAGTCTCATGAGATCACAGGAGTCTCAGGAGATAATATGAAGTTGAAAGGTGATGTCTGATATTCACAGAATCACAGAATGGTTGAGGTTGGAAGGGTCCTCTGGGGGTCATTTTGTCCAATCCCTCTGCTCAAGCAGGGCCACCTAGAGCCAGAACATGTCCAGATGGCTTTTGAATACCTCCAAGGATGGAGACTCCACTACCTCTCTGGGCACCCTGTGCCAGTGCTCACCCTTACAGTGAAAAAGTGTTTCCTGATGTTCAGAGGGAACCTCTTGTGTTTCAGTTTGTGCTCACCGCCTCTGCTCCTGTCACTGGGCACCACTGAAAAGAGCCTGGCTCCATCCTCTTTGCATCCTCCCTTCAGGTATTTATATACAGTGATAAGATCGCCTCCAAGCCTTCTCTTCTGCAGGCTGAACAGTCTCAGCCCTCTCAGCCTTTCCTCATAGGGCAGATGCTCCAGTCCCTTAATCCTCTTCATGGCCCTTCACTGTACTCTCTTCAGTATGTCCATATCTCTCTTGTACGGGGGAGCCCAGAACTGGGACACTGCTCCAGGTGGAGTAGAGTAGAAGGTGGAATAGAGGGGAAGGATCACCATACTGGCCATGTTTTGTCTCATGCAGCCCAGGATGCTTGGCAGCAAGGGCACATTGAGGGCTCATGTTCAACTTGGTGCCCACCAGGACCAGCTTCTGCAAGGCTGCTTTCCAGCTGGGTGGCCCCCAACGAATACCGATGCGTGGAATACTACGGAGTACATCTATCTCATGGAACCTAAGACTCCTCTGCAGTAGAGCTTGCATTTAAATATCCTACAGAACAATATTTGCTAAGTAATCACGTTGAGGACTACATACATATTTGCTCCTCATCTTTCAGTCAATCAATTCACAACAAATAAGCAGAATATAACTCATTAAATTAGTTTTTCACAAATATTGAATTGTCCAGCCACTTTCTTAAGATTAGGAGACACAGGGAGGATTCAGTTTAAGACCAATTCCACAGGCAGTAAGAAATACAGCAAGTAGTTTTTCATAATATGATTTTTTTTCTGGAATTCTTTTATTAATATAACTTTAAGGAAGCTGTCTTAAAAGTAAAAAACGAAACAAAACAAAAAAAACCCAAACAGTTGTGAGATATATATGCACACAGCTTTTCAACAAAAGAAGCAACTCATTTCTTCAAAACTTCAGCAAAGAAAACAATGAAATATAAATGAGAATTTACTGGAACAAACAAGTATCATTTTCACAAGGGCCCACTTTGCTATTTAGTAATCATCTCCTGGGTAGATAGAAAACTGTATAACATCACACCCAGGCATCTCACCTTTGTTACTAATATAAATATATACTTTCTTACACCTGGCAATGAGAAACTGATACAGATCATAGAAACATAGAATGGTTTAGGTTGGAAGGGACCTTGAAGATCGAGTTCCAACCCCCCTGCCATAGGCAGGAACACCTCCCACTAGACCAGGTTGCCCAAGGCCACGTCCAGCCTGGCCTTGAACACCTCCAGGGATGGGGCCTCAACAACCTCTCGGGGCAACCTGTGCCAGTGCCTCACCACCCTCAAAGTGAAAAATTTCTTCCTAATATTTAATCTAAACCTGCCCTCTTCCAGTTTGAAGCCATTCCCCCTCATCCTATCACTACATGCCCCAGTAAAAAGTCCTTCCCCAGCTCTCCTGTAGGCCCCCTTTAGGGACTGGAAGGCCGCAATAAGATCTCCCCAGAGCCTTCTCTTGTCCAGGCTGAACAGCCCCAACTCTTTCAGCCTCTCCTCATAGGAGATGTAGCAAGATCCTCACAGATGTAGCAGGAAAACTCACAGCAGCTACTATAAAAGACTTTTTCTTCTCATCCCTGAAGTGCTTGAGATAGGGAGGACAAAGTAGTTGAGGAGACTCTTAACATAACTCAGACTTTCAGTTCGATGTATCAAATTACCAAATTTAGTTCAATGTATCAAATTCATATTTAGCTTTAGTCAGTAACTAAACTCCTGTCTTTCTGAAGTAAGGGATCTAAATACTCTTCTTAAGCATTACTTGACTGCAACAAGAAAATAACATTCCTGATGCTAAATTGTGTTAAAAAAGGAAAGAATTTTAAATTATATGAGGAAAAACCTCCTAAATTCTACAACATGTCCCGGTAAAATCATGACTGAATCACACTACCAAAAACATCAAACATATCTTTAAAAACGTACCCAGAAACTGAGTCTGTCCATAAAATTATGAACACAATTCAATGCTTGGAAAATAAAATTTCTACAAGAAACCCTTGTGATTTTTACCTCTTTTCCCATAGAGAGCACATACTTTCAAACAGCTATTACAGACAAACAGCTACTTACAAACACAATGTTCTTTCCGCTGACAATTTGTATAAACTAGAACTGGGTTTATACCAAGTGATCAATTGCATGAGACCAGGCCAGAGATTGTTCTACATCAAAACTGGAGTTAAACCCATAAAAACTGTCAATGGCATCAGTAGAGACTGACAATACACTGATCTAATGGAAAAAACCCTCAAAAATTTGCTGTTACCAAAATAAACTTTCAGATGCTTTGCTAGCCAAAACCAATGCATTTTTCCACTCAGCTGGTAGGCTTTAAAACCACTGAAAAGGCAGGCTAACATAATCAAAGTTTTGGCCTTAGATAGAGTTATAAAACGTATTTAGAGTTATTTAGCTTTAGAGTTATTAGGCTTTGCATTTGCATTTATGATGCAGTTCTTATGTGGCTGAAGCTGCTCCTTAAACCACACCTTAAATGAACTTTTTCACTTCTTCTAGGCAAGAAGTACCTGGGCCAGAGTGGAAATAGAGAGATATTTATCTTCCTTAAAATCACAGAATGATGGAATAGTTTGGGTTGGAAGGAACCTTTAAAGGTCCAAGCAATCTAGTCCAACCTGCCATGAGCAGGGACATCTTCAACTAGATCTGTTTGCCCAGGGCCCCGTCCAACCTGACCTGGAATGTTTCCAGGGATGGGGCATCTCCCACCTCTCTGGGCATCCTGGGCCTCTGTTTCACCACCCTCATCGTAAACAATTTCTTCCTTATGTCTAGTCTAAATCTTCCCTCTTTTACTTTAAAACCAGTATCCCTTGTCCTATCGCAACAGGTCCTGCTAAAAAGTCTGTCCCCATCTTTCTTATAAGTCCTCTTTAAGTATTGAAAGGCAACAATAAGGTCTCCCTGGAGCCTTCTCTTCTCCAAGTTAAATCACAGAATCATAGAATCATTTAGGTTGGAAAAGACCTTTGAGATCAGACATTAAACAGCCCAAATATCCTTCATACAAACATTTGCGTATAAAATTACTGTATAACATTACGTGGTCAGCATGCATCTACCACAGCTAGCAGTGACTTACTAACAATGTGGAGGGCAGCACATGACACTTCAGACAGCTAAAAGCAAAGTATACTTTTCTGGATAGCAGCATGAAAATCTAAACGTTTGGATGGAAGGAGATTACGAACATCAAAATGAACCATTATGACTGGCTGCTCCTCAAAAAGAGTTGTCAAAAAGCCGTCAATACACTGGTAAATCATAGAATATGTAAATGGTGTTAATTATGGTTCTTTTCCTGTTGTAACATTTTTTCAAAAAATATAATACCTGCAACACTTTTTAAATTCCGTGAATTAATGTGGAAGATCTACTGGACATACCTCTCCTAGAGAGTGAGTTTGCAATAATAGTGGGATATTTTTGCCTCTGTTGAAATACTTATACTGGCAGAAAAAGACAGAGTCAAACCTCATTACACACAACTTACTCTGATCTTTGGTAAAACCCGACGAAGTGTTTCTGCAGGATTCTGTCGCATCAGGACTGGAAGATTTGCCACCACACTTGTTCCTTGGATATCCTGGCCAGAACTTACAAAAATATATAGATACAACACATTACTCTCTACTGTGGTTACAAGCTCACAGCTTTCATTTAAAATAAAACAACAAACAACAAATCCACACTACCCAGGTTATTCATATAGTAAGCTGAGAGGCATTATTTTTTTATGTAATATGTAGTAGAAAACAACATTAAAAAATATCAACCATAAAAGCTGTTACGTATCATTTCTAATACGGAATATTTTAATTTTCAGTGTAGCTTTGGAAAAAAATATAAAACATTTGAAAGATCTTTTCAAACTAGATGATCAAGGCAGTGCTTTTGTGGAAGCTTTTATATTATAACAATAGAGGTGATAAAGTATAGGAAGGGGACAAATAGAAGATATAAATGAAAACTACACTCCAGAACAACATTTAAACATAAATCTACCATTTTTTCCTTTTTGCAGGGAAGACAGTCAGATGTATAATCAGATGTATATTGACAAACATGATTAAAGAAGGATGCAAAAACTTCTTGGTTAGATTACAGATCTTGTACCTTTCTCCTTTTGCTGTCTCTTGCAATGCTATCCCACAATTGATAAAGGGGGCAAAAAAGCAGGATGGGAGGGAAACGGTATGAAGAAAAGGCAAGGGATGAAAACAAAAACTACCCAAGTACATATACTTCTAGAACAGAATCAGAAAGGGTCTGGATGTCAAAATTAAAAATAAAACTAAACATCAACACATCCTTTTTCCTGTTGAAATGCTTGTTCCAAAAGCTAAGCAGCTTATTTTTAAATAAGCACGCAAAGCTCAACTGTACACGTGCAAGCATTTTTCTTAACCTGACATTACAATTAAATGTACAATATGATTACACACATAATTTTAAAAGAAATTAATAGTAAAACTACTTTTAAATACTTCCATATACCACTCCCCATTCTGTCGTCACTCCAAATGTTTTTAGTGAAATGTATGAGCTCAGGAAGGGCACTAGGTACATAAACTGGTCACAGGACAGTAGATTTGCAAAACCACCTTCCAGTTTTGTCCTGCCTCTGATGTATGTTAGGGAATTCACAGTCAAGACGCAAAGCCTTTCTGCAGCATTTAGAACTGAAAAGACCTTTACACATTCCATTAATGATCTACATCATCCTCAAAATACATGTCTTTCAGAAGATCAAATGAAATTATAGGTACAGTCAAGTACGCCAATTTAGATCTGTTTTGTTAAATGGATACAAATGTGCTTTTAAAAATGGGGATATATTTGCATAATAAGCAAGAAGAAAAAGTAAAAGCTTTTGTTAAAATCAATAGAGACTAAAATACCCAAACAGAAATATTGAAATATCCTACTGGAAAGATTTTTTTTCTTTGCACTCTATCATTTCCCAATGAAAATATTTGAACAAGTAGGTGCCACCAACATTAACATAAACATGTTTAGCAAACTGCAATTTCAGTGTATTTTTGAAAGAAAGTATTCTTTGGTACCCTTGCAAAGATAACTTTCCATGTTAGAAGGCAGCACATTCTGGAAGATTAAGTACAGGCTGGAAGGCAGGAATTCAGGAATTCAAATCCTCTTTGCAAGGTGGAGAGTCACACACACCGCAGTTCGCTTCTGTGTTAGGTTTCCATTCTGCAGATGAGTGTACTTACGTAACTCACCAACTACAAACTAGGTCTCTGGATAAGGGTCTTAAAATGCGAAAACCTCTGCCCCAACAAAACCTTCCCCCTCCAGAGACAGTAAATCCTGCTATGGCAGACATGTCTCTTTTTTCCACATAATAACACAAAGTGCCATCCTGCAAAATGTATCGGACAACTGTGTGGTTGGGCCCAGTCAGTATGACCTCTTTAGCAGCCTGCTTGACAGAGCCCCTTGGGAGGCAGTCCTGAAGGGCAAAGCACTCCAGGAAGGCTGGACATTCTGCAGGAAGGAAATACTAAAGCTGCAGGGGCTGGCCATCCCCATGTGCCGTAAGACCAGCTGGTGGGGAAGACCACTGGCCTGGCTAAACCGAGAATGTTGGCTGGAACTCAGGAAGAAAAGGAAAGTTTATGGCCTACGCAAGAAGGAGAAGGCCACTCAGGAAGACTACAGAGATTTTCTCATATTATGCAGGGAGAAAATTAGAAGGGCCAAAGCCCAACAAGAACTTAATCTGCCGCAAACGACAATAAAAGACGTTTCTATAAATACATCAACAGCAAAAGGAGAATCTCCAGCCTTTATTGGATGTGGGGGGAAAACATAGTGACCAAGGAGGAGGGAAAGGTTGAGGTACTTAACACCTTCTTTGCCTCAGTCTTTCATGGTACGACCAGTTGTCCTCAGGGTACACAGCTCACTGAGCTGGACGACAGGGATGGGGAGCAGAATGAACCCCCATAAGCCAAGAGCAAATGGTCAGTGAGCTACTACACCACTTAGACGCACACAAGTCTCGGGGGCTGGATGGGATCCACCCAAGGGTACTGAGGGAGCTGGCGGAAGTGCTCACCGACCCACTTGCCATCATTTGTCAGCAGTACTGGCTACCCGAGGAAGGTCCCAGTTGACTGGAGGCTATGTGTGACGCTCAGCTACAAGGGCTGGGAGGAGAATCCGGGAACTACAGGCCTATCACTCTGACCTTGCTGCCAGGGAAGGTTATGGAGCAGATCATCTTGAGTGCATCCCACAACGCATACAGGACAACTGGGAGATCAGGCCCAGACAGCATGGCTTCATGAAAGGCAGGTCCTGCTTGACTAACCTCATCTCCTTCTAGGACAAGGTGACCCGCTTCGTGCACCAGGGAAAGGCTGTGGATGTTGTCTACCTAGACTTCAGTAAAGCTTTGGACACCGTTTCCCACAGCATTCTCCTGGAGAAACTGCCTGCTCATGGCTTGGACGGGCGTACGCCTCACTGGGTGAAAAACTGGCTGCACGGCCGGCCCCAAAGACTTGTGCTGAACGGAGTTAAAAACACTTGGTGGCTGCTCACAAGTGCTGTTCCCCAGGGCTCAGGGTTAGGGACGGTTCTATTTAATATCTTTATCAACCATCTGGACAAGGGGATCAAGTGCACCCTCAGGAAGT
>VUYV01000093.1:986037-1077015 GCA_008711295.1 Anarhynchus alexandrinus | reverse complement strand
ACAGGTTGCCCAGAGAGGTTGTTGAGGCCCCATCCCTGGAGGTGTTCAAGGCCAGGCTGGACGTGGCCTTGGGCAACCTGGTCTAGTGGGAGGTGTCCCTGCCTATGGCAGGGGGGTTGGAACTCAATGATCTTCAAGGTCCTTTCCAACCTAAATCATTCTATGATTCTATGATTCTATGACAAGAGGAAACAGCCTCAAGTTGCACCAGGGGAGGTTTAGGATGGATATTAGGAAAAATTTCTTCACCAAAACCGCTATCAAGCGGAACAGGCTGCCCAAGGAAGTCTGGTGGTCAGCATTCCTGCACCTCCAGGGACATGTGGTGCTCAGGGACATGCTTTAGTGCTGGACTTGCCAGGGTTAGGTTGATGGTTGGAGTCAACGATCTTAAAGGTCTCTTCCTATCAAAATGATTTGATGATTCTGTTCTATACTCACCTTGCCATAA
This sequence comes from Anarhynchus alexandrinus, assembly GCA_008711295.1. Classification (NCBI taxonomy): domain Eukaryota; kingdom Metazoa; phylum Chordata; class Aves; order Charadriiformes; family Charadriidae; genus Anarhynchus; species Anarhynchus alexandrinus. Next base: position 1,076,564 of record VUYV01000093.1, on the reverse strand, counting down.
CCCCAGCCCCCCAGATCTCTTTCTGCACAGCTGCTCTCCAGCCTCTCGTCCCCCAGTTTGTATGCATAACCAGGATGACCCCATCCCAGCTGCAGAATGCCCCACTTGCTCTCCTTACATTTCATACAGTTGCTGATCGCCCAGCTCTCTACTCTATCCCGATCACTCTGGAAGGCCTCTACCTTTCAGGAAGTCCACAGCTCCTCCTACTTTACTATCCTCGAAAAAATTACTAAATGTACAGTCGCTTCTTCCATGCAGATGATTTTGAGAAACATGAAGAGCAAAGGCCCTAATATCGAGCTCTGGAGAACCCGAATGCTCCCGGGCTCCAGCCTGGCGGAACCCCATTTACTACAACTCTTTCAGCCTGACCCGTCAGCCCATTAGCGGTGCGCTTGCACTTGAGAAGCTTAAGGATCTTCAAGAACCTCAACGATTCTATGGTTCTATGATTTGACGATTGATCTTTAAGGTTGCCTGGTGTGGAAGCAAGGGTTTGGACTCCACAATCCTCGTGGGTCCCTTCCCACTCAGCATATTCTGTGATTATGAGAATGCCGCTGCCAGGCAGATGATAACCAACCCAAAACACAGCACCACACTAGCTCCCGTGAAGAAAATTAACTCCAGCCCGGCCGGAACCAGTACCCCAGGGCAGCCGAGGGTCGCTGGGCCGGGCTGGGGCCTGCCGCCGGGCGTGCCCGTGATGCGCTCCGGCGCCTGTGACAGCACAGGCGACGCGTCACAATGGGGGCGGCTATAAAGGGCGCCAGCGGGCAGTGCTGCCCCAGTACGCCTTGGGCCAGAGGTGAGTGCGCAGGCGGGGGGAGGCTGGGCTGGACGGGGGCCGGGGCAGAAACGCGCGCCCCCGGGGGGTGGGTTCTCACCCGACATCGAGTGCCCCGCTGCTCGCGGCAGTGCCTTGGGCCGCGCACGCTGCCCTCGCCGCCAGCACTGATCCCCTTCTCTCCCTCCTCCTGCAGACCATGGCTCTCGTAGAGTTCATCTGCATGCTTATACAAACCATTGTGCGGAATGCACAGCTGGTTGGTGGTGAGCTGGACGAGGAGACGCGCCAGCGCATGCAGCAGCGTGCAGAGTTCCTCAGCCAGCAGATGAGTCGTCTGCTGCAGGAGGTGGAGCAGAGCGCCTCTGCCCGGGGAGCCCTGCTCTTTGCTGCCTTGCAGCGCTGGCATGTCTGGGTGGTCGCTGCACTCCTGGTGCTGCTCTTCGGCCTCTGCTGGTGGCTCCGGAAAAGGAGCCGCCGGCCAGCCAGCAGCAGCAAGGAGGGCACTGCCACAGACAACGCCCACACCGGCCAGCAAGGAGAAAAGACCCGGCTTGCCCAGCACGCGCGCACTCTTTCGGCCGACCGCCTCCTGGACCTCGCCGAAACCTTCACCATGGTGGAGGAGCTCATGGATGAACTTCTCCGCATCTGCGGAAAGCTCTCCGGGAACAGTTTCATGCCGCGACTGAAGCCAGTCATCGGGGTGAGCAGCACCTTAGGATATTGGAGTCCCGGTGAGGAGGATGCCATCTACCACCTGCTCGTGCCCCTGAAGCCCCCGCACGGGCACACCTTCCATGTGGACCTGGGCACCGCCACCGAGGACATGCCGGCGAGGAACTCCAGCCTCCGCGTCGAGCTGCAGTGCACCTGCAGGAAGGAGCCGCTGGAGGAGGACATCCTGTGCTTCCTCCACCACCCGCAGGTGGAGCTGAAGGAAAAACAGGGGCCCAACCTCCTACACACCCTCTGCACCGGCCCCTACCTAGACATCCACAAAACCGCCCGCTGGTTGCAGGCAGCGGTAAAAGGAGCCTGGCCCATGTTGCCTCAGTCCAAATTCTGCCGCCTAAAGGTGCTGCCCTCCAGCTGCTCCTGCAAGCTCCGGCTCACGCATTACTCCGGTAGTACCATCCTGATTGAGATGATGTTTGGCGTGAAGCAAGGTGACTCCTACACCCTCCTGTGCACCGACTAGGCAGAGGACGCTGGCACCAGCAGCGGAGACTCCTGTTACCCCCTGGACACCTCCCGCCCTCCCTCCTCCTGACTCCGTTCCCTCGGGGAGTTTTACCCTGTGCAAAAATGTCAATAAACCACTTGTTTAACACACAGACGCTGCGTCTCTCAGGGTTGGGGCATCGCTTTGTTGGGCAACGCGGGCACAGGCTGCTGACAGCTCAGCTGCCACACAGACAGCCAGCATTTTGCACAAGAGCGGCTGCAGTGGGCTCGGCTTTCAGGATTCGCTGGCCTTTGGCTTCCCAGGGCTCCCGGGTTAGTCCCAGGAGGCAGCTTGGCATCGCGCAGCTGCTCAATCACTTGCCCCCAGAGGGATGGTGGAGAGAATCTGAAGGGGAAAAGTGGCAAAACTTGGGGCTTCACCTGAGACAGTTCGCTAGGTAAAGCAAGAGCTACACACCACAGCAAAGCAAAAGAATTCATTCGCTACTCCCCTCCTCTGCCCACCACACCTGCCTTCTCGGGAAGCGATCTGTCTCCCTGGGGCTCTGCTTAACACACAACTTCCCAGCCCGGTACGGCCCTCAGATTATTAGCACAGAATCCTAGAGGATCTCAAGTGGGAAGGGACCCAGAAGGTTCAGGGAGTCCAACTCCATGCTCCTCGCAGGACAACCAAGTTAAATCAGACGACCAGCAGCATCGTCCGGGCGCTCCTTGAACTCTGACAGGCTTCCTGCCGTCACCACTTCCCTGGGGAGCCTCTTCCAGCTACCAACCACCCTCTATGCGAAGAACCTTTTCCTAATGTCCAGCCTGAGCTTGAACTAACATCTTTAGAGATGCGCATGTGATTAGACCACCTAACTAATATCACTCAGGTAGGACAAAACAAAACTTTCTCCCTTCCCTGAGTTCCAGTGCAATCAAGAAGGATCCACCACAAACTCAGTCATGCCAACGACTGTTTTAAACAGGTGCTAGACTCTTCAGCCACTCTTCAATCCACCCCACTGTCCATTCCTCTAACCCACACTTCCTAAGCTTGACTGTGTGGATGATGTGGGAGACAGTATCGACAGCCTTGCTGACGTCAAGGTAGACAACATCCACTGCCCTCCCCTATTCCACCCATCCAGTCACGCCATAGTAGAAGGCTATCAGATTAGTCAGACATGGATTCCCCTTGGTGAATCCATGTTGACTACTTCTGATAATCTTCATTTCCTCCAGATGCTTGGAGATGATGCCCAGAACAAGCTGTTCCATCATCTTTCCAGGGACGGAGGTGAGGCTGACCAGCCTGAGGTTTCCCGGGTCATCCTTCTTGCATTTTTTGAAGGCTGAAGTGACACTGGCTTTCCTCCAGTCCTTAGGCAGACGTTACTCACCTTAAATATCAGAAAGACAGAAAGAACCCAATATTAGAAAGAACCCAAACAGAGAAATTATCATCAATTCTGAGTAAGAAGTGAGCAGAAAGCTGTGAACGCTGTACTGAGGTTATAACACGTTGGGCTGCAACATTTTGACCTGCTGCGCAAAATTTGGGAATCGTTCCCAGAGCAGAGACTTAACCATCATTGCGCCTGTACATTTACAATAATAAAAAGCAAACAAAAATTACAGCCGTGTATGCAGGTCAACACAGAAAAATACACTGAACTTCTAATATCAGATTCCAATAACCAAAATATTCATTGAGAAATCCTCAACAGGCTGAAAACAAGACAATTTTAAGATACATATTTTCAAAGACAAAAGCAAAAGGGTTTACAGAGCATAAAACAATGACCATTTCCTATATTTTTTGAATATAGGTTCTTTTTCATTTGGTATCTACCTTACTTTAGGAATACAGAAAATTACTAAGCCAATACTGCATGTTTTTTGTAAATACAGTGTTTATTCCAACTGACAAAATGTATCAGTATTTTTATATTTTTTAATCCTCTTTTAAGGCTACAACTGGCATAAAATTAATCTAGTGCTATTTTCTTAAAAAGCCCTTTTTAATGCCATTCCAAACCAGCAAGAATGGATGAGAGTACAGATTTTCAGACTGATTTTAATATTAGTATCCCTGCAATCTTTTCTGGTCAACATGCATGAGCTCTCTCAATAAAAACATGTCTCTTAGTAATATCTAAACTCAGTGAAAGGACATTATTCTGTCAACTACTGAAAATGGACTTAAATTAATGATTAATAACTTATCTATTTACATCTTGCAATATTTTTGCATTATTCAAAACTGGTTTATTATCTAATGTAAAGCTATGAATATTAAAGCCTTTCATGTTTATGGCAGATTTCTCTGAGTATCACACATGAATTCCAACAAAGCTTTAAAGCAGAACTGAGAAATCCAGAGCCCCCAGAGTGGAAAAGGGTTACAGGGTGGATGAGGCCCACAGCCTCTTACAACACAACTTGCAAGGAAGAGACGCGTACCTTTGAATTATCCAGTAATAACGCAAAAGGTCAAGGTAACTAGAAGAAGCTACTTTATTGAAAATTTTATTCAGTTTGTATTAAGATAGAAGAAATCCTAGCTGCTAAAAAAAAATGCAACCAACTTTATCAGTCAGAAATGTAAAGAAAAGGGGAGCATTTCCCTTTAAACCAGAAATGCTTAGTATCTGGCTTGCTGCCAATTAAGAATGTGAAGCAGGAGGCATTTCAACACCTACACAGCCTGTAATTTTCCAACTGCGGAAGATTTTTCTTCTATTTCTACCAAAGAAGCTGCACCATAGATTTTCTTTAAATATTAAAGTCTTCAGGATTATAGTGAATTACTGCTAAATGCTCAGATTTAGACATTTTTATACTAATAAATACATTAAAATAAATGTTAAATCTTTTTTTTTAGAGTCACATTAGCTCAATAACTATAGAAGAACTCAACAGAGCCCTATACTTAGAAGCAATTCAGCTCAACCTCTTTTGTGCTAGCAAAATCCACCTAGATAATATCATTTAAACATAAAACTTCAGGACTCATCTTCTGAGTTCATCCTACAGGAGATCCCAGTGACTTTACGATGCTGGGAATCCTCTCCCAGGGGGGAAAGCTGTCATGCCTGAACACTTGTGTCCTAATACTTACTGCGACACAAGCTGCTCGCTGCCAGCCAGTGGTACCAGAGCTGGTCCAGCTACAAGGCTCACTGAGGAACTGGTATTTCTCAAGCGCAAGCATAGCGCTAAGCCTCTCCCTCCAGCCCCTGCATTTGGTTTTATTTGTTTTTTCTACCCCGGTAAAATGAAGTCTATATTATATTTGGGACTGCCTTGAGATTGGAGCAAATCCTTCTAGAAACCAAACACACACACAAACATACAAAGGACAAAAAAAGTGATGGGGAGCAGTCAAGCCTGCATTTGTGAAGGGGAAAATCATGCCTGACCAACCAACTTGACAGCCTTCTATGATGAGATGACTGGCCTGGAAGTTGATTAACTTATTTTAGCAAGGCTTTTGACATCGTCTCCCATAATATCCTCATAGATAAATTGATGAAGTACAAACTAGGTAAGAGGAAAGTGACGTATACTGAAAACTGGCTGAACTATAGAGCATAAAGGGTTGCGATCAATGGCAAGGCAGCCAGCCACCAGTGGTTTACTTCAGAGGTCTACACGGGGGGCAATAATGCTTCATGTTTTCATTAACGACCTGGATGATGGGACAGAACACACCCGCAGCTAGTATGCAGATGACACAAAACCTGGAGGAGGGGTTGATAGACCAGATGGTTGTGCTGCCTCAACAAGCTGCAGAAACAAACCAACAGGGATCCTACAAAGTTCAGCAGCGGGAAATACAAGTCCTGCAGCTGTGGAGCAATAACCCCATGCACCACAACAAGCTGGGGGCCAGCCAACTGGAAAGTAGCTTGGCAGGAAAGGACCTGGAGGTTCTGATGGACACCAAGCTGACCAGGAGCCAGCAATGCGCCCTTGTAGCAAAGGCGGCTGACAGCATACTGGGCTGCACTAGGAAGAGCATCACCAGCAGCTCAAGGGAGGCAGTCATTCTTCTCTATTCAGCACAAGAAATCCATAGACAGACGGGAGTAAGTCCATCAAAGGGCCACTAAAATGATTAAGTGATTACAGCATCTAACATTTGAGCAGAAGCTTAGACAACAGGGATTTTTAGTCTCAAGAAGGATTGGGGGCCTTGTTTAATACGTATAAGATCTGATGTGAGGCAGTAAAGAAGATGTAGTGGTGCCCAGTGACAGGACGAGAGCCAGCAGGCACAAACTGAATACACACGAAACTCTACTTAAACCTTAAAAAAAGGTTCTTCAATGTCAGAGTGCTCAAACATTGGAGTTAATTGCCCAGACAGGTGGTGGAGTCTCCATCCTTAGGATTCAAAATCCTGAGTTCAGGACAACAGCCAGAATATATTGTTCTAATTGACACTGCTTTGATCAGGAAGGTGGACTAGATGGATCTCCAGAGGTCCCTTCCCACCGCAACTATTCTCTGATCCTTATATACAGGACAGGTGTTTCCAGGTTTGCAAACTTTCAGCAAGCTCAGGGCAGACAGTAAGATTTATATTTATATTACATTTATATTTTAAAAAACTAACTACTGATGCTTAATAATCCAATTTGAGTTTAATTTTAAAAGCATTTTTAAAAACAGGTTCTGCAAAATAAAACCAAAAGTTTAAAAACTCCCTGGGTACTCAATTAGAAAAATTTGTATCTGGAATGGGAACGAAGGACTACAGCTCCTTCTACAGCATGAAGAAAGAAGATTAGTCACTGAATGTTCCCCAAGAGAATATTACCACAAAGGAGTTTGAAAAGAAGATAGATTTACATCTCTCTCCTTCACTTGCACTAGCCTGCAATACACAATGACAGGAGCAGAATACAGCATAGTAAAGACGACTGAGGTACAACGTTTACCCAAGCTCTAACTGAAGCACTGTGTTTATAAACTGACTTTTCTTTAACACTGTGGCTAACTCTATCAGTTTAGCAAAAATGATTTCCCAAACAGCCACTGTTGAATCCACCACTGAAGTCCATGCTTTACGTAACTTAGTTTTAGAAACCTAGAAGCTCTGATGGATGGCTGCAGGGGATTACAGTGTTAACATCCCATAAGCGCCATTATTTTCAGTGCAAGATGCCAAAACATTCTCTGCTGGTCTAAATCTGCATTTGTTGAAAAAAAGAAGTAAATATTTACCAACTTCAATGAATAAGGGATTAGAATAACATGATTAAAAAAATGAATAAAATATTTAATTAACTAATTAGGTATTAGGAAAAAGAAATTCACAAAGAACATTGCCAAACATCGAAAAAGGGTGCCCAGAGGTTGGGGGATCCTTGGAGACGCTCAAACTCATGTGCACAATGTCTTGAGCAACCTGATCTAACACCAAATTACATTAGACTTGGAAGTTGGCCCTGCTTTGAGCAGGGCATTGGACCAAATGACCTCCAGAGGTCCCCAGTCACCTAAACTATTCAGTGACTGTGATTTGTAAATCCAAAACTTCATTTCCTATTGTTATAAAAGCTCAGTATCTGACAGGATTTAGCCTATTCATAATGATTCAATATCAACTGTCCTTCCAGGATTTCTCTTCTCCTGTACAATATACTGGTTACCAAGGCAAACTAGAAATCCAGACAAATATTTCTGTAAATAACATAAAAGTGCTTGGCCCATAAGACTCCCTTAGAGAATCTTCTTTCCTTTTATTGTGAAGATTTTTATATAGCAATCTTTCCTATGCAGATGGGGAGACACAGGATTAAAATTTAAAGTGCTTTCTACATACTATTCTTGCTAAGTAAAAACTAACACTTTTACAAGTTTTATTTTTTAATTTTGTCTTTGATTGTATAATTTCAGGTTTCTGGTAACAAAAAGAGGAAAAAATTCTAGACAGTTAAAATATGTCTTGAAATCACAAATACTGACCAGTGATTTTAAGACTAATTTTCATTTTATTTCAAGGTGAATACTCCTTTGATAAAATACAGTCTGGTATTTTCTATAAAAGTACAATTCTTTCTTAACACTGCTGTAAAGCAGTAACTTTCCTTTTATTTCATATTATGTATGCTTACATTTTAAGTATACATCTGTAAACATAAATTATATAACAGGAGTATCTGAACTTCTATTTGACATATATAGTAATAAATATATTATAAACAAACTCAGTCCCATGGAAGGATCTGTCATTTCATTAAAATAACTTCCTTTAAGAGCTTCAGTTGAACAAAGACTGAGAATGTGAGAAACACGCTCACTGTATTGAATTTTAGTCCGGGGCAAATTCGGTGGAGCAAAGAATATTTATTACAGCGCTGGGAGTTACACGGGGGATTTCTCCTCCTGTGGCTCATTTTCCCTTTACAAACGCTTGTTTTTATTTTGTATTCCTTATACCTATTCATGTTTCTTCTTGGAACATAGTCTGCATAATCAATGAGTTTTTCGGAACGCAGCCCACCCCCAAATACATAATCAATGAGTTCTTGGAATGCAACCCACCCCAAACATGTCCCCTCCCTTCTAGCGGTGCAGGCGCTATGCTTCCTCAGGGGTCATCCTGGTAGTCGTTGGAGGGAGGCTCGAAGTCTTTATCACCATGTCCTTCTTGTGGCTTCTTTATTCTTTACACTTCTGTGGTTATCTTTGCTAGCTACACCACCCTTGGTTTTGCAAGGATTTGGTACTTTCAACTGTTGCTTTTGTCTGATATCTTCTCTAACGCTATCCCTTTTCCAAAGGCATAGCAAGAACACACCCATCTTAGCTGAAGCCATAGCAAGCACACATTCATTTTAGCTGAAGCAAAATTCTTTTGCTAAATTACTTATTACAAGAACATAAGCTGTACAAATATTAACACAGTCTTGAAACTATATATTGCAAGGGAGAATTTATAGACCACATAAGTGCTGCACAAAATTGTTTGTACATTATCATCTACCATGTTGCAAATGACAAAAAAAAAAGTATCTGGAATCAAAATAATGTTTTATCTGATAATTTCCCCTAGGATTTGAAATTGCAAAGATACATGAGATATTTGGAGTATATTTTTAAAAACAGATACCTGATGTTTCAAACTGCTTACACTTCTGGCAGTAACCGCTAAAAAGAGAGGCTTCCTTCTCAAAAAATTATGAAATTTATGATAATATACAAGATTCTAGAACAGGGATATAAACCAGACTGTAACTAAGTTCAAGACTGTGATTGGGCCAAAGAAGGATTAAGCAGCTTTGTCCTTCAACCCTTCCCTCTGTTACCTGTCTAGCCAGAGCAAATAAAGAGAAGAGACTTGTATTTTCAGGCTTCTATACTTTTGCTGAAAATAAGATAGTATAAAATGAATCTGAAAATGTAACACCTGATTAATATTTAGCTTGAAGAAGTCAGAAGTCCTGATAATATCATAGTATGAACATCTCCTTGCAATTGACATTGTAACCTTTTTCTATTAAAATCTCATTTTCAAAACCACTTTCTTGTCCTGATCTTCCGCTTCAGATATATGTGCCTGTGGCATTTTACAGCATATTTGAATAATGCCTACATAATCTATATATTTTAAAAAAAGAAGAAATTAATCTGATCTTAGTACATATCTGAACATGCACCACTACACATGAAACTTCTAGTGCAATTACAGTATGAATGCAAAACCCAGATTTAGCTGAACAGTAATTTTGTGTTCATAGTAACCTTGTTTACCAGGATTCAGTTTGGTCAACTGAAGTTTCTTATTTCTGTTTGCTTGCTGAACAACTGTCAAAGAGAAAAAGGATTTCTAATTCATACAAATACTCCTTTCTGTTCCTGAGCCAAAACAAATGTACCATAATGACACAATAACTTCACTCTTCCTAATATCATCAGTTTCTGTGAGGTTAAACACTAATTACTATGAGGAAACGTTGAGCTTTTCTCCTTTGAATTTTAAGAAAAGTTCCAAGAATATAAAAAGTACTTCAAAGTAACACATTTTTCCTCCCAAATATTACCCTAGTATCAACGTTACTATCTCCTAGAAGATAAGCGTTTCCTCTTCCTTAGATGACATATAACACATATTGCATTATGTATGGTCCCTGAGCAGAATTCATCTTAGAATCATAGAATCATAGTCTAAGAGAATTAGTGAGGTTGGAAGGGACCTTTAAGATCATCAAGTCCAACCGTTAACCTACCCTGAAGAGAGGAAAAAAAACAAACAAACAAACAAACAAACAAACAAAACACAAAACAACCACCAAAAAACACCCCAAAACAAACCACCACCCACCCACTTCTAAACCATGTCCCTAAGCACCTCATCTACCCTTTTCTTAAACACCTCCAGGGATGGTGAATCCACCACCTCTCTGGGCAGCCTATTCCAATGTTTAATAACCCTTTCAGTGAAAAAATACTTCCTAATATCCAATCTAAACCTGCCCTGACATAACTTGAACCCGTTTCCTCTTGTCCTATCACTTGTCACCAGGGAGAAGAGGTCAGCCCCCATCTCTCTAAAACCTCCTTTCAGGTAGTTGTAGAGGGTGATAAGGTCTCCCCTCAGCCTCCTCTTCTCCAGGCTAAACAACCCCAGATCCCTCAGTCGTTCCTCATAAGGTTTGTCCTCCAGACCCCTCACCAACTTAGTAGCCCTTCTCTGGACACGCTCCAACACCTCAATGTCCTTCTTGTAGTGAGGTGCCCAAAACTGAACACAGTACTCGAGGTGAGGCCTCACCAGTGCCGAGTACAGGGGGATGATCACTTCCCTAGTCCGGCTCACCACACTATTCCTGATGCAGGCCAGGATGGTGTTGGCCTTCTTGGCCGCCTGGGCACACTGCTGGCTCATACTCAGCCGGTTGTCCACCAACACCCCCAGGTCCTTTTCCGCTGGGCAGCTTTCGAGCCACTCTGCCCCCAGTCTGTAGCGCTGCATGGGGTTGTTGTGACCCAAGTGCAGGACCCGACACTTGGCCTTGTTGAACCTCATACCATTGGCCTCAGCCCATCTGCCCAGCCTGTCCAGATCCCTCTGCAGAGCCAATCTACCCTCAAGCAGAGGTGGTTTTTAATTTGAGTCTAAGTTCAAAAAGTAAAACCAGTCTTTTCACTCCAAGATCAAGATAATGCAATTTCCAATTGCTAGGTGATATAACAAAAGTGAGCTAATAGCTGATATTATTTTCCCCTCTGCCCAGTCCTCATTCACCGACTCAGAATTTATAATTTTCACTTTCAACAAGATTTGGCATTTCACAGCATGCACTATATGATATAAGAAGTCTTCTGAAAAAGTACAAGGCTTGTAATTTTTCTACACAGAAAGAGAAAATCACAGATGCTAACCAAATTCTAGAACGGTAAATTACTTCTGCTGACCTAAATTTATCTTATAGTCTAATTTTGACACAGGATCTCTTTTCATTCTCCAGTTGTATTTTTTGTATTGGTGTATTTCATCCACAGAGTTAGCTATTTGTGGCGTGAAAGAGATGAACACTTCAAATGACCTAACAGGTAATAAAATCTACTTTCTCTTCTTTCACTCATGGGTCTTATAAATGTGGGGCATTATACTCAATAGATCCAACAGCTCCCACTTTATTACTTATCTGTGTGTCCTTCTATCATGCATTCTCATCCTTTCTGACCATAACATACTCCATCTTGTATCAATTCCTTTTTTTTTTTTTCATAGCAACTCTAACTTAATAGTTGTGGAAGTCAATGAGAGTCTTCTCAGAAATATTTAAAGGTTCTTGATCCAGAAAGCACTATCTGTACATTTCAAACTCTCTTTTAGAAAATGGACTCACAGGTCTAAAAAAATTGTCTATTTTTTCAAGATTTATTGACTGCTCTAACAGAAGACATCACTTGCCTTCAACCTCAGCCCTTGCTGTGAGTCTCTTCAATCATTTAAAATTGAACTACACTATACTAATTCCATTAGGAATTCTTCTGCATACCATTAGGAAAAGCACATCAAAACTTAGGAGAGCAATTGTTAGTGTTCTATGTCTCTATATCTGCACTGCTCCGTAATAAAGCCTTTTCTGTATAACAAGATTTTGTTTTATATTGAAGACCATAGTAAAAGACCAAAATAACGATAACCTAAGAGTTAAAGTACAAGTGGGACTTTGGAGCCATCTTCCAAAAAATTCAAACTTTTTAGAATAGGCTTATAAGATCCAGAACAACAAAATCTAAGTTGCTGCATCAACCACAATAACATAGACAAATGGTACATAAAACATACTTTGTACATGAGTTGACCATCCATTTTCAAAATCACACAGACTGGACCAAAAGAAAAAGCAGAAGTAAAAAACCAGTAGAGGCATTCTAAGGAATGCTGAATACTGAACGAATGAAAGTACAGTGTATGAGTACAGTGAATGAATGAAAAGCCACAAAGAAAAATAAAAAAGGGTAAAGAGATTGAACCCAAGCATTTGAAGCTATTGTTCACAGTTATTTCCCCCATATGCAAGAGAAATATATCTATATATCTATAGAGATGTTGTAAGTAGATAGATATCATATGATAATATAAGCTGAACTCATGTTCCAGTTTGAAAAATATGGGAGTAAAATTGTGAGCACTGAAAAATGTATCTGAAACTATAGAAACTCTTTTGCAACTTTAGCTGTAGAAGCAGCTCTTTTTTCCTCAACCACAAAAATCTGACTGTGACCTCAGAATGACTTCAAACAGTTAAGACTAAATTTCCACCAAATTATTGCTGTCATACTCAAAGGGCCTGGCGACTCAAAAGAAAAAATAATTAGAAAATGAACACAAAACTGTGAACTTCCTCCTCATATAAGCTAGCTTTTAGACAGCTCAGAAGTGGAAAGCCTTGCTGTTCAAGTGTTCGCCTTCTGTTCATAGAATCATAGAATGGTTTAGGTTGGAAAGGACCTTGAAGATCATCGAGTTCCAACCCCCCTGCCATAGGCAGGGACACCTCCCACTAGACTACTCAGGTATTTTCAAGTAGTATTGGACATTTACTTCAGACTGAAGCAGTTCCATGCATCAGCAATACAATGTCCAACAGCTAACTCTAGTGTTGTTTCCTCATCCATCAGAAGCAACCACAGATCAAAGGCAGCTTTCTGAGGTAAACATGCAAATAACTAAAAATTACTTCAGTTCCAAGCTGTTGCTGATTCACGTTCTGTCAAACAAAAAAGCGCTTTACTTGATTCATGTTCACTTTAGAAAGTAGGATGCAATTCAGCTACTTAATTAAAATGAAGAAAGACTCAGAGTCATGCCTCTCAGAAATATATGAGATTTGTTCCATTGATGGCACACAGCTTGGAGTGGACAGACAATCAAACCAGATAATATAATTAGCATAATAAACAAATTGAAGTGATGACACAAGTCTTGCAAATTTCCAGCTTTCTGGCAGAATAATTTCAAACAGCAGATAAAAATGAGTATTATATATACAGATAATTCATCTGTATTTACATTCCTGTTAAAGTCATTATGAGCACACCATCAGAACCCTCCTGCCTACCCAACTAGGTTTAAGTAATTATAACCCCAATAACGTTCCCTACCTTCAAAATTACTACAATGATCTTAAACAGCCTTTTGTTAGACTATTTTTTCCTCACATACTCATATTTTAAATTATTTCTAACGGTACAATTATCCCAAAAAGAGTTTGACATTCTGCAATGGAAAGAATAAATAAAGCATTTACCAGTAATTCCACCCACATTTACTAAAATTAGTTCAGAATCATCTCTGGAAGAAAAGAATATCTCTTTCCTTTGAATGCATGTCAAATATGCTCAACTGCACAGATTCTTCACAGCATACCAGTGTTAACCATCAGAATATCTGGCTTATGTATTTACTATGTTAGTATCAATATCCTTCTCTGGAAGCAAAAGTAACATGGAAAAAATAAAAGTTACAGTAAATGGCTACCATTAACACCGCACCATTTACACACCACTCCCCCCACCCTTTGATTTGTTTGTTACTGAAAAGGAACAGAATTAACTGTTACTAAAAGGTGTGGGGCAGTAAATTTTTAGTCTAAACTCATTGTGGAATATTAACACAATGAATTATTTTCATGAATAATACTTTTATTAGGTATCTGATAGGGTATCGATGCAAATGGATATCTACAGGTAGATTTTACCTTAAAAACAGCACACAGTGCTTACAATACCGATGTTATTTCAGTGCATCCAGAACTCCAAAGTTCTGTACGAGTTCACAGGGCCAATGTAGTCTTTCCAGGTGACACACAAACTATCTCAACTGCTAGTCAGTGTGTAGCGACCTGAAGATTAAGGCAAACCCTCATTCATAGGGATGATGGCAAAGAAAAGGAAAATAAGATTTATGTACTTGGAAGGGAAGAAATGGCATTTGGGGAAAAAAAACAATGAAGTCTCCTGTACATTGGACTCAAAAAAGGGGAGCAACAGAATAAAAAAAAATACCTAGTACTTTCATCCTTCACCAAAAAGCATGGAAAGCGAATCATGAACACCTCAAATGACCCAACAAGTACTAAAATCTCCTTGGAATCTTCTTCAACTCACAGGTCCTACAGGTGTCAGGCATTATACACAATAGATCCAAAAGCTGCCACTTTCTAACTGTTCTTTTAAAAAAAAATAATCATCCTCTCCATTTAATCAAGAAGTAAGATGAGGCACTGGAAAAGTAAGTACTTAAAGCCTTCAGAATTGGCAATAAGTAGGAGACAAAGATCTGTCTACTCTCCAACACATCGCTTTCAAACAGGTGAGACATTTTAAGTGATGAAAGTGCAAGTGTATTTATCTGCCCTTAAGAGTTGATTTTTCCATACCAGTATGCACCTAATCATTCACTACAAATTCATGGTGCAAGTATTTCCTTTGTGTGTAATACAACAGGCATGCAAGGTTCAAAAGAAGTTACAAGTAACCCTTAAAATGCACTTACAGTCGGCCTTACATGATGATAAGAATATAAGAGGAAATAGATATACTCTTGGGTTAAAACCTGTACTAAAGAAGCAGGTTATTTTTAAGTAGCTGTTATTCTTTTCTCCATTGATTTAGTGGTTAACACTTGATGCAGTTGTAAAAAGCAAAAAATAAAAATAAATCTTGCCCTGAAGACTATAGCTTAAATAACTTCCAGCTCTCAAAATGGCAGAAAAACAGGTATCCTAATCCTTAGCTTTTAAATGAAATTACATAAAGGAGATTAACTGTTTATAACAGAAGAATTTTGGTGCAAGCAGCAATGAGGCTGTGACTCATGTTTTGCTATTTAATATGGACATAAATCCTCCTCCTCCTCAAAAAGCTCAGTTACAATTTCAGCAGTGAAAATGGCATCTTTTCTGTTTCTCCCTTTAAAGCCAGCATTTTTATCTCCAGGCCTGCACAACAATGTAAATAATATTACCATGTAAATACGTATATTAAAGCAGATGCCCTTCACATTTCTCTTTTACATATGTTTATTCTGTCACAGACAATACAATCAATTTGTATTTACAAAAACATAGTTAGCATTTTTACAGCATTTCCTTACTGTCCCTAGTCTAGCCTTCTCCATATACTCTTGGTAACAGAAGCTACCAAGCAATTTCACTAGGGGGGAAAAAAAAAGGAAAAAGANAAAAGAAAAAAGAGGGGGGGGCAGGAAAAAAAGAGAAGAGTATATACTACTTTGGAAAGTCAGTCCACAAGCCAGTCAGCTGAACTTCTCATGCAGCACAGGCAAACAGTAAATCATCCAATTTTGCAGACATAACCCCTTGCAAGCAAAATGTATTGGTATTACTGAGTGCAACAGCACCTCTCCTACTGTGCAGCTCTGTTTATATCAATTGAGTTATCAATGCTTTGACTCAGCTTGAATCCAACTTTCCTGTTCTTCTCCAGCTGGTAAAGAGAAATGTGATGGAGTTATACAGGCAGCTTTGAACAACTATTCAATCTGAGCATAAACTGATGGCTCCAGTGCCTAATGTTGTTCTTTGTTGTTCAACAAGACTCATCGGGGGGGAAAGCTAATTGATACCTACCCAAATTAATTCACTGATTTTACTTCACAAGATGTGGACTCAAACCTTATACTAGGGGCATCATTGAGAATTTGTACACAAAGCTATTCTCATAAGCAAAAAAACAGGCACATAATTGATAATTTGTACGTAAAGCTGTTCTCATAAGCAAAAAAACAGAGGCTCCAAGACATTCTGCTTATACTCTTCCTCATGCTCCTGGACTGCCACAGAAAACCCCGTGGCAACTTTTGCAATTTTACTCAAAGTTACAGTGCATTGCTGTTTAAATAAATAAAAACAAATTATATCCTTCTGATTTAAGATACACGGGGGAAAGAAAAAAAAAAAATTCCAGTGTTTTTTTTTCCATCATCAAGTGGAAGACTTAACTTTAAAAACCTGTGAGAAAAATGCCTTAGGAAAAAACGTCTGTATTGATCTATTTGCAAAGCCAGATGAATTCTCTTAAACTGAATGATTGTTGAAGAATGGACAATGACAAGAAGAATGGATAAATGACCTTTTTCCCCATTAGAAAGAATGTAAGACTGTGCTCTTTGAGGCTTCAGTCTTTCTTCATCCTTATACATTATTTTGACTTGGTGGTGCCGGTCACCTTTATTTATATACTCTTACAGAAAATCTAAGTTTAAAAAAAAAAAAATATGTCTGAAGACCTACAAATACCTTCCTGGCTACTCTAAGTAGATAAAGTCAATAAAAACAAGACCCCTAGTTACTATACTCAGCTTGGATTCATACACACTTAAAAGGACGCAATTCCATTCATGTCAGTTCATCTACCCCTGCTTACACACAGCCCGATTCTGACTTTTGTATGCTATCACAAAGAACAGTGGAAGAATAGGAAAGTAGGAATTACAGAGAAGCACTGGGACTAAAAATCACACGGTAGCGTGGTTCCGTAAACAAAGAGTGTGTAATTTTGGAATTATACAATGACTAAGAAGTACTGTCTATCCATAGGGTCTGTTAGGAAAGGGGTAGGTATCTAAAATCCATCAGTATGTAAGGGGTAGATGGGCAACACGGGAACTATTGTCGGAAACAAGTTCAAGAAGGCATAGCAATTCCCCTCCGTCCTGCTGTGAGTTGATACGACTGACAAGGAATGACTCAGCTGATCTGCACATGAGAGTTGTACACATTCTCAGAACCCACAGCCA
The DNA here is from genome assembly GCA_008711295.1 of Anarhynchus alexandrinus. NCBI lineage: Eukaryota > Metazoa > Chordata > Aves > Charadriiformes > Charadriidae > Anarhynchus > Anarhynchus alexandrinus. The sequence goes on along the minus strand of VUYV01000093.1, from coordinate 1,059,309 downwards.
CGCAACAACATGGAATAAAGAAAACTGCTCCTGAAACAACCGCTGCCAAGATACGGAGGAATATATCCAGAGCCTGATATTTTTATTCCCTAACATTAACCCCTCGTAGGGTAATGCTTTGCAAAAAGAAACATGCAGAAACATTTACTGGAATGCAAAAGAAGCTAAAAGGTAGACTTTAGATAAGAATACCTGCATCATCAAGAGCCCATTCAAATAATAACATGGACAGGAAATACCTGGCATATTTTCCTGCTTGTATAAAAGTACCAGCCAGTGGCAATAAAGCATGCCTCAGACAGATGTATCTAAGAGATCTAGCAGAACTTTCCAAATGGTTCTTCGTCTCCTTTCTCATTCTGTTTTATTATGACTCATAAAGTAGAAGGACAATTTTCTTCTGTAGACAGGGGTGTTCATCTGACAGACTACGGGGAATTAACATTCAATGGGAAAGACTCCATCTTGTCAAAAAGCATCTCCATGAGACCAGCAAGGTTATTCATGGAGAGAGGAGTGACTTGAAGAATCGCAGTGAACGCAACAGCCATGTAAAACTAGTTTTAACAGAATGAGGCATAAGAGTTAGAGAACCCTTATTTTCAAAGCCTGCAAAGGATACTGTAATTGTTCAGACTGGAAAGACCCATACACAACCTGATCTAGGAAGGTAATTATACATCAGGGGGGCAAGGTTGGAATCAAGATTTAAGAATGCCGGTGACATGTTAATTCTCAAAGTGTGAGCTTCGGGAACAGCTCAGTTACGTAGTATTCCCATCACTATCACGTTCAAATGAAAAGATTCTTGCTATTTTTGCATCACCAGTCTATCTTTAAAAATCTTTCCCTAAGGATATAACTCTGTCTTTGGCTGGAAATGCCACTTGTGGCATCAGTTTTGGAATCTGAAGTGACCTAAGAAGGTCACTTTCAGGCACACAGTCCTCTAACTGTGTACAATTTAAACTGCTGGTTCTTCAGCCATAACAAGGGTTTTGCCAGACTATGTCAATAGAAATCCCCACTATAGAAATCACTTCCTTTTCAGTTTGTCGTCAAGACCTAAAGAGAACTCTTCTTATATAAAAATCTGCCCCTTACAGATTAAATAAGATTCCCCTACCAAAGTAGGAGAACTTCTCAATGAATAATGGAGACGTCCTTGAATTGCTTAGTCTCAAGAACTGTCTACATTTCCATCCTGTTTTCCTGGTGTCAAAATTTATTTTTAAGTGATGAAATAATGGTGGTTTCTTTTCTGTGGCATAAAGCTTTGGGCTTGGAGGCTTCACAAAGATCCAGTGTAACTTTACCACAGTGTTGCCACTTGGACTACCAGCTGGTGGATCAAAGACAAAAACATTAATACTATGAAAGTTAACTCTAAAAATAGCTAAATAAAACAGTTCTACAAGTATACCCCAGAGAACAGGATTAATTTTAAATCTCTATTTCTTGTCTCATTCCAAATTATTCCTGTCAGAGCACATCAGCTGAGGCACAGACACAGGGCCAAGCCTGCAGTCCTAGTTCCTCAAGTCCTTAAAAAATAATCAGAATTTCACCTCTAGAACAACTTCCCTTCACACAAAGTTTGCAAAGTGGAGCAATGGGAACCAATACATAATGGAGTGATATCTGCCTCACTTCGTGGCAATTCAGAGGAGTATCTAAAAGAGCTCTGAATGTAAAAATACGTGGTGTATCAGCACTAAGAATCATTATTCTGAAGCACCTCAGAGTACTCAGATTTTTGGGACAGGTAATAGTGCATGCAACTATCCCGATACTCACAAAACTGAACTGTCTGCTACTGCTTTTAGGGAAAGAGTAGCTGGACCAGTACTAACTGATGCTTCTCCCTGTCAGCAACAAACGCAGTAGAGTCAGCACGCAGGGCCATGGAAGCGTCACACCATGACATGCGAAGGGCTCCCTATGCCTACAACAAAGCAGTCCTCAAAACACCAGAAGCAGTTTGCGAGAAAATCCGCTAGACGCTTGTTTCAGTCACTAGCATGTGACAGTCATTTTACTACAGGGCACCATCGTGGGAAAGTGTTCCCAGACTTGCCGTAAATGGACAGCTGGACCTACTCTTTCAGGAGTTCGTACCTTTGATATATCACAACACAAAATATTACATTTTCCAGTCTACATCCTCATGCAGTTTCCATTGGATGCACCTCCAGGTCCTGACATAAACTAGTGCAATACTATTATCTCTTGCCAAATCAGGCAAAGGATACAAACACAAATTAGTAACGTTGAGCAAGCATGAGGATAAAAGCTCCTTACAAGTACAAAATGTTGTTATAAACACTTGGAGGTTTCTCAGGAAGGTGATATAAAGGAGAATTATTACACTTACACATTAATTATGTGCCATCTCAAAATGAACTGTGCAGCTGTTAAAGTTAATAATTAAATGCCAGTGCTCATCTAAACAAAAACAAAACAAACTCAGACTCCTGCTGGGCAACATGCTCTTCCTGTATGGGATTTGTCACGTAGAAAGAAAGTAACATTGTGAATATTTAGCTGTATATTCCTATGTAGATCTTTTCTAGGAGAGCATGATAAGGTTTTCCAGGGCAACAGAACAATTTTTAGAAGTTAAGAAAACCCATAGTTATTTCAATTGTGTTTACTATTAAAAGAGGCATCCACACAGCTACCTAGTTTTGCCTTACTATGTCATGCACAAAGATGCTCTGAAACATAAATATAATTTGACATCTCCCAAGGAGAATTTGACAATACATAAGGAAGAGCTACCACTGATCTCGCACATCGCAGCTCTCATGTAGACTTCCAGAAGTCCATTGAGTGTCAAAGGGTTCATTAAATACACTACAGCTCATACTTTATACTCTCTGATCATTTCAACCAGTACTTGACTTCACAGATTCAAAGTACAGATTCAAGATTAGTAACCCAAACAAAATTTGTTCTGCTATTGATGGGAGAGTGATCTACCAGCTGTGACTTCTTCTCTGCTCGTGCTCCTGCTTACAGTAGCATCAGCAGTCACGCAGTTGTACATTTTGTTGGAAGCAAGTACCTGAAAAAATTGTTAGTATCAGTTCCCTAATCTGACTGAGACTGCATGGCTGCAATAGCATGAGCGCTGGCACACAAAATTTATCAGTAACACAGTAAAACACAGTCACATAAGGAAAGGAGAGAAGAGCTACTCTTTCTGATACAGGAAGAGCTTAATTCAGCTTAACTTGACTGTGAAACTATACACCAGGAAACCTCAGCTTTATGAAAACCGTAAGCCAGCCAAACGTAGTGCTAAGTCTCAAAGCCATTTCACCCACCCCCGAGCACTGTTCCCACACTGCTACCCAATTCCTTTGTGCTGGCACAGGTCTTTTTTAAGGTGCATAAAGTCCTGGATCACACAGTTGATGTTTTAAAATTAACCATCATTTCCATTAACCGTTATATTTCACCATTTGCCTCAGATAAATTCCCCAACGTGCTGTGCAGGCACAAGGGCAGACGTAGCACAAATGGCAGAACAGGGAGAGGACTGGTTCTGCCATCTTCCTGCACTGACCGTGACCTGAGAAACAAAACTGAAATGAAGATTTTTTCCTCTCTCCTTTTTTTTTTTCAGGTTTCTCAGAGCACTATATTAACTCTGCTCTGTATATTTACAGCTGGTTCCTCAGCAGTAGTTTCAACTCAGCAAATATGATCAACAGAAGTATTTGCACAAATCCAAGTTTTAATAAAAGTGTGTGACTTAGCATCATTCCAGAACACTACAGGTATATCCTTCACTTTAAGGTGAAAGAATCCATTTCATATACATTAATTTATTTGCATAACAGAGTCAAGGTCAAGCAACTGATTTATCTGTCCAACTAAGTGAATCAGGAATGAAACTTTTATACCATTGAAGTTGTAATTTACAAAATAAAAGATGAGGAAAAAAAAGACTGAAGAAATACTTTTTATGTTAATATTTACAGCTTGCCAGTATTGTTGGAAGAATTATTTTCCAGTGTGCTTAGCATGACAGCTGGATCTTTCAGAATACTATCAGGAAAATAAATTCAGAAGCTGTATAATCAGAATAGAGTAGCCAGTTTTCATGATTATGTAACACAAAAAAAAATTAAACATTTATTTTAGAAAATCAGCTCCTAAAGTTACATTTAAATGAAAGCTTTCATTTAAATTCAAAGGTGAGTTGCCTGCACCTACAGAGAAAAGAAAATCTCCAAAACAAAAATGATGAAGACTAAAAACTAGAAGGAAAATAAAAAAAAAAATCTTTAAATAGTAGTGGTTTTGACACCCACAATTGACAACATGTACAGTATAAAAAGATGTATAGAATTTCAGAATACTTTAGCTAATCAAAGATGGCTACAATAAAGTACAATGCTGCGTTTGGTTTTTTTTAAGACATGCTAAGTTTATAGACATTGAATTCTTTCCAATCTAGATAAAGTATCTATTGTGTCTTCAAAAACTGTGCTAAATGTTTTCAAGGGGGATCGTTTTGTTTTCTAAACTGAGAGATATGATCACTCCAAAAACAAGTACAGTATGTTCCCAAAAGGGTGAATAATTCAATCTTCCACCTTGATAACTCATTATTACCCTGTTATTTTGAGTATGACAGAAATGTCAAGGCCTGGAAGCTTTAACACTAAGCAGGCACAAATAAACAGAAAGTAGCTGAATACAAAATAATACAGTACACACAACAATGTAAAACCCCTAGGGAAATCTATCAGAAAAGCCCTCAGAAAACAAACCACTCTACAATGTGCATGCCAGTAAGCATCCTTGTATCCAAACCAGTTGTACGTCAGGCAAAGAATACACATTTTGCTATTGGCCATATGCCATAAAAGAATGAGCTACAGTAAGACAAATAAAAATCAGTAATAACATCAATCAAACATCAGCAAACATGAAAACTAAGACTGCAGGCAAAAGTTCATAACAGGAATAAAATTTACTGTCCCTGAGCTGATGCTTATTGCCACTGCCTTGGTAGAGGTCACTATGCCCTCAAGTGGAATGCAAACTATTCGGTCGCTTCAGTGCAAAGTCTGCCAGTTTGTTTTAATCTGCTGATGGTTGTATGATAAGCCATCAATCTTGACACTACCATGGTTGAGATGCACATAGCTATTTAGCTCTCCTTGTTCTCCTGTTGGGACAGCAACATGCAAAACACAGTCAGAACACAACTCTTCAGTGAGTCCAGTTAGACCCTCCAAAAACCCCCAAGCGCCCAGACTGAAGCTCTAAAACACAGATCCTAGACACTCAGAGACCTCTCCCTCTTTAAGTACCTAAACCCATTTGATTTCCGTGGTGAGTTCATAAACATTCCTGACAACCTGGTCTAAGGAAACCCAGTTCCTCAACCAGAATCAAGGTTAATTGACAGCACAACAAATGACAGCCTAATTTGCTACCACATTCTTATTAAATTAGAACTTGCTCAGTCTAATTGCAGAATGTTACCTAATTAAAACTGAGTACTCTGGGCAACAATGATCTAAAACTGAAGTTCACCCATGCTTATTTAAGTGACTCTAGCCTCCAGGAGAGCTACTGAGTCCTTTCCTTTTGCTTGCACAACTGTTTCTATGTCCACGCGATGAGCCAAATCAAGGAGTTCATATAGCTGAACACTAATCTGAATAAAAATTATTAGCTTTAGCTAGATCATCTTGTCAATCTACCTCATTACATAGTTATCTGAAGAACTGTACTGACAGAAAAGAGGAGATTGAAAGCAAAGTCATCCCCTAAAAATAATAATTAAAAAATACATAGAGAGATAAACTTTTTAGGACCAGCAAAATTACAACTAGCACTTCAGAATGTAAAGCCAAACTATGATAGGTAACAACAGAAAACCAATTAAAATGAAGCCACATCCCTATGAAAGTGAGGTCTCAAACAGGATTAATGTGTCTGTACTCACCACGTGCTAAGAACGTTTGCAGAAATATATTTAGGTCATACTGAAGAGAAGGCAATGAACAGAAATTTACAAAATCTCTGACTACCTCATGGCTAGACACAGACAGACAAGACATTGTGGAAATACAAAATAATCAATAGATGGATATAAATACATACTAGATGAGCAAAACAACTAACTCTACAATACCAAAAAGTAAAGAAGCATGCCAGAAACTCCATAAGATCACTGGCAAATGAGAAGTAATACAAGAGGTGAAAAAAGAATGGACTGATGAAACTGATCAGTTGGGAAATTAATACCTTCTCAAATACATAGTATAGCAAGAACCAGTCACAGAAAACAAACAAACAAACAAAAAAAAAAGCCAAAGGGAGAAAAAAAAAAACAAACTACAAAACAAACAAAAAACACTACTCAGGCACCAAAAACCTCAGATGATAAAAGGCTGTACTATTTTCTCCAAAACTAGGATGCCAATGTAACTTGTTTTCAGACTACAATAGTAAAAGGCTTTAGAAGCAGTAACCTAGAAAAAGCAAGTATCTACCAAACATACAACTCTGCATATAAGCAGACCAGAGTATCCAAGTTCAAGGGTGGGGAGAAGTTGGGGGCAGGTTTTGGAGGCAAAAGAGGATGCGAAAAGAGAAATAAGTGCTTGGGCTGTTTTGTTCAGTATGAAAGCTATTAAAATGTGAGGACTCTTTTTGGACTTTCACAGAAAATAATTACTAAACATTAGCTTTGCTGTATCATACAAAGGTTTCACTCAGTATTAGTCATCTCCATTGTACTGTACAAGCAACACTAAAGATATCCTCCTCAGTAAATTAAAAATCCCCAACTTGCAGATTAGGGTTACATAAATAAGTGGTAATTTAAAAGACAATGTGACACAACATTAAGTATTTTGATATTATTTGTAGATATTTAAGGTAAGAGATTTGCTTTCTATTATTGTTCTTGCATATTTTTTAAATGTATATGGAGGTAGCATCATCCTTTCCAAACAGAGCACTACACAGACATCATTAACAATTCATTTCAATCTCACCAAACCAATTTTTATAGTGAGATCTTCAGAAAAGGCAGTGCCTTTTTGGATAACATCAAGGAGAGTCCCATATAAGGGACAACCTGAAGGACAGCAAATATTGCATCTGTGTGAGCAAATGAGGCATGAAAAGACTAGACTGACATTATTGTTAAAGAGGGACAGGCATGGGTATGGTATTATAATAGATTAAAAAACGCCAGACAAGCCAAAAATACATACCTTTGTACATTATATAAAAGATACTACTTCTGTTACAGGCAGCTTTTCAACTCCGTTTGCTTATACTCCACTCCATACAGGGATGGCAATATACTATTTAATAGCTAAAGCTTCCACTGGATTACTGTATTAACATACCTGGACAATGACAGCAAGTGATAGCCCTGCAAAAAGCTTATCAAGCAGAGATGAAGCTACCTTTCAGCAATGAGGACAATGCAGAGGCAAAAATGAAAACTTCATCACAAGGAAAAGAATATTATGTCCCCAGAACAGCTGCTCATGTAGAGAGAATGCAGATGAAGATGTCAGAAGTTCAAGGCCAGGTTGAAAAGCAATTAGTAAGATGAAAGATATTAAGTTGAACCTTTTACCCTTTAACAAGGCAATGATCCAGTACAAACATATCGCTGGAAACATGATCTTTAATTGGGAAAAGAGAAAAGAAATTTGCTGCCACACAGGGAATGGGGAAAAAAAAAAAGTCAACTATGCTAAATGCTGCCAGGTGAAAACCAAAACTGATATGCATCCTTCGCAATGATATGCACCACATGCAAACTGTTTCCTCTGAATTTCCCTAGAGTCAACAAACTGCTTTGATTACAAGAACTATTAGCAAAGCAAGTTTTAAAATCCACTATTTAATAAAGTTCAGCATTAAAAAAAACGTAAACAAAAGTCAGTATCAAAAGTAGCATCAGTTGACAACAATGTTTACCTAAAAATAATGCTGGACACCCCAAAAAAAGAGAATATTAAGGCACTGAGAATATGTACTAGAAACACTGAGGACAGGCATAGACTAGAAGAGCACTTAAAATAGCAGAATAAGCAAACTGAGAGGGAGCTGCAGCTGGTTCTCCAATTACTAGGTATTGTTTAAAATGCATACTCAAATCAAAATCCCCCAGAACATTTGTACTCTCAAAGATGACTTACACAGTTGAAAGATCTGTATTTTAAACTATCAAAATTTAAGTTATTCAAGTAGCTGCAAATATGTGAAAGAACAAGAAGGAAGTAAAATGAAAAAAAAAAAACAGATCACAGGGAAGTATTAATATAGTATCTTCTACAGTATTTCCTAAGGACTATAAAACTAATTTCTCAAGTTTTCTCTTCTGAAAGCCCAGGCATATACAGTATGCTCAAACAGCTCTGTTATTAGTGTGTGGTAATTTCTCATGCCTTAGAGTGAATTTGAAGTCACTGAATGATTGGTGTTATTAATGTTAACATTCAGGTAATCTTGAAAAATCAGCTGCAGGGGAAAAGAAGATGAAGTACAACTCAGTGTTAGTGAGGGCCATATTAGAAACTCAGAAAAGAAATGTTTATATGTTACACAGGCATCCTATTCCATGCATTAAAAGAAAAAAAAAATCCCTATTTTTATCTTGTCTATACGTTCAACGTAGCAGAAAGTAAAAAAACTACTACTGAAAGACAGAAAATAAAAGGAGTGAAGAGTATAGGACTAAAAAAGCTGTATGTAAGCATGATGGTCAGCAGTGTTTCACAGTTATATTTAAGGAAATACCTGAGTAGATAAACAGCTCTTTCAATATCACTGAGTTCTTCATCAACTGTCAATCTTTCTATTTCTTCTGGTGTCTGTCAAGCGTGAAATAGAGATTATGAGTTTACAATGCCTTACTATTTCATCATTTTAATCTTCTTAAAACAACCCCTTCCTCCCCACAGATCCAGGGATAGATCCATGAGTAATTTGAATTTAATCCTTGAAATCTCTAACCAACATTTCAAATTCAATCAAATAAATCTTCCACCAGGAAAAGATGGAATGTAACATAAGTACAGTTCCATGTCAGACACTATCACTATTAATCACTTAAAGTATAAACAAGTCACATACATAAACCTAAAGACCTAAATTAGTCGTTTTTTTTCCCCAGCTTAATATTCTTACACTGAAAATATTAAGCCCCTGCTATATAGAATTCCAGACTGTTTATTCCAAAATGACCAAAACCAATTTTTAGTATCCCGGTGCCGCAAACAAAATGCACTGCCTAGCCAGTTCGCTGTGCATAAACCAGAACAGACACGCAATTCCAAGAGGATTTTAAAGCATCGCTCTATTTTGAAGTATGTACCTTCAGGCTCCTGCGGACCGGCCTCTCTATAATAGTTAGTTCCTGCAGGTCTTCTATGTATCCAAACAAATTGCTCTGACTAAAATCCATTTTGGGGAAGAAGATTATCGGATGCATGTAACAACTAACGCCAAAGGCGACCGATGCTCTCCCTCTCCCTCTCCCTCCGCCTCTCCTCTCCCTCTCTCTCTCCCGCCGAGTCTCTCGCACGGAGGGAGGCAGGACCGACACGGCGCTACACCCCCTCCGCCGCCGCCGCCGCCTCCCCTCAGCGCACACACTGCGGCAGCGCCCGCCCGCCGCCGCCCGCCCCCGCCGGCAAACTTTCTCCGCTCGGCCCGGGCGGGCAACGAGCGGGGCCGGCGCCCGCGGCCTCCCGCTGGTACCGCGGCGGGAGGATGAGGGGGGGCGTGGGGAGAGAGTTTCGAGCCGAGTTTCGGCCGACCCTGTCCGCACTGAAGGGAAGGGGGTGAGGGGACGGCGGAGGGTCTCCGCGCAGTACCCGCGCTGCGGGGGCTGCTCGGGGCAGAGCGCGGAGAGGGCCCCCCCCCAACTCCACCACCGCGGTGCCCGGCTGCCGCCTCCGCCCCNCCCAGCACCGCCCCAGCACCGCCCCAGCACCGCCCGAGCCGGTCGCCGGGGCAACGCGGCGCTGCAGCGGCCTCCGCGGGGCAAAACGGCGGCTCCCTCCGCCGCCCGCCCGCGGGGCCTCGCCGTCCGCCTCACACAGCCCAGCCTGCCCCGCCGGGCCTCTCCCCCTCCCCGGCCTGCAGTGGTCGCCCGCGGGGCTCCTCTTCCACAGCTGTGGCCTCCGTGGGCTTCCCCCTCCCACAGCTCCAGCCTCCCTGGAGCGCCTCTTCCACCGCTGCGGCCTCCCCAGTGGGGCGCCCCGTCCGCCGCGACCGTCCCCTCAGCTCGGGCTGCGTCCCTTTGCAGCTGTGCTAGAACACCTCACCGCCGTCCTGCCCCGCTGTCACCGCTGCTTCATGCCAGAATTACACAGAAGAAACCTGTAAACACGCTGATTTTAATGAAAAGCCCAAAGCGGGTTCCTCCCCCAATGAATGCTTTTATATTTTCCACACCGTTTCCCACAGCATTCTCCTGGAGAAACTGCCTGCTCATGGCTTGGATGGGCGTACACTTCGCTGGGTGAAAAACTGGCTGCACGGCCGGCCCCAAAGACTTGTGCTGAACGGAGTTAAAAACACTTGGCGGCTGCTCACAAGTGCTGTTCCCCAGGGCTCAGGGTTGGGGACGGTTCTATTTAATATCTTTATCAACCATCTGGATAAGGGGATCAAGTGCACCCTCAGGAAGTCTCCAGATGATAACAAGTTGAGCAGGAGTGCTGATCTGCGTGAGGGCACGATGGCTCTACAGAGGGATTTGGACAGGCTGCATCGATGGGCTGAAGCCAACAGTATGAGGTTCAACGAGTCCAAGTGCTGGGTCCTGCACTTGGGTCACAACAACCCCATGCAACGCTACGGGCTTGGGGAAGAGTGGCTGCAAAGCTGCCTGGTGCAAAAGGACCTGGGAGCGCGTTGGCTGACAGCCGGATGAATATGAGCCAGCAGTGTGCCCAGGTGGACAAGAAGGCCAAGAGCACCCTGGCTTGTAGCAGAAAAAGTGTGGTCAGCAGCACTAAGGAAGCGACCGTCCCTCTGTACTCAGCACTGGTGAGGCCATACCTTGAGTGCTGTGTTCGGTTTTGGACCCTTTGTTACAGGAGGGACATTGAGGTGCTGGAGTGTGTCCAGAGAAGGGCAACAATGCTTGGTGAGGGGTCTAGAGCACAAGTCTTGTGAGGAGCTGCTGAGGGAACTGGGGTTGTTTAGTCTGCAGAAAAGGAGGCTCAGGGGACACCTTATTGCTCTCTACAACTACCTGAAAGGAGCTTCTAGCCAGGTGGGGGATGGTCTCTGCTCCCAAGGAACAGGCCATAGGACAAGAGGAAATGGCCTCAAGTTGTACCAGGGGAGCTTTAGATTGGATAGTCAGAAAAATTTCTTCACCAAAACCGTTATCAAGCATTGGAACAGGCTGCCCAGGGAAGTGGTGGAATCGCCATCCCTGGAGGCATTTAAAAGACAGGTAGATGTGGTGCTTAGGGACATGCTTTAGTGGTGGACTTGCCCAGTGTTAGGTTGATGGTTGGACTTAATGATCTTAAAGGTCCCTTCCAATGTGGAAGATTCTATGATATTAATCTAAAAAAAAAAACCAAAGAAAAGCCTTTGAAGTCCTTCGCAGTGAAATGTGAATCTACAATGAAGACATTGCTTCCACTCTTCAGAACTTCTTACTCTTCACCTTCACAGCCCTTTCCCTGACTTGGGTTACACAATGTTGATAGTTAGAGCGGGGCGGACTTCAATATGGATATTCTTCCCAATACATGTAGTTAGGTCTTGGATGCTGTAGGATTCAGCGTTCTGGCTCACAAATACAGAGTACATTGGAGGTACAAGGGAGAGTATTTATTTCAAAATAAAAGTATGCCATTTTTACCCGTGACTGGTGGAAAAATACGCATGGAAAATGCTATCTTTTTTTAAAAATTTAGTAAGACAGCTTCTTTTGGAGTGAGCTGGTGATGCAAAATGCATGCTGGACAAGAACCAACACACACAGGTGCGCTGAGCATTTACTGAACTAAGTAATTCTCCAGGCCTCAAGGCAGTTGCCTTTGCAACGGTTATATGGAACAAAACTAAACAATCATACACCAAGAGTTAAAAAAAGCCCCATAAATACTGTAGAAGAGCTTACTTGAGTGGGTGCAACGTTTCACTGTGAAATGTCCGCATGACCCAGTAAGTTTTGTTGATAAAGTATGAAAATAATTCCAGAAATTGTAAAGATTAGGTAATACTATGTAGTATATTCCCCAGAATGTAAATGAATTTCATTTTATGATTGGTAAGTACCTCAGCTTTTATTTAGCAAAAAGTAAACATCGTCCTTTGAGCATTACTTCTCTTTGCACCAGTTAGGCCAAATTCTGTGCTCAGTTAAACCAGTAAAACAGTAAAAAATTAAAGCATCTCCATTAATTTCAAATGTACAACAGAATTACTAGCAGAAAAATCTAATCCAAAGTACCTATAAATAATTAAGCTGTTACATAAGAGAAAACCAAAACCATTCGAAGTTTTCAAGGAATGATGACGAATTAAGATGAGAAACACTATTTTGAACATCTCCTTTGCATTATCCTTTTAACCAGGGAACATCATCAGACAGCAAATATAATAGTTATAACTGAACCTAAGTCCTCTCAGAGTAGTTAACCAACTAGGTCTACAAGGAAAATAAAAAATAAATATTTTATGAAACGTTCTCTTCTCAGATTCAGAATCCTGACATGCGGGCTTCTGCCAATAAGTATGAGGAAGACATACTGAAATCCCAACTCAATCAGTTAGGAAAATCCTTTTGCAAGTTCTTTCACAGCCAATTTGTGGTTATTTCACCTTGCAAATACTTCTCATGAATCTTAAAGATCTTATGAGACCAAAGACGTTTTCTTTTGTGTGCCTCAAAACTCACTGCAGTCTTCAAATCAGGTTTTAAAGACTGAAGAATGTGCAGTTTAGATATACAATTAGGCTGATTTATCATATCATGTTTTACCTAAATTTTGTAAGCCACTAAAGAAGAAGGTTTTTTTATAAACATGTAAACAGCTCCCTTAATACCTTTAAAATCTGTCCTTGTAACTCAGTCCAGGAAACACTGTGCAGGCATGACTCCCATTAAAAATCAGTAGATCTGTCAAAGAGATCTACAAATATTCTGAAAATGTGAAAAGCAGAATAAAAATAAGATATTTTTTTTCTGTAAATTGAATACTGGACCAGAATAAAGATGACCGAAGGAATTAGCTTGCCCAGATTCAATAAAAACATATCTCCTTTTGATCCACACATTTGCCAGATAGCCCAAAAAAAAAAAAACAGCTTGCGTATTTTGTTCCCAAACCACATATATAAAAATTAATCCCCTCTGATAGTAAATCTGCAGGCATATTTGCCCCAAGTGGTCTGTCATTCTCATCTGTGATGAAAGTCACGCATGACTTCCCTTCCACTGCTGCCGCTTTCAGCTCCTCCTTTTTCCACTCCTCTCTTCTCCCAAATAAAGCTCTGCTTTCAGCTTTATTCTAACCTTGTCATAGCTATTGTAATAGAATGAAGAGCTATTTCGTACTGCTTTTGTGAAATCCAGAGTGAATTGGAACCTCCATTCTAACATAGGAGCTGTGTAAGCTTCCGAAGCCAAAACGGGGCTGATTTTAAATAATCCTTCATTGATGGAGACAACTGCAGAGCACCTGGGAAAATGGCACTCATACCTAGCGGAAGAAAAGAAATAGTGTTATTCATGCCTTGTAAAGCAATAAACTGTAAATGCAATACAGACAAAGATAAAAAACACCCAAAAACAAAACAGGTGGGAGGACTTTGTACCTGAAGGATTCTTCTTCTACCTGAAGAAGGATTCTTCAGGTACACTATCTCGATGTAAGGACCCTTGGGTGAAGGCATTTGTCATGTTGCACGGATGCACAGTTCTCCTTTCCTACCCAGCAGTTAGGGGCGTGCCTTCTGGAAACTGCTCTGAAAAGGCTGCGATTCTGACTTACCTGTTACACATTCCCAAAGAATTAACCTGTAAATGAAATTATTCACAGAGAAGTTGAAAATTTAGGAAGTCTCAGCATGTACTGCAATGCCTGAATCAGCTGGAATATGAAGGAACTGGTTTGGGGGATACAGAAGGACATGCCAAGAAATGCTTTGAGGCAAAATGTGCGTACTCCAGATTAAGACCCAGAATTTCTTATGCAAAAAAGGAGGAAAAATTCAGCAGAATATTTTTGGATTATGTTGGGAAAAAAAAACCCAAACAATACATTTTGGGTCAACTTGGAAGTAATGCTTTCTTTCCCAGGTGGTTTTTTGGCTTTTTTTTTTTTTTAATTTAGACTACGGACAATTTTCTGTAAAGGTCAAAATTAAATTAAACATTTAATTCTTTATTTCCCCTCTTTTCTGTTAATGTAATATTCCACAAAAAATAAATACCCTTTCATAATGTACACCATGTAGATTATGCACCACGTAATCACACTTCTGCTCGGGACTCAGCACCTAAACTGTGCAGAAGTTCAATTCAGTCTGTTCACCACCATTGAGAGATGGCCAGAGCTCGATCAGCTGTCACTCACGATTTCCAAATGAGCAACCTCTGACTGGAATGGTTTGCTTTTTTTTTTGTTTTTTAAATTCACCAAACCCTGAAAAAAATGCAGCTTTAATGTTCCATCTAATGCCTTAGCCTTAAAAAACAAGATTTTTTTATTCCACTCGTACTCCAAATAAGAATGTCACCACGAACACTGATTCTTCAGAAAAACTCCATGTTGAGGCAAACCTGTAAGAAAATCAATCTAAAAGAAACACGTGCAAATATCTGGGTCTACTTCAGAACAATGCTTTGAACATAGCGTACACAAACCTCAGTAAGAAAAAATATTATTTAGCATATTTTCCAGTTTGTTGCTAAGAAACTGTTGCTTCATTTTCCTATTGTCATTTGCAGAAAATTTCTGATTGTTCTTTTGCCCCTTTGGTCATCTCGTAGTAACAGCTATATAATTAAAAGGGGTATTAATGAAAAAACACTGGATTGTACTTATGCTTTCATCGTCTGTAAACTGGTTTCCCATATTCTCTCCTGTAACTTAGTACCCTCCAGTAAGACCTAAAAACCCAAAAAGATTATTTTACAAGAACAAAGAAAAGATCCTTAAATTTGTTTTTGTTTTTATGTAATACAGAAAATGTGTAAGACTGCAATCATTGCATTCTTCATGTCTTTCTGTAAGAACTAATAATGTTCTCCTCCTACAGTGTCTAATCTGCTACCCTCTCTCCAAAAGCAGTTAATAGCACATGCACAAAGACAGAATAACAACAGAGCAAATAGAAAGTGCCATTTCTTTCTCATATCTTCCAGCTATTTGTAGGATTTTTGACCCGAGAGTAGGATCTAATAGCAAGCTACTTTACAAAGTTTAAGTGAATTATTTTCTATCGTTAAAAAAGAACACATTTTTTGCCCAGTTTTACTGTTTTTTTTTCAAATATCCACATAAAGCAGAATTTATTTACATTTTAGGAATGGGAACAATAACGGCAAAAAATGTCAGTGCCATCAGTATTTCAGTAAGGAGGTCTATACCATATTCTACCAGCAATTTTCTCAATCTGTTTCAATGAGCAGGGAAGAGAAAACATCTCCGGAACCAGTAACAGATTAAACGATACCGGACGCAGCAGAGGAACTCAGTCTTTACAGAGCGCTATTGGCAGTGCGGTCCCCACGGCCAGCCTGCATGCTCCCACAAGCTGCCCTGGTTCAGGGCAGGCATTAGTGCCCACCCAGACGCTTCCCCGTAGGCATCAAGGATGCGAGCGCCCTAACTCCGGAGGTTAAGAGAGTCAACCAGTACAGAGATGGTCAAGCACACCAGTCTGCCTCAGAGCCAGAGAGCAGCAGTGTTATATTCGTAACACAGAGGTAGCTGATGAGTCCAGTTCCTTGCTATGACAACCATGAACACTATCTGTCATCCGCATGTCAAACTTTATATTAAAACTAACAACTTTTTGCCTTCAAGTATTCTTTACTCATTGGTTGCCATAGAAACTTCAGATTTCCTACCTAAAATTACTGTTGGCCAGTTTACCGAGTTTCTTCTTGTGCCAGTGTTGTCCTGTACTTTAAATTATTCTTCCTTTCCTGGTATTTAAAGACTGCAGTCACGTCTGCTCTGATCCTGGATTAAACAAACTAAACTCAGCATTTATTTTTCACTTCTAAAACAGGCTCTTTATTCCTATGATCACCCTAACAGTCCCCTCAGCATCTGCTGCAGTTTTACTTCACCTCTCTTCAATTAAGGTGATCAGAATATAGTATTGCAAATAAAAATCTCAGGGAAGTAATGCCTCCTGTGAAGAATGAATGTCTGTACAGGAGTTAGTTTACCAAATATACTTCATTGGCAGCTCACAGTTATCTTAATTAATACATGAGGTCATTCTCATCCACAGTGATCTAAAACTAATTAACTCCTGTCTTAATAGTATAAATTCTCAGTATGGGCCTTAGCTGAATGGTGCTGCACTTTGTATGAATAAATTCATCCAATTTTTCTGGTCCTCGAGGTGCTTTCAATCTGCCTGATATCATAGTTCCTCTCTGTATTAATAACTGTGTCATCAGCAATTTTAATACGTATCACAGTTACTAATGAAATACGCTTAGTCCGCAAAACTTTAAGCCCAAGAGAACCATGATTTTACCTTCCCAATTCGGGACCAGAACAACAAGCCTCATCTGTCATGCCAGAAAAGACAGAAGGGCAAATTCTACCGCCTGCAAAGCGCTGGAGGCTTCAAGTACCCCACAGACCAGTGGCTGTATGTTTTTCATGTGCAAAATGCACCATAAGATGAGTATCAATATAAATCATGGTATAGTAACTTTCTTTTATTAGCAGTAATGGCTATTAAAACCAGTACTTAAGCAGATACTGATCTTTCCTCNAAAAAAAAAAAAAAAAAAAAAAAAGAAGAGAGAAACCAAAGAAATTGATTGCTAAGTGAAAGCCTACCTCAGTTGCTCACATGCATTTTCAACTGTTCCTGGTGCTGAATTCAGCTACCTAAATCCCAAAATTAAAGGTATTGGTCAAAAAGATCTCTGGCTTGACCCACCTTAGGAGAAATCTTTTACATTTTACAAAACATCAAAATATTAGTTGAAAAAACCATATAATATCTAGTATCTAGTACTGCACAGTAGGGACCAAACTGCTATCTCTGGGCTACTGATCTGCAAGACCGTAAGTTTACAGCTCAGAAGGACAGAAGGATCTGTTGTTAGCTAAAGTTCTGTAATAAAGACATAAACCCCTCAATTTCCCTTAGGCCCTCAGACACGTTGGCTTAAATCATTTGGAAATTATTGATAAAGTAATCAAATATGCGTGTACTGACATGAGTTATACAAGCATACAAATAGTGTGACATTATTATTAATAAATGTTATTATCTTAAATTCACCATTTCCTGTTATTTAAAGAACTCTTGATCTAAAGAACTCTTGGGGGGGGGAGTGTAAAGCAGACTTCTGTTTCGTTTGTTGTTGGCATTTTAACCTAGAGCTCACTTTGCACTGTCAATAATGGAATTGTACTCACCAGCTGACTCTGGTAGGACACAAATGCGCACTTCTTGTTGACAAAGCCTTGTCACAACATACCAAAGCTGTGTCACTTTCGGGTTACAAAGGCGCAGGAAGATTAAGATCACTCTAAAACTAAGCAAATGTTTAGTTCCCTTGGTTATCCCTTTTCAAAGCAACTCAGAAAATTAATGCCTCTTGTACAACCAGCTCATACTATGGCAGTAAGAAGAGGTGCCACCTCTATGTAGGTAAGACTGTTCTGAACCTCCACACTCACTACAAATAGGCATGTGCCTTCTTTCAAATTAAGATTTAAGGACTGTAATTCCACCCCTTAGTCTATAAATAGTATATAGGGCTCAATACTGATCAAGAAGGAAAGTCAGCTGCATCCAAAAATGGACTCTTGAGGAAAAAAATCAAAATACTCCTATACCCTGTAAAAATATGGTGATAATTACATTAAAAAGCATAGTTCAACATAATTTGGCAAGTCATTTTCCAGTTTGATCTTTCTTTCAGGACAGAGCCGCAAACTCAGAAACTATGTAAGGAGAGATTAACAGCTAAAAACTCTCCTGTCCACATTTTTTTTTTACTCTTTATTCAGGATCAGCGTTAAGTCAGCCACACCAGGATTTGAGAGTAACAAGTTTCTTTTGCTTCTGCAAATTTGCTTTTGCTAATATCTAGTAAAATAAAAAGAGATAAAGTGGAAAAACTGTAAACGAGCAAAATTGTCAGTTATAAATTAAATTTAAATCTACACAGCCTGGAAGGAAAGATTCTTTTAATGAAGGAACGCATAAAGACTGCTGAGACCCCTCATTAAACTTGGCCGTGAAGATGCAGTTACAGCTCCTATCAGTGAGCTAGCGCTATCAGTCATCGCTGTCTCTGGGTCAGTACTACATACATATGGTTTGCCAGTTGAAGCGCTCAAGCTACCGTATCAAATCCTGCTCCCTGAACTCACTTTCACTGATTTAAACTCATTTCTTACAGAACACGAGGACAAAACATCAAATACTCTTTAGCCTCGCTCACATGAGGATATGAATTGGAAGCAACTCCTCATGTTGTGCATTGGCAGATCTGTGTTAATGATTATTAACTGGAAGTGAAATTGCCCTTAAAAGCATTTAATATGCTTATTTCTGCCCTTGGCCTTAGCACATTAAAAAAACAAACCAACCCTCCATTTTCCCATCTTCTCACAGAACCAAGATGCACCTGCAGATACCACAGAGAAGAAATAATTGTTGCTGTAATTGCACCTTCATTTACTGTCCTAGTCTCTATCACCTAGAAAACTCCTGGTTTTTTTCCTCTCTTTCCCATGTCTCAGCAAAAGCAGCTGTTCAGAGCATCTGCCAATCTTTTAGCAGAAATACAAATCTTCCATTATCATAGTATATAATTTATGACGTCCTCTTCCTACACCAAGATCAAGCTGCAAAGAGCACTTGATCACACAGGAGGAAAAAAACTCATGCTGTGACCTCAGTGGTATGCTTGCTTCTATAGTTATTTGCAACTTTTCTACAAATTGCATTACTTTACCCACAATACTCTTCTAAACAGGGAATAATAAAGAACACATTAACACATAATCAGGCAGGAATAACAAGGTTTTTATTGAATGAGCAATGCTGATGACATTCAACCTTAGGTGTTAATTTTAGAGTTGAAATTTAAAAGGCCTTTTATGCATTCTTTTTTGAATGAGATCTATTATGCACACAATAATACACAAATGATCTATAGATGTGTTGATTGTATTTTGAAAGAAACTTTTCAGTTGCAGGAAGGTAAACAAATTTTCCTATTCCTTCTTAATGGCTGCAGCGCTATGTCTAATCTACGCTTTAGCATTATTTATGCAAACAGCACCATAGCTACTAATGCACTTGTGAAGGATAAAGGCAGCGCCCGATCAGAAAAAAGGTATGTCCCCTTCCACGCTGGCAAAGTAGCTGTCACCATCAGCACTGTCAGTCCAAGGGGACTGCAAGCCACGGCTAGCCTGCTGTTTGCTTTATCTGAAAGGTGGGCGGCAGTAACAAGTTAGGTTGACAGTAACGCTAGCGAGCAGATGTTACTCTCCAGTAACCCTAAAAGTGGAAAGAAGAGGGAGTATCCTCATTCTTTCACGCTAGTTGCTTACATATGGGAAAGCTTGTCTCCCTGAGCTCATCGTACTGTGGAGGGAGTCTAGAGCACTCTTAGGGGCCGTGTTATGGCACCTAAATTAAGGCCTTGCTGAGAACACCCCTCACCCCTGACCAGCACAGATGCTTTACCTCTGGGAGAAACAGCAGACACCGACGGCGACACACCACCTCTCGGCACCAGCACTTCCCCTGCCCCGCACGGCCCCGGCCAGCCGCCTCGGTGAGGGACGGGACGAGCCACCGGAGCGCCCGGTTCCCCACCACCTCCCGCCCCGGGAGGCACCACCCTCCCCTCACAGCCGAGGCCCAGAAGCCCAGCCGTTACCGCAGGCGCTTGCCCTCGAGCCCTTCGCTCCGCAGGGCCGGCGCCCGCCAACAAAGGACACCCGGTAGCCCTCCCGCAGCACCAGCCGCGGGGAAAGGCAAGGAACTCGCACCGGGGCAGCCCCTCCGCCGGGCCGGGCCGGGCCGCCGCCACCTCCCTCACCGGGGCAGCACCCCCTCTGCCCGCTGCGCATGCGCACACCGCCCCGGAAGGCGCTCACCGGCGCCAGGAAGTGACGTCACCTGGCAATGGCGGCGCCCGCAAGCACACGCGGAGAGCAGCGACGGCGGCGGTGTTAGCGGCGGCGGGCAGAGCCCCGCGGCATCTCCTTGTGCCGGCGCCGCAGAGCGCGGTAAGCGCTGGGCGGGGGTGACCGCTCGCCCCAGGGGCTGCAGGCCGGTGGGGGCCCCTCGGGCCTCCCGCGGGTCCCGTGTGCGGCGGTGGGGGCTGGGCCCGGCCTGGCCTTTGGCGGATGGTACCCGGGAGAGGCAGAGGCCGGAGCGCTTCGCGGCCTACGGGGGTTTATGCTGGCGATTGTAGTTCCAGGAGCGCGGCTGTAGGCCTGGCCCGCTGTAGTTGTACTTAAATCCGTTCATATTATTTTCCCCCAAAAGAGAAGAGTTATGCTTTGCATCCCGGTGTGTTTTAATTTCATAAATGTAATCTGCATTCTTTTGATCTGATGCCCTGCTTTTTTACCACCCCGGCCCCAGTTTCTTTTTAGGTAAAAATGAAGATCAGAAAAGGAAGGAGATTTAAGTCGTCCTTTAAATTGAGACAAAAAGGCATTGAAGTAACAGGAAAATGGAAAAGCGTGCCAATCGACCCCAATCTATTTGCTGATGAGGATTTTGGAGATATAGTATGCTTGGAGGAACTTACAGAGTACAAACTAGTAAGTTCTTCCAAAGTGGGGAAAGTAAAAGAGAAGAAGAGAAAGGCTGAGAGTGTTTCAGAAGAAGGCAATGAGGAGGAGGAAGAACCTGTTGTCCCTCCCAAAAAGAAAAAGAAAAACAAAGATGTGAAAAGCAAACCAGATAAAAGTGGTGATCCTAACGCAGCAGAAATTGATGTGCCAGTTGATAAAGTGGCAAAGCATAATGAAATAATCAAAGCGGCAAATTGTGAAGGTGATGGACATGTGGCTGAGAGCACTTCACCGGCAAAAGAGGTGCCTAAGAAAAAGAAAAAGAAGGTAGCTAAAAATAAGGCTTCTGAAGTTCAAGAAGCTCTTCCATCAGTAACTACTTCTAAAAAAGGTAAAAACTGGACAACAAAAGTTCTATCCGCATCAGCTGATCACAAAGCTGATGTGTCTGCATGGAAAGACCTGTTTGTACCTGAACCAGTGTTGCGGGCCTTGAGCCACCTGGGGTTTAGTGCTCCAACTGCTATTCAAGCCTTAGCCTTGCCTTCTGCCATCCGGGATAATATGGATGTTCTTGGTGCTGCAGAAACAGGTATGAATCTGTTCAACTGGTTGTATGTGCTGGGAGCTTCCCATCTCCCCTCTTTAAATGCTTCTTATTGTTCTGAGTTTTTATATGTAGCAGAAGAAGCATTTATACATAGGAGAAGAGCTTGTAGTTTCTGCATATCCGATATATTAGTAATGATTTATTGTGAATTATTTAAACTTTGAAACTTACAAACCACAGGATGTTTCATCTTTAAAAAGTACAGTGTGCAAATCTTTGAAGTATCAATGAGTTTTTATGCTTTTGACAGAAGTCTCTTTTTCTGTTGTTTCTCAAAACGTTTTCTATTTTGGGAACCGTGAGGTGATCCACTGCAAAGGGCAGAATTACTGAAACAGAGTCATGTTCCAAGAGTCTAACTTCTGTGGGTGTCCCAGTGCCAAGGCAAAGCAGAGAACTAGCTTCCTTTGAAGATGATTCAGTACTAGCTTGGAGCAGTAAATAAATAGTAGGCACAGTGTTAGGCATTGTGAACATGGTCTAGGCCTTTATCCTAGCAAAAAAGGCCCACCCTGTGCCCCGTCTCTGAGCTTGGCCTGTATGTTGTCACCAGCCCTTCTAACTGCTTTTGCTTGAAGTATTACGTTGATCCTTTAACTGAGGAGGTACTGTCTCTTGTCCGGCTTGTGATCAGTTCATGCCTTTGTCTTTAAGCATTGCTAGCCTTTGTGAAATTTGTTATAGCTTCTTTTTTACTTAAACAATAGTTGTGAAGTCTCAGAGCATTACTTTCTCTCTAACTGTTTTTGCTGCTCATACCTTTGAAGTTTTGTCTTCTTTAGCAGTGCGGCAATTTTTATTCATAAAAACTAAAAATAGGCAGCGCAATTGGAAGCTTCGTTGGTTTAAAGGCTTCCTTTGCATTCTTTTCATCTGTTCCAGTTGCCTTATCTCACTGCTTGTCTTGTAAAGCCATTTACTGTTCTGGAACATGAAGGTATAGTAACTAATAAGATATGCAGTCATTTGCATTTTTATTTTAATTAGAAGCTAGGCTGGTGCTATTAGCTTTAATAAGATTAGAAAGCCCCGCAGGGAGTGTTTTTGAAAATGGAACTGAAAATTTAAATGGCGTATTTGTGCTGCAAAAAAGTGCTGGAAAGCAAATCCCTCTCTAGCTGCGGAATGGCAAGCATGGTTGGTGGCAGGTTGTGTTGTTGCTGTCTAATTTTGCACAAACCTGAGGTAGTAGGACTGTGTTTTCCTCGTTTATTTTCTTGTTTTGTGAAAGAAAGCCAGGTTCTCTCCAGAGAGCCCAGTGGGTCATCAGTGTTGCTGTAGAAACTTGAGAGAAGGTGTGGACAATTGTCTGTTACGAAGTGCTGCAGCTGGGAGAGGCTGAAACTTTCCAGTTCTCTTTTCTACATCCTACAGCTTTCCTCAGCATTGGGCCTGAGGGAGGAAGGTGACAGGTGGAACAGCTATTCCATCTACCCTTTTTGGTAGCAACATAGGGGAGAATGGCAAGATTTTTGTACAGCAGTAGACCCCTGTGGAGATGAGATGCAGGGAATGTCAAGGCTTGTTGTTTTTGCAGTGGATCTGAGCAGTTCTGTTTGTTACCACGTAGAACTAGTTTTTGGTTAAGGAACCAAATTTTCTCTCTGTAAAACCTTACAATCTAAAACTATGTAAAGGAGCATAAATTAGCTTGAGCTGTAGTGTCTGGGGGTACCAAAATATACTTTTCTTCTGGTTTTGCAGGCCTGGCTATGGTATGTGATCTGTGTGTTGTGAAGATAACGGGCCCTGTGAGGTGATTTAATTTGTGGGTGAATCTAGTGCCTGCAGAATAGTCCTGATTATCACAGCCGTAATCTAACTGGGTGTAGTACTGATATTTGCATCAACCAAATTGCATTACATTTAATTCAAGATCAGCAGTGTTCTTTGCCTTAAAAGCAGATGTACAGCATCTTATTGTACAAGTGCTGTGCAAATGCAGATTATAAACACTTTCTGCTTCAAGTGCAGAATTCAGAAAAGACTTCCCAGACATGCAGAAAGGTGGGGAAGTAGATACGAGGAGTCTTTGCAGCGGTACTGGTCAGGATAATGGTCCTGGGCTTAACTGTTTATTAACTAATACTAAGGTTCTTCTCTGAACAGGCAAAATTCTGTGTTGCTGAATTTGGCAAACCATTATGGGTTTGTGATACGGACAAACGGTGCTCAAGGAATTGAGATGAGATTTCCAGAGGACTGCTTCCCAGCTGTGGCCTGTTAGAGGAATGGTGTAATAGTGTCTTGTGCTCTGGATGCTGATTTTGTGATCCATGAACTGATATTTATGAGAACCTTAACTGGAGTGGATGTCCTACCAGGCTTCTCCTAACGTCTTTATGTTACGAACAGATGGTTTAGAAGGGAATATGTGACTTGCAGTTTGGTATAGTGAACCCCTAAAATTAAAGTTAGGGAAGCACTTTTTGACAGCCCCCTTCTCTCCAAAGTGGATTATCTGTTTTAAATCAGATTTGTGTGTTTTGATTTTAAAATGGTGAGATGGTGGAGTATGTCAAAATACAGTTTCTTAGAAAGTGGTAAACAGTACTGTAAATTGAAGATGGAAATTAATCCTTCAAGTACATTCCAGTTTGTCCTTGGCCTCATTTGCTATTCCTTTATGTGGAGAACATTGATCAGAACTGTCAATTAGGGCATGGTATTCTCCTTACGGGCATACAGTTCTTTAAAAATATCTTGGCTGGAACTGCAGCTTTTAAAAACCACTTTCAGAACAAATGAATCTGTCTGACCTGCTAGATTGGAAAAATACCTGTTCCCCCAGAATTACGCTATTGGTGACCTCAAGTAGATGTATAAAGGGAACGAGAGAAAAGATGCTATTGCTGCAGGTTTCTGGTCTTCTAAACATCAATAGTTTGTGTCTGTTACAACTGTATGTTTTAAGAACAGTGTGCGATTGGCTGCTGCTTTTCTCATCATTTCAAATAAATGACTTGTCGGTCTGTATTATTTTTCTTGTTTGTTTTTAGGAAGCGGCAAAACGCTTGCATTTGCAATTCCAATGATTCACTCTGTGCTGCAGTGGCAAAAATCAAATAGCTCAACAAACAGAAATGACAGTGTTTCTAAAGAGTCCCATCAGCATCATGATGAAACAAGATGGGAAAATGAGGATGAAGCAGAAAAACTAACCCATCAGCAGGTTGAAGGTAGCGGAGATGAAGATGATGCATCTTTCACAACAGGCTGCGTGAAGGTGCTGGAAAATTTTGAATTTGATTCCGGTGACGAGACGCATACCATTGGCTCCCATAAAAAGAGACCTCTTTTAGGACTGGTCCTTACTCCCACAAGAGAATTAGCTGTACAAGTAAAACACCACATTGATGCAGTTGCAAAGTTTACAGGTATGTAGACCCCATGGGCTGTGTCCTAGATGTCACTGGGTTTGGATCTTGGCATTGGTGTTGAGCCAGAATGTGTGCCACAGTTTTCTTCCATGTTATGAAATTGGGGTGGCTTTTGAAGGGTTAGGGTTCATAGTCGTTAATATTTGAGAAATGCATAAGGTTCTTCAATGAGATGCATGTAGAAGCAAACAGTTAATGTGGGATATTTTGCTTTAAACTGTTTCTTGCTTCAAATAGCTGTTGACTCCTGCTTTAGCAACACAGAATCAGTGCTAGATACCCAGCCACAGCTAACTTTGTTCTGGTTTTGGATAATGTAGGTTATATATTAAAAAATCATTTAATTTTATATATATACACACATACAATTTTTTAAAATATACATAATTTCCTTTTTTGACAGATATATCAATTTATATAGATAATAGATAGATATAGTTATATCTATATATATCATTTTGGTCTATCTGTCAAAAAAAGTAATTATGGCCATAAATTTTAAGGGTAGAAGGCATTGTGGGATTGTCTGACGTACCTGTTACAGCAGTCACGCCACAGCGTATTGCTGGGTAACATGACTGATGAAAGTAATTCAAGTCTGTTCCTTTCTCTTCCAAACCAGAGGTCTGCACATCTGTTAAGGGAATGAGTGAGGATGTGAAACTGTTCAAGACGAGGAGAATTGGGAAACAACTCCCCACTTCTCCAATAGCAGTAACTGTTTATTTTTTGAAGAGGATATGTAGTGCAGTGATCTGCTTTTAAGCACATCTTCCTATACGTCCTGCTGTGCTCATCAGTCTACAGCAGACTACAAGGCTAATTTTAACTCCTAGCCTGAAATAATCAATTTATGTCAGTACAGTTCGGATAGGAGCAGTGCTATTTGTGTGTAAAAAGTCTGCTGCCCGAGTGGTGTATAGTTGCTGCAGCAGGAGAGAAAATATGTTTTGATGTGGGCTTCCT
This sequence comes from Anarhynchus alexandrinus, assembly GCA_008711295.1. Lineage (NCBI taxonomy): Eukaryota > Metazoa > Chordata > Aves > Charadriiformes > Charadriidae > Anarhynchus > Anarhynchus alexandrinus. The sequence goes on along the minus strand of VUYV01000093.1, from coordinate 1,033,351 downwards.
TTGTTGTCTCAAACTCACTGAAAAACATCCCCACTTGGAAGCATGGGGTTCCACAAGTAGTAGGGAAGAGAGATCTGTGGTAGCTTGGATACTGGAGGAATCTTGCACCGTAGCACTGAGTTTGTCACGGGCCAGTGTATTTTTTGAAGTAGGGTGAAATACGAGCCATGTGTGGACTCTGTGCTTCCAAAGCTAAACTCCTTTTAGTACCTGAGCAAATTGCTTAGAGCTAACTTAGGGTCTCTGTGCTACTGTGCAGTCCAGGGAATCATTAATTGGGAGGAAGCACTCTTGTTAGGATTATTCCATAGCAAATGAGCAGTTATTAGCAAGACAAGCATTTCTCAGTCTTATTGTTGGAGGAGCCTGCTGTTTATTCGTAACAGGAACATGCTTGTTTGTGCAGATAAAATTGACAAGACATGAGATTCTGAAGTATGGGTAAACAAAGCTAACAGCTATGGAGGACATGCATGATTCTTCCTGCTATTGTAAGACAGGTACATTAAAAGCAAGAGTACTTTATTTTTGGTGTCTAACTATAATGAGGATTTTTCTGTAAAATTGAGGGCACTGCTGCATATTCAGTGTTATATAAAACTCATGAAGTTTCCTGGCCAAAATGGTCGCTGAAAGTTGCGGTATAGGCTTTTTAAAATACTTCTTTGTGTGAATGTATGTAAAGACATTCGCCGATAAATTAGTGAGATAAAAACTATTATTTATACATTCTAGGCATCAAGACTGCAATTCTAGTTGGAGGCATGGCTGCACAGAAGCAAGAACGTGTACTGAATCGAAAGCCAGAAATTGTAATTGCAACCCCAGGCCGTCTGTGGGAGTTAGTTAAAGAGAGACACCCACACCTTTCAAATCTTCGTCAGCTCAGGTAAAGGTGCCTTTTAGACTAACTGCTTGATACTGAACTGGGTGTTACTGCATACTGATTATGTTTACTAACTCGTTAAATAATTTGGACTGTGTAAGATCACTTATTTCTTTGCCAAGAGTTTTTTATTGAAATGCATAGTGATTATATTGATGGAAGGAAATGTCAATTAAAGCCAGTAGCAAAAACCTAATTTTTTCTTTAGAAACCTGATTATTAAAAAAAAATGTGGAAGGCTACTGTAGCTACCTCAGCATAACTAGTGTTCCTTTGGGTTTTACATGCAGAACGTCCCCTATGCAGGAAAAGTTCTTTTGAAGTGTATCAGATTTGTATTTCTCTGCACAAGTGTATTTTTACTGTGTGTTTTCTATTTGACAGGTGCCTTGTGATTGATGAAGCAGACCGAATGGTTGAGAAAGGTCACTTCTTAGAGCTGTCTCAGTTGCTGGAAATCTTAAATGATTCACAGTATAACCCTCAACGACAGACTTTTGTTTTTTCTGCCACTTTGACTTTAGTCCACCAGACTCCCACAAGAGTTTTGCAGAAAAAGAATGCCAAAAAGATGGACAAGAAGACCAAACTAGAATTGTTAATGGAAAAAGTAGGAATAAAGGGCAAACCCAAAGTGATAGACTTAACAAGGAAAGAAGCTACTGTTGAGACTCTGACAGAAACCAGAATCCACTGTAATACAAATGAGAAGGACTATTATCTCTATTACTTTCTTCTCCAGTATCCAGGAAGAACCATGGTCTTTGCAAATAGCATAGACTGTGTGAAACGCCTCTGTTCTCTCCTCACAATCTTAAATTGTGATCCTCTTCCTTTGCATGCCAACATGCACCAAAAGCAAAGGCTGAAAAACCTGGAAAGGTTTGCTGAGCGAGATAGGTGAGTTGATTTTCTACTTCCTAGTAGAGAAAAAAGGAAATCATGTAAAATGTAGTGGGGAAATGAAACATCTCTGTTAGAGTAGGAGCAGGTTGGGGGATGCAAATCCCCTGTTCATAAGCCCAGGTTATAAATGGTTAAGGATGAGGTTTCACAGTATGGTTGAGGTGATGAACTGGAGCGAGTTCAGTGGAAGGCCACCAAGAGGGTTAAGAAGCGTTTGCTCTGCAAGGGGAGAGGCTGAGGGCAGTGGGTTCATATCACCTGGGCAAAAGACCTTGTGGGGACCTAATGGCAGCCCTCCGATATCTTAAAAGAAGGTCATCAAGAAGGTGGAGCCAGGCTCTTCACAGTGGTGCACGGTAGGAGGATGAGGGATATTGGGTGGAAGTTGAAACGAGAGGTTCAGGCTGGATATAAGAAAGAGCTTTTTCTCTCTGAGGACAGTCAGGCATTGGAACAGGCTGCTTGTTATTGGAGTTTTTTGAGGCTCAGTTGCATATAAAGCACTGAGACACCTGGTCCAACCTTATAGCTCATCCTCCTTTGAGGAGATGGTTGGACTAGAAATCTCCTGGGTCGCCTGGAGCCTGAATTATCCTGCGGTCTGGCAGCTCATTGCTGCTGAAGGACCTGTCACTTGCCCTGTTTTCAGCCATATGCTTTTATAACCATTCTGTACACCTCTCTGCCCCTGTGCCCTGGCTCTGCAGCTTGTTTGATCCTTCAGTAAGTTGTTTCACCTCACTAGAAGCCATCAGGAACCTAATGAAATTCAACAAGGGCAAGTGTCGGGTAGTGCATCTGGGGAGGAATAACCCCATGCATCAGTACAGGTTAGGGGCTGACCTGCTGGAGAGCAGCTGTGTCGAAAGGGACGTGGGAGTCCTGGTGGACAAGAGGATGACCATGAGCCAGCAATGTGCCCTGGTGGCGAAGGCGGCCGATGGCGTGCTGGGGTGCATCAAGAAGAGTGTGGCCAGCAGGTGGAGGGAGGTCATCCTCCCCCTCTACTCTGCCCTGGTGAGGCCGCATCTGGAGTATCGTGTCCAGTTCTGGGCTCCCCGGTTCAAGAAGGACAGGGAGCTGCTGGAGAGGGTCCAGCAAAGGGCTACGAAGATGATGAGGGGATTGGAGGATCTGTCTTAGGAGGAGAGGGTGAGGCACTTGGGTCTTTTTAGTCTGGAGAAAAGAAGAGTGAGGGGGGATCTTATCAGTCCTTGTAAATACTTAAAGGGAGGGTGCCAGGTAGATGGGAAGAGCCTTTTTTCAGCGGTGCCCAGTGAAAAAAGGTAATGGGCACATACTTGAACATAGGCAGTTCCATCTAAACACAAGGAGGAACTCTTTCCTTTGAGGGTGGCAGAGCACTGGCAGAGGCTGCCCAGAGAGGTTGTGGAGTCTCCCACACTGGAGACATTCCAAACCCACCTGGACGCCCCCCTGTGCAACTGCTGTAGGTGACCCTGCTCTAGCAGGGGGCTTGGACGTGATGATCTCCAGAGGTCCCTTCCAGCCCTGACCATTCTGTGATTCTGTGATCAGAAAACTAACCACTTTTTGCTGGTTCAGAGTTTTGTGGGTTTATTTAGATGAATTAGCTTCCTGAGGGTCAAGGTATCCTAGGGCAACGCAAGAGAAGGGGCAGTTGTGCCTTTCAGCAACAGTGGGGCAGTCAGGTTTACCCGCGCAGGCCTGGCCTGTTGTTTTAAGAATTATTGTTCCTGCTCTGGGATGGCCTTTGGGAGGAGATTGGTGGTCTCAGTACTTCCCTAATCCAGAAACCTCACAGTTTATTCTGCTGTGAAGTGCTGCATGCTGTCTGGCTGTGTAGGAATTTGTACCTTGGTAATAAACTCTGGCAGGGAGAACAGAGATTGAATTGCTGTGATAGATCTGCAGTGTCCCTCAGCAAAATGTAGTATCGATAGCGTTGGCCTAGGCCAGACAGGACATTTTCAGAAACTGCAGATTTTCAAGGCAAGAAGAAATCTATGAGACCATGTATCACAGCCTCCTGCAGATTGCAAGCTGTAGAATTTCTTCTGTTTGTCTGCTTTGAACCTCATAGCAATAGAGTATGCAGTCAGATACCATAAAATCTCAACAGATTCGTGTTACTTACAAGTAACTTGTTTCAGTTGCTGGGAGATTTTTTTTTTAAATGAATTGTTCCATACGCTAGGGAGACTTTTGTCTCTGTAGTAGACTGTTTATATAAAAGAATATAAAATAAACAAGAAAATAAATAATATAATAAAAGAATATAAATATATATAAAAGACTTTTTCGAGTAGCTCTTCCTTTGTAGGGGTAAGGAGAAATACTAATTGTCAGAACAGAATTCCTTCACTTTGTATTTCTGGCTTTTAATTTACTGAGAGAACTTATTTGAGTGCAACTTGGTAGGAGATATTTTAGCCCCAAAAAGCTGTTAATTAAATCTATGTTAATAATGTGATTTTTCTCAGCTGGTGAAACTTGTAATAACCCATCTGTCCTGCCAAAAGGTCAACTGTGGTGTTAATGGTATGGTCATATCAACCTAAAGATATTTTTAAACCCAGCCTGGGCAGAGCACTGAAAAATGTAATGAAGGGGAGCATATCCCCCTGCCAAGTGGTTGGATTAGGTCATTGAATAGCAATCTGTGCTAGCATTCCTGTGAACTGGGAGAGAATAAAAGCATAGGAAAACAGGATCCAGCAAGGTTGTGAATTTCTTTATTGGAAACAGAATAAAACTGCTGAAGGTAACATTTGCATTTTTTTCTTTTACTTTAAGAATTGGTGTTTCAAGACTGCCTCTGATGTAATATTGGGTATCGTTTTCTGTAAGGGCAAACAAATAGCATATTTCCAGCAGATGATGTAGTACAAATCTGTTCCTTAAATTGCTGTGGTAGAATTCTAGGTCGCTGTATGTGATGTTCCTTGGCAGATGGTTTACTCTTCAATTTTATGTTCATTAAATGTTATCATTTCCTCAGCTGTGTCCTCCTGACAACAGATGTTGCAGCTCGTGGTCTTGATATTCCCAACGTGCAGCATGTCATCCACTACCAGGTTAAATATTTTTAATGTTTTTGCTTTTACTGTCTTGGTTTTGAAATAAGCGTTTGCTGATCCAAACCCTGAACACTATAAAGCTGTGATTCTCAGCCCTGTGTATAGTATAGTCCCGAGTATAGAGATTTAGTCATTATTAATTTGTGTCCTGTAGTACTTTGTACTTATGGATCTCATTGCTGCAGTGACTGAATGTGGTAGGTAGCGCTTCATGAATGTGTGATTATATATCAGAAATGATGTAACAGATATGATTTTCCCTGTTTTTTGCTTAACTTGGATATGCAGAGTTGTCATATGACTCAGCCCTGTAACTCTTCTCTGAGGACACATACAGTTTTTTACTGCTTTGCAAATGAAATGACAGAGGGTCAGAAGTTAGGAGAGGCTCGCAAAAGATTATGCAAAGAAGAATACTGCACGAGAGAACAAAAAGTGTCTCCAGACATCATATTTTACTTTACCTTCAGCTGCGTTACATGCAATGTACTATGTGTATGTAAAAAACAATATTCTTTGGGAACCTCTTGGCCAAAACATGACAGGCTGCTGCTCACTTTCCATGGTCAGCTTCATGTTTTTTCTGAATATTTGCAGGTTCCTCGTACTTCTGAGTTGTACGTACACAGAAGCGGCAGAACAGCCCGAGCTGCCAATGAAGGCCTTAGCCTGTTGCTGATCGGCCCTGATGACTTGATCAATTTTAGGAAGATTTATAAAACGTTGGAGAAGAGTGAAGAGCTGCCATTTTTTCCAGTTGAAAGCAAGTGCATGACCTCCATCAAGGTAAAGGAACAACAATCCCTTTGCAGCCTGAGCAGTTGCTTGCTTATTTATATTACTGCATTACCCATCGTGTTCTTTCCACATTTCAGATGAAATTTATTCTTCAGGATCTGGATTTAAAAATGAAGTTAATCACACTTTGTCTTCTTTTTAAGCAATATTTGTGGTTTCTCCTCAATAACTGGCCCAAAAAAGGTTTTCAAACATAAACATAACTTCCATTTTTATTGCACGTTTTTATGTAGAACTTCTCATGACTAGATTCCCCAAAACAGTACAGGGAAGCGAATATGTTTTGTGGCTGGGGAGTTGGGGTGGCTCTGTTAAGTATGTTGTTTAAAGCCTCTTGTGTTAGGAACAGACTAGAGAACAGTATCAGGTCCAGGGATCTTCAGTGGTTTTCCTCTGCCTCTTTTCAGTTGAAGTAACGAGTTGTCTGCTTTTCTGAAAGTTCCTATACTGTGAGGCCACAGCTGCCACCGAACCCCATCAAACCATGTATGTTTCCTTTCTGTAGGATATTGCCTGTTTTAAGGAGAATTCAGTCATTTGCTAACTCACAAGACAGACAATGGTTAGGATTTACAAAACAGTGTATTTTAGAAAGCATCTAGTCATCACAGATTTTCTACATCTCGAATAAGAGGCCATTCCATGTCTCAGCATTCTCTTAACAATTTGGGTGACATTAAACATGTAGAAATGGGACATATTTGAATACTGCATTTGAAAGGAATCTAGATGGGGTTGGAGTGTCTGAATATTGCACAGTCATTGAGAACAGGAGGAAAATGCAAGCAGTCAGATAATGCAACAGATACCTTCCTTCTAGTATTCTGGTTCATGCTTATCCAGTTGGCTTCAACTGACCCCAGGGTCCACCCCAGTGGCAACTGCAGTATCCTTACGTTGTGAATAATGTCAGCAAGTTTCAAAGCCCAGGCTTGCTCCAAATGGCAACCTCTCTCCCCACGCCTCTCAAGTGGATGAACCACAAGGCAGGGACTCGAGGGGGCAAAGTCCCTCCCCTCCCACTGTAAGAGAAGATCAGGTTCATGACCACCTGAGGAACCTGAACATACAGAAGTCTATGGGACCTGACAAGATGCATCCCTGAGTCTTGAGGGAATTGGCTGATGTAGTTGCCAAGTCACTGGGCAACCCCCGGTATCAATACAGGCTGGGGGATGAAGGGATTGAGGGCAGCCCTGCCGAGAATGACATGAGCCAACAATCTGCACTCGCAGCCCAGCAAGCCAACAGCATCCTGGGCTGCATCAAAAGCAGCAGCAGGTTGAGGGAGGTGATTCTGCCCCTCTACTCCACTCTGGTAAGACCCCACCTGGACCACTGCGTCCAGCTCTGGAGTCCCCAACATAAGAAGGACATGGACCTGTTGGAGCGGGTCCAGAGGAGGGCCACGAAGATGATCAGAGGGATGGAGCACCTCTCCTATGAGGAGAGGCTGAGAGAGTTGAGGTTGTTCAGCCTGGAGAAGAGAAGGCTCCAGGGAGACCTTATTGCGGCCTTCCAGTACTTAAAGGGGGCCTACAGGAAAAGGTGGGGACAAACTTTCTAGCAGGGCCTGTTGGAACAGGACAAGGGGCAATGGCTTTAAGCAAAAAGAGGGAAAATTTAGACTTAGATATAAGAAAAAAAATTTTACGATGAGAGTGGTGAAACACTGGCACAGGTTGCCCAGAGAAGTGGTAGATGCCCCATCCCTGTAAACGTTCCAGGTCGGGTTGGACAGGGCTCCAACCTGATCTGGTTGAAGATGTCCCTGCACATTGCAGGGGCGTTGGGGTAGATGACCTTTAAAGGACCCTTCCAACCCAAACTATTTTGTGATTCTATGAAATGGGGTATTTAGTGTGAATCTTTCAGGAGGTGCAGCTTTCTGAAAGAGAAAGAAAATCAAATTAATGCTTCCGGAGACTCATTTTTCTCCTCTTGGTAGTAACAAAGACAATTTAATATTTTTTTTTTTCCCCATCTTTCCCCCCGCCCCCCTCCACCTGCCAAATGTTTCTGGTTACTGAAAGAAATCTGTTGTTTTTAAAGTGTTTCATCAGAGGTCCCTTCTGTGTTTCTTGATGAGTAGTTCTTGGCTCTTATCATGCTCTGTCAATTTATGGGCAAATAAATATTGTTTCCACACTTAAATTTTCCTGCCACCATCTCATGATCTTCTATCCATAATAGTGCTCCTCTCCCCAGAAAAGATGTCTTTGTAATTGAAATTACAGGACTCCAGCCTCCTAGACCCTTCACATGGTCTGGTCTCATTTACACCTTGCTCTGAGCTTAATCACGAACCCACTGTAGTTGGTACTGATAGTGTTGCTGGTTCTTCATGTCTGTCCCATTGGCACGTTTCTTCCCTTCTTCTTGCCTTCATTCAAGTTCAGGAAAAGTCTGAAAGTATTTCACACTTGAGAGGAATAGAATTGGTGAACCAAAGTAGAGGAGAGACCAAAAGAAGACTCAAATTTTACAAACATGGAAAAACTATTTAAAATTTCTTGTAATAATCTAAGGAGAAATGACTGGCTTGTTTTATTAGTCAATTGCAAGTTTAATTTTCTCTCTCTCAGCGTTTTAATTATCCTGGCAGTGCTGGCTGTGGTCAGGGTGTCTCGTACAGGGTTTGTTTTGCGCAACCACAGGCACATTCCAAACAGCAGAACCTGCTGCTGGGTTGATTATTATTTACTGTCAGTACAGATTTTCTTTCTATAATGAATTAGGTTTCTAAGAGAGCTTGGCCCAGCTGGAAGGCTGCAGGTCAGGTGAGGTTTGCTGGATATCTTTGTTCCACCTGTGTGCAGCTGGGAAACAGGACAGGACATTTTGTCCTGTGCCTAAACAAGATCAGGTGCATTTCTGAAAACATGAGTAGCTCCTTCCATATGGCTTGCAGGAGCTTACGTCTTCAGAGTGGGATGAGGGTAGCAGCTGCCCCTTATCGCTGAGAGTAGTAACTTGAAGATCCAGCTGTACTATGTAACTTGGAAATGATTGGTATCTGAATCATGATTTGTCCTTGATGTCTCTGAAGTGTTTGTAATGATTCGTTTAAAGAATGAGGAGTTAACATTCAGGCATGTTTAGCAGTTGAGGTGTTTTAGAATTCCCATTCTATCATGGATCTGAAGAAGGAAAACACTTTAACAAATGGTGACGTGCCTTTATTACATGGGGCATCTGCTGGGACAACAGTAGGGAGCAAAAGTGGCGTTGCACCTCAGTTGCATTGTAATGCATGCTCTCAAACACTGATTCTGCTAAAGTGCCCCACATTTAAACCTGATCATAATGTCTAAAATGTACTTTTTGTTGCAGGAGCGGATGAATTTGGCACGGCAGATTGAGAAGGCAGAGTTTTTCAACAGTCGGGCAAAGCAGCACAACTCCTGGCTCCAACAAGCTGCAGAGGCTCTTGAGGTTGATCTTGATGATGACATGTTAATGGGCAAGTAGAAATGCTTGTTTATGGCTATGCTCATTTGGTCCCATAGCACTGATGTCCAGAAGAAGCCCCGCCATGGCAGAGGAACTCTTAAAACCTGCAGGGCAGAAGGGGAAGGAAAAGGAGTGTCATTGCTTAGTACGTGGTGTTGCTGGTGTTTTCTGGATGATTGTGTGGTAGATAGTGCTGGAACTGAGGGAGTGAGGTGTGACAGTTCTGGCACGTTGCAGACTAGTCCACATATTGTAGGACAAGAACTGTTTAGCTTCTGGCAAACGTTTTAGGATAATCTAACAGCCCAGTATGTCCTGCTTGACTCTTGTCCCCTCTGTGTCAAAGAAAAAGCTGTTTCTCCACTTCTGTTTATCTCTCCCACCTCCCTGTAGCAGGCAGCAGGATAGGAGCCTGACAGCTCTGTGTGGGAACACCCAGGAAACACTAGCAAACACCAAAAATTATGTGAGCCTTATGTAGGTTGAGTTGTGTGGGCTAAATGGCCAATACTTATATTCAAGTTGCTGAGGTTTTTGGTGGTGTGTTAGAGGTAAATAATTTCTTATATTTTTAAAATTAAATGTTCTGCAGGCTGTGCCTGAGAGAATGTGTAGGGCTGTGCAACTACAGGTGCCTATTAGTTCAATGCCATGAAGCTTTGCGCTGCTTAGATGCACAGTAAAATGTCACACTGTGTTCAGATTTTAGGAGCTGAAGGTATGATTTCCTACCAGTTCTTTGAAGGCATGCTGAATAGGGGTGCTGCCTGGGTCACTTCAACTTAAGCTCTCTCTAATCTGTTAGCTGCTAAATATGCAGATGCCTTAATTTTGAAGCATGTTCAGATTAATTCTTTTTCTTTCCATTATTCATGGCTGGACTAGCTTGTTCTCAACTTTGTAAGCAAGCACTAATCGTCTCTGTCCAAACTGTTCGGGAGCGCTCTCAGATAATTAGCACTCTGCTGTCTTGTTTTGACATAATCTGAGTATGCTGTGCTTTTAAATGAGTTTGAAAACAGCACATCCAGTCCAAGTAAGTTGTGGCTCTCGAGTGAAGCACTTTCTAATTGCCACCCAGAATCTTGCCAGATTCATGCTTTAAAACGTATTCAGTCTCCGATTCTTTCGTAGCTTGTTGGAGACCAATTAACATCTCAGTCATTCCTCCCATAAATGAAATGCCTCTTACACTGTTACAAAGGATTTAGTAGTGTCCTTTCAATTTACATTTCAGCAACCTTGATTTCATTTATTCCTCCGGTTCAGTCCTCTGTCCATATTAACTATCTCCAGCCTTTTCTAGGCTCTTCTTTCTCCTATGTTATTCAATCTGGGCACCTCATTGTTTTTTACATATAAGGAAGAAAGGGCTTCCTGTTTTACAGGTGCTGAAATGGGGAATGCATGAAGTAATGAAATACACAGAAGCTTCTGCCTGAGCTAGAAGCCCAGGTTCAATACCTTATCTTCTGGGCCCCCTTTCCTTTTGTTCCCGAGTCTGTTCTGGATTGAGAGCCAACTGAATGATTTAGCAGAATTATACCTGGGGTATAGTTACTCAGTAGTCAGGATTCTTCTTCATCTTGTTATCTGGTGGACCGCCTGGGTGATCTGACAGTGTCACAGGTGACTGGAAGACTGTATGGGAAATGAGTGACCTTGTTAGAGAGAGAATAATGAGATTATCATCTGCCCCTAGCATTACAAAAGCCTGCTGAAAGAGGCCAATGCAAGTTCTTCTGTTGTAACATTCTGTGTGTTTGATTTCTGCCCCAAGGAAGAAAAGCTAGTGAGCAAGAAGAAAGCCAGAAGCAAAAGATGCTGAAGGGGATGAAAAAACAACTAAAACATATGTTGACCCAGCCACTGTTTAAAGTCCTTATGAAAACCAAGTACCCAACACAGTCTGGAAAATTACTCCTGCCTCAGACGTCAGTGGGTATTTCAGAATCTGCTCTGGGTACCGTGTCCAAACAACAAGCCAAGAAGAAGAAATCAATAAAATTAAATTAGATAACTGAGCAAGATCACTCGGTGCAACGGAAGCAAGGACAATCCTTATCAAAGCTGTCAGTGCTTATGGAGGAACTCAGCTAGAAGACACGTAGTATCAGAGGCTGTTGCCTGTGTTTTGGTTGTGCAGGCACAAAGCAAAGTGTTGATTTAAAGGGCTCTGTTAACATGCATTTAGTTACTGTTGAATCTTGTCTTGGATCTTGTTTTCCTACATTCTTACTTATTTTTTCTTACTGTCTGTATTAATAGAAGTTTATTAGTTTTGAAGTAGTTCTGTTCATTACTCCTTTTTATGAGATGGGTAAAATTCACTGTGGGCATACCGTAGTGATAAAACTTGATTTGAATTTTAATGTCCTTAAAGGAAAGGGGAAGGTAGGCTGTATACAGTCTGAGTACAATCTGAGCTGGTGGTAATGAAAGGGTTGGCTTTTCCTGCAGCCAGTTCAGTGAGAAAGGCAGTAAATACAGGTAGTGTTACCAGCAGGTCTACAATTCTGGTTATGAAAATCTCTCCCAATTTTCTTTCTTCTCTGATTATAGTCTCTGTTCTGTTCTGCACTGGGTCTAATTCCCTTAGTCCTGTGTTATATGTTTCAGAACGTGCAAAAAAAGTCAAGGTGGCAACAGGTCAGGACTGACCTTGGGAGATGTTTAAAGTTTTGAGGAATGTGTTGCTGCTCGTTGTTTTATTAATTAATGTTTGGAGTTACGTCTGTATTTGAAAACATGTTAGAACCATGACCTTTTGCTTTAATGGAAAAGATGATGATGCTGTGAAATGTCACTTTTGAAGAGTGCTTCCTGATAATTATGCTTTTAAATCATTGTAACCTGACCTGGGCAAATAATTTTTAAAACTATTTTTAAAAATGTCAGAAAAATATATTTTGAATTTTTGTTAAATTGTATCTGCTATAAAAGCCAAAACCTGTGTCTTTTTCAGTCACTTGAGATTTCTAAATTCTTCATAGCTGCTGCCCTTTGCACTTAGCAGGCAAGGAGAGGGGAAAAGCACCCAAAAGGTGAGACATAGCAGTGGGATCTGTGTTGGTGGGACCACGGCGAGCCTTCACCTGCCAGCTGTAGATTGGGTTGCGTTTTTGTGTCTCATACAGTATAGAACCAGTTTCACTGCTGTGATGGGAGGCATCAGTTTACTCAGCTAGTCGAAGAGAAATTTGTCTGTGGAGTTGAGTGCCCCCTCCAACCACTTGCCATTTATGTGAGAATAGCAAACTCTTTCATCTATGTAAATAATTGAAGACCCTCCAATTCCCCCATCTCTGGAGGGTTTTTCTCTTGTTTCCTTGCATTACTGAGCTGTCACAATTTAATCGTAAGCATACAGAGCTTATCAATTTCGTATGAAGGTTTCCTTGCAACACGCTGTTTGTCTCATGCCCTTTGGAGTAGGGGGGGGGGAGTTTTTGGGGGGAAGAGATGGGAAGGTTCTGTTTCCTCACCCATGTGAGAAGACGACACATCTTTGGAGTTAATGTGACATCTGAAAAATAAAAACATGAATTTAAAGAAAGTTCCTTGTAAGGAAAGCTGAAAAAAAGGAACTGAACAAATCCAGGCATGTCCCCATTCCTTTTCTGTGCCAATTTAATCACATTCTTACATCATGGAAAGGAAACTTGCAAAAATTTTGCATCCCTGAAGGGACTGAAGACCAGGTGGGCCTTTTCTGCATCTTGTGGTATATTTCTGCTTACCATTCATCAGCAAAACCAAGGCTGGATCCTGAAACAAGAGCTCTGCATCTCCTCCCTCGTCTGACAGTCTGCATGAGGTAGGACAGTTTTGGCAATTTCTAATTCCACATGATCATGAGGAGAATTGAACCGGGGGACTGAAAGTATTGTTACTTCCTCTCCAACATTGCTGTGAAGTTCTTCAGCTGCTTCTGTTTTACTGTGTTGAACAACGTAGTTCTCACACCCCCACCCCTCCGTCTGGCCCTCACCCCACTGTCTTGCAAAGTCTCCCCGAGACGGAGCATGACACTCCTGCCCTCCTCCTCGCCTTCACGCTCGCCTGCGGCGCGCTCTTCTGCTGGTTTTCTCCTCTAACCTCTGATGTGCTCAGCATGAGCTCTTAATTCTTAATGTACTGATGCTGCACCCCACAGGAGCTCAAGCTGAGCCTGGACCCTAAAAATATCTCGGTGTCTTAAAAAGAATACTTGTCTAGCGCTCTGAAAGCTCTCTTGTGGCTGCCTGCTTTGCCTTGTCCTTGTCTTACCAGGATACCCTGAGTCTTCTACCTAGAGGAAAGGCCTTATACTTGCTTTGGCTAATTTAAAGAAATTATTAAACAGTAACTGGAAAATATTACCACTTAGCTGCCCTCCTCCAGTGTGAACTAGGTTACTGCAGGAAGAGAGGAAGGCAAAGGAGAATGTTTTCTCCAGCTCTGATCATTTGCATGTGTATCACTGGTGCAAATTAGACATGAAGAGTTCTACATCAAGTACAGATGGGCAATTTAATTTTAGTATTTAATGAAATATGCAGTATCAAATGGTTTCTGTAATGCTCTACTGCCACAGCAGTTACGCTAAGGCCTCAAACAAGTAATCTTGTGTTTTGTGGCAGCTTATGTCTGCTAAAATACCCATTAATTCAAGGACTAATTAAGCCTATTTAGGCCGTCACAGCAACTTCCAAGTAGATTAATAAAAGCGGAGTGTAGATTAATAACAGCAGAGTGTTGGTAGGGGCGAAGCTGACACAGAGCAGCCGGTACTACGTAACAGAAAACTGAAACCCTAATAGCTTTTGAGTCCTCAATTTTCTTGTGTGAACGTGTGGGGCCAGTTGACCTCATCCTCGCCGCAGAGCTCCTGCTCTGTCATACGCCTGTCCAGAGAAGGAAGAGTCCCTGTAGTTTAAGACATCTGCTGAAGAGATAGTTTGGACAGGATCTCGCGTATTGGACGGCAGAGTTTCCTGCCGTTCCTCCTCCCCTTGTCTGTCCCTCCTCCCCGGTATGTTAACAAAACGGCAAGTTAGCAAAGCAGAAGCTGGAGCGTTGCCTCGCCATATGCCAGCAGCCCCGGCACGCGGCTGGCCGGGTGGCACAGGGGAGGTAATTCGCACCTTAGTGAGGAAGGGCCGCGTACCGCAGTCAGTCCGTGTATCCAGGTCCCTCAGGGGGAAAGAAGACAGGAAGAGGACACTTCCTGAGCATCTCGCCTCATGCCGCCTGACACTAGGAGGAAAACCTGGTAGGAAGCACTGTGCTTGCTTGGGGGTTACTGCTTTGTCCTGTGCTAGCAGGGTGCGTTTTGGGTGCCTGGGCGATTCCAGATCGTTCGATGAATGGCTTGGTGAAGGAAGGAGCTTGGAAGACCATGGGTTGAGTGACTAGTAACAGGCTAATAATGTAGCAGGCAACAATATGTGAGTAATACCCAGTAGTCCTTGCAGAAAAGTAGGATGTTGTCACAAGTCATAAGATTGGGGAGGAGAAGGGAGGCACCAGACAGAAGGGCTCTCCTTTAGGAAATGGTCCTGATTCTGTAACCCTCTATCGATCCCTTCCACACCCCCTTCTGATACTCGGGCAGGTGTTGTCCGGTGTTTTTCTGGCCCGTGTGAGATTTCCTATTCCAGCTTCCTTTTGTGAAAGGTACATCAAGGCTTCAGCGTCTGCTCAAGTCAATCAAAAGCTCCTTCTGGGGTTGGCCTCACAGAGTGGATAAAAAAGAGGAGTATAATCTGTGACTCCTGAGGCAAGTTCATCGGCCTGGGGAAGCAAGCAAACAGAGCCGCTGCCCTTGTTTGTCTTGGAGTTCAGCAGCTCTTGCTGTGAAGCTGGAAGAAATTGGAGCCTGTTTCCAGAGCAACCAACTTTAGATGGTACAAATTGCCAAATTTTTGTAGGTGAGGGCTGCAGTTACGGAACACAGACCCAAATCCTGGGTTGGAAAAGGAGAAAGGGCACAGCAAAGTACACAGGGGCTTTGGTACCACTAGGCTAATTAGAGGTCTGACGTTCTTTTGTTTGTGATGTAATTATGTCAGTCTAATCAGTAGTGTGGATGCTTTTATAGGAGTAGAGTTTATTTTCCTTTCCTCATGGGAATACCTACACCACTATCAGCAACTTTAGAATTGACAGATGTTATGGATTTACGCACACTGGCCACCATAACAGGGTCCAACCCTGGGGTCCCGCTGATTAATGTAAAGTCCAAGTGAAGGTTTCTGGTTCCTCTTTTATTAGTTCTCAGGTTACAGCTTGAGCTGGGTGCCTCCAGAGAGGGACCCGTACCCCAGATCACACCCCTCAATTATACCTGTACCACCCAGCACTTGATCCTCGAGTCCAATCACTTAATTCTGGCTGGTGGTCTCTTGATTTCTTATTGGTTTTCACTGACACTGGGCTGGCCTTCTGAAGTTACCTCATTCTCTTGGAATTGTTTCCTTGGTTTCTAGAAAAGAAAAAGAACCAAAACCTCTGTACAAAGACGGGTTAATACCAGAACTAGGGTAAGCACTCTAGTCCTGTCTCAAGAAGGTATAGAAGATAATCTTAATCTAATAATAAAAAGTTGAGTCTCATGGCTAACTCTTCTTCATGGGCCAGTTGGTGTCACATGCATACACAGCACCAGTTTACGTATCTGGCTGCGTCTCTTCTGGTTATATTTCCCCAGCTCCAATCTCAAGCATGGTTTTCCTAACGACCTTTATAGCAGTTATTAATACACCTCTCAGGACGACACGGGCCACAATTATTGTAGGATAACCAAAGCCAACCATGCTTAATGCCATCTCAAGCCTTTCCCTCTTGGAATTCAGCATGGAGTGATTGCCAGTCTATAATGATAGTAGATACACCAAACAGGACACTGTCCTTGATTTACAGTCTGATGGTCCACTTGGTCAGGAAGCAGGTGACTCTCTGGTCCAGGTTGCTCTAGAAGGAAAACAACAATGACATGGTTCTGGGATTTCCTTCAGCCTTTGTAAGCTCAAACGGTCCCGGTTTCAATCTCCAAGGTAGGATTGATGGAGTCTTGTGAAGTTGATGGTCCGTCTAACTGATATTCTTAGGGCAGTCCTTTAACATGAGAGTGGTGAATCCAATTATTCTTTTCTGCAATCTTCACAGCAAAGTAAGAAGTTAATAACACAGTATACGGACCCTCCTATTTAGGGTCCAACGTTGTTTTGCAGGAGTGGACCTTTACCATTTCTGCATCTCCAGACTGGATATCATGTACTTGCATTCCAACTGGTCCTGGATGAAACCATCTGGCTTGTGCCCTCTTTTCATGTAGATGTTTTTGTATCCCCGATACAAATTTGGTAACTTGTTCATCTCTATCCAAGAGGCTGGTCCTAGCGGGGACAAAGGTGCCAGGTACAGCTAAGTGCCTGCCAAATGCTATTTCTGCTGGTGGCAACCCTAGAGGTTGGTGAGGGGTATTTCTAATATCCTAAATGTTCCTAAAACTTCAGGCCTTTTCAAACCTCCAAGTTTGAGCAATTTTATTTTTGAGTGTCTGATTCACTCTTTCCACCTGTCCTGAGGATTGTGGATGATATAGAACATTTAGTTTTCACTGTACTCCTAAACTTTTATAGATACTGTTCAGTATTCCCATTGAAAAATGAGACCCCCTGTTGGCTTCTATGGTGTCAGGTATTCCGTATTTGGGAATGATTTCCCACAAGAGCGCTTTGACCAATCCCACAGTATCAGCTTTCCTGATGGGAAAAAGCTTCTACCCATCCTGAGAGTTGATCCGTGATTACCAGCAGATGCTTAAATCCACTCGTAAGAGGCATGTCAGCATAATCCATTTGCAATCTTTGGAATGGGAAGTGTACTCATGGTCATCCTCCAACATCCTGTTTGAGTTTTGCATCAGAAAAATTCCAGCATGGGGGCAAGAACTCACAATCCTTTTTACTGCCAAATGTATTCTGGGCGCTGCCCACATTTTTTTCAATCTGGTTAAAAATTGCTGTCATCCCTCCAGGTGTTTTATCATGAAACCACCTAGCCAACGTTATTTAATATTTTCTTGGTAAAATGTTTTTTTCCCCAATAGTCCAAATTCCAGTTTCATCTTTCATAACCTCCCAACTTTCCCATTGAGCCCGTTCTTCCTGAGTAACCTCTGCATATATTTGGGCTGGATTATTGATCTCTGGCCAATCATCACCAAAGGGAGTTGTTATGGCAGTACACTCATGTATAGGTTGGTGGGCAGCAGCTTTAGTTGCTTTACCTGCCAATTCATTATTTATTTCTATTTTGCTGGATCCTTTGGTATGAGCTGGACAGTGTACTACAGCAATTTCCCTTGGAAGCTGTATAGCTTCCAACACCATTCGGATTTCAGTTCCATTAGAAATATTCTTCCTGCCGAGGTAAGGAATCCTTGTTCTTTCCACAGCATATCTAGAATCAGTATAAATAGTTACCTGCTGATTACGTCCCCATTGGGCTGCTCTTGTAATTAATTCAGCCCCTTGGGCACTCACCAAGTGTTGTAGAGGTTCTGCTTCAAGTACCTCTAAGTTTCTCACCACTGTATAGCCCGTGTGTTTTTTCCCATTCACATAGTATGAAGATCTGTTGGTGAAAAGGGTTAGATCTGAGTTCTCTAGAGGTTGATCCTGCAGATCATCCCACAGGTGGCTGGAGTGAAACACTACCTTAGCACAATCGTGATGCAGCTCATCGATGGAGGGAACAGGCAGTAAAGCTGCTGGATTCAAAACATTACCTCTTTTTAAAGTAGTATTATCCACATTTAAAATCATTAATTCATAGCGATGCACTCGTTGTGGGGACAATGTTGGTGTAGCACGTTGCTTAAGAATCAGTTCTCCTTCATGCGGGACATGCATGGTTGTTGGGTGACCCAGGAATAATGATCTGCTTCTTTCTGTGACGGTCGCTGTTGCTGCTATTGCTTTAACGCAGGAATTATTCCCTGTGCTACAGGATCCGGTTGAGTTGAGTGATGAGCCACAGGGCGGCGGTGTGGACCAAGCTTTGAATAAGGAACCCGCTGGATGCTCCTTTGTTCTCGTGCACAAGTAGTTCAATGGATTTGGAGTAATCCGTCAATCCCAGAGCAGGAGCAGAAGCTAGAGCTCCTTGTATAGTTTGCAAAGCCTTTTCTGTCTCTGGACCCCATCATATAGGTTCCATGTCCTCTGCCTCAGTAACTCATGTCAACAGTTTACTTAACACCCCTCGCCCCATATCCGGGGTCTGCAGGATCCTACTGTGCCTAAAAATCTTCACAGTTGTTGTAGGTATTTCTACAATAGAGGTATTGTAGGTATTGTACCAATAGAGGTATTGTAGGTATTTCTACAATAGCCTGGACCCGTTCTGGGTCTACTAATCTTTGTTCTTCTTTTAATATGAATCCGAAATATTTTACTTCCTGCTGATACAGCTGAGGCTGAGAAAGAGATGCACAGTGACCTTTTTCTTCTAAAGCAGACAACTAGTATCTTTCAAGCAATCTTCATATGTCTTACTATCAAGTAAGAAGTCATCTACATACTGTACAAGTATAGAACCTCCAGGATATATAGTATCTTTCAAGTCATCTTTAATCAAATGGGAGAGTATCGTAGGAGACCCAGTGAACCCTTGGGGCAAGTGGGTCCACGTTAGTTGTTGGCCTTTCCACGTAAATGCAAACAGATGTTGGCTGTCTTCTGCTATAGGAAATACTAAAAAATGTGGCTGTTAAATCGATAACAGTATTTTGCCCAAGCTGGAATTTGTAATAATATTGTTGATGTGTCCGGAACCACCGGATAAGGTACAATCACATGTTGATTTATTGCTCTGAGGTCCTGTACAAACTGATATTCTGTATCTCCTCCTTTGTCTAACCTATTTTTGGCTACAGGTAAAACAAGGGTATTATACAGGGAACTGCATTATCATAAAACCCCTTTTTTTCAGATATCGGCTTCTGAATACTTTTTTCTGCTTCCGTGGGAATTTGATACTGCTTGATTGGTACAGGCTTGTCTCCCTTTGGTTTTCTAGAGACCATTCATGCCAATTTCAGTAGACTCACATCCATTCCAGAGGAGCTCCACAATTTTGAAGGTACTTTAGTAAGTTTGGGTGGAACCCCAGGAATTTCGAGCAACTTTTCAGCAGTGAGACAGACTCCTGCTATTGTAAGTTCTACCCTTTCTGGGGACAGGCCAATATGGGTATTTAGGGATTGTGATAGGTCTCATCCCAACAAACACATAGGTGATTCTTCTGCGATCACAGATCTTCCCCACACCCCGTGGCCACCTATCTGAAGCAGATCACACCCCTCAATTATACCCGTACCACCGAGCAGTCGATCCCCAAGTCCAGTCACTTAACTCTGGCCGGTGGTCTCTGGATTTCTTGTTGTTTTTCACTGTCTCCGGGCTGGCCTTCTTCTGAAGTTACCTCATTCTTTTGGCATTGTTTCCTTGGTCCTTATCTTCTTCATTCCACTCATATCTGCCGGATTCAGCTAGTTCTGTGTTAGCGGCATTGGTTTTATCAGAAAGTTTACTCGAAGTCAGCTCCTGCGGCCTAAAGCCTTCAAGTACTTTATCTACTAGTGCTGAGCTACTAATGCTAAATGAGACTATTCAGAGAGAAGAACAGTTAATCAAATTTCTTCTATAACACAGGAATATAACACTATTAGATTTCTGTACCAATATAGGTGTATACAGTGCTGTAAGGTGCAAGGTATAAGGTGCAGTCGTTTCAAACTGCTTCTTGTAGTGTTACTTCTAAGTTGGCTCAAATGAGGTCATTTCCATCCTCTCAGTTCTGAGATGACCCTGCAGTGTGGTTTTCTTGGCCAGTTAAAAAATTTGTGAGAATTAAATTTGCTTGAATATTTCTCACTATTTTTCTTCTTTGTTTTCCTAGGTTCTCAAAATCTCCTACGTTCCAGCTGGGAAAAAAGTTTATTTTTGCACATATGTACATGTACAAACATGAATGAAAAGTATGTCCCTTTCATCACAGAAATTTTCAAAAGCCTATTTTCTAGTACATCATTCAATTATATACGTGCATACACACACACACAATTTAGCTAATACAACTACATATATTTATATAAGAAAAAAGCACTGTGATTCACTCCCCCCCCCAGGAGCCGTTTGTCTCATTCATTAAAGAGATGAAGTACACATTTACCAAATGATAAATAAATGCAGACTGGAAAAAATGTTGTCATCACACATTTCAAAAGAAACAAGAAAATCTCAATGTTCATTCTCAACTAAATCTCAACCAAAAAAATGCACCTTCCTTTAGGCCTTGAAACAAGATACCTGACTCTGACTTATCTTTCTTCTTCCATTTTCCTACCCAAGGACAACAAAAATGACATCGGTTTATCGGCAAAAAAAAAGGGAATCAAGACCTGATATTTGGAGCGTAAAAACAAGGACAGCTTTATGAAGTTGAAATTCCATGTTGGTTTCTTCTATTTAAAATATGATTGATGACAGCACAAAAACAAACATTGAGAAACATTTATCAGGACCTGGTTTATTAGAAAAGAGTACCATCATTTATCCCAGCGCTTTTCTGTACACAAAAGTCTGGGTGTTACCAACAGCCAGGGGCGGCTTTCTGCTTGCAATGAAGAAAATGTTTGCGTTTCCCATTATCCTTCATCATACTGCGATGCCTTATTATCCAAAAAATCCCACAAACAACAAGCCAAAAACCTAGACCAGGAAAACTGCCTCTTGTAAAACATCGGTCCGGTTGAGAAAGGTTTATCATCTACTGTATGTCAGTGTAAGCTGTCTTTGTTATTCCTGCATTTTAATTAAACTGTTCCTCATATACAGAGAGTGAAACCAGAATTCAGTTCGTGAAGAATTGCAGCCTCCTGGAGTGGGGTTACGGTGCAAGAACAAACAGCCGTGAGACACTGGTTCCACTGCTGGGCAAACAATGCCACAAATAAACATTCCTGCTCTTTAGCGTACTTATATTTATGACCTTTTTATATGTTCTGAAAAGCACATCAGGCTCTTGAATATACGGCATCATTTCCCCAATAGAGGACTAATGCCCAGGTACACGCGGGGCTGGTAACTGTGCTTCGCTCTACCAAACGGCCAAAGCAGAGGAGTTCGGGAGGAGGGAGTTCAAGGAAAAAATATGCTGTGACCTTGCAATTGCTAGAACTACATGTTCTCCCCACTTTGCTTTGTTTTTAAAGCTATCGGCATAACTTTTCAGATGAGTTAATGTGAAAAGTAAACACTCATTTAGAAAAGTTGACTAAGTGCCTTAGAGTGTTGGGGCAGGGGGGGACTGGATTTGAGTGACAGCTTTAGAAGTGGTGCTTGCCAATTCCTGACAGCTCTCCTGAGTTACTGCTCCAATACTATTAATATAGCCAGAACCACCAGGTGCAGAGCGGGCTCCTGGGGGCTGGTTGCTTAACAAGCATCAAGCGGAAGATTGTCCAAGTCCCGTAAGCCTGAGCCCGTTTGGGTGTCAAATCATTTGTCATTTTAAAACCCTGGGAGTCCAGCAGGCTGCATGGTGTCTGGGGGATAGACAGGCGTCTTTCCCGATTAACACTTTTAGAGATTCCGGCTTCATCTGGTGAACGGTGAATATCAGGCATTGTGCTTGTGTGCCCCATGCACAAAAATGCCCCGATCATTCAAAATCTTTTCTCAGGTTCTGGAATTCTTCAAATTCAAAAGGCTGCTGCTGTGTGACAAGTAAACAGGTCTTCTCTCTGCTTTAGCCATTGACTTTGTCCATCCTGGCAAATCTGACAGTACATTTTCCCCTATCCAGCACTGAATTTTAAGTATACAAATTCACTTTGCTGTTAGATTATGAAGTGCACAGCACATTGCAGCAGTGGATACACTGAGGGATGAGCTGGTACAGTGAGTAACTCCAGTATTAGTTTCACACACACATCTCTTATGGAGATAGTGTTTTGTCCCATGTACAAAACATAACCAGAGCGATGCTGTTGCACGAGCAGAAGTAAAATTACTGAAAAGAAAATTGGTTCTGTTTTACCTCAAAGTGGTTATTCTCCTTGTGGAATCCTACCTCCTCCTTGCAAGAGGGAAACAAAATACCGTAAAATGAAAGGAAGAGCCTTGCTCTCCTCTCAGTTCTGCTTCAGCATCCTGTGTCTCTCACCTCTGGCTGTAGTTACCACTCCACTTTTCTGCCCCGCTTCTCTAGTGACTATCACAATAACAGAGCACGAGCTGTTACCGTGTCTCTTGTTGATTCTTACTATGGCTGAATATAAATCCCTACCAATCCCTCTCTTCTTTTTACATTTGCAGTTTTCTGCATATTTATTTATTCAGCTTTTGCAACTAAAACCAAGTCTTGCCAGGTGTCATTGCATTGCAGTGACTGAGAAGAGGAGAGTTCCTGAAAGATGATAAATACTCATAGTAACCACATTGCCAGTAATTCACTTCTTGGAAATAATAATGGAGCAAACAACTAAGTTGTTAGAATGTCTCTTGTTAACATGATATTTTTACAAAAATTGGCAATAGGACAGTGCTGTTCGAATTTAAGCCACTAATGCTAGGGGATTCCTAGTCCGGGTGATGGATTTCCCTTCAGTGTCTTCCCCTTCCAAGCAAAATCCTTTGTACCTGCCTGTCAGCTCGTCTCTGCGAAGAGCCTCTCCAAAAGCCCTTTTGCCAAGCACGTAGGAGCACACTAAGGGGAGCTGAGAGAGGTCCTAAGCTTGGCCTTTCTTCCTGCTAATCCAGAGTTAATGCAATAGTTGTTTATATTACTGAAACCTCCCACGTTTCCTCCCCTGGACCACTAAGACACCTTGCTGCTGAGTGGAGCAAAACGGTGACTACTCCCACTGGTGACAGCTACGTGTCTGAGCAGGCCTCAGCCAGCACCCGCCACCTCACCCGTGGGGAAAAGGAGCAGAGCTGGAGGCAGACTTGGGATGGACCAAAACATTGATGGAAGAAAAGAAAGGCAAGGCTTTTCTGGGACAGTTGGGTTTGTTTCAGCTCTCATTGAGGTGCTGGAGCGCGTTCAAAGAAGAGCAATGAAGCTGATGAGGGATCTAGAGCACAATTCCTATGAGGAGCAGNACGAAGCTGGTGAGGGGGTCTAGAGCACAATTCCTATGAGGAACAGCTGTAGCGAGGTGGGGATCGGTCTCTTCTCCCAAGTAACAGGCGACAGGACAAGATGAAATGGTCACAAGTTGCGCCAGGGGAGCTTTAGATTGGATTTTGAGAAAAAAAAAATTACTGAAAGGATTGTCAAGCATTGGAACAGGCTGCCCAGGGCAGCGGTTGAGTCACCATCCCTGGAAGTATTTAAAAGATGGGTAGACATGGTGCTTAGGGACATGCTTTAGTGGTGGACTCTGCAATGGTAGGTTGATGGTTGGACTCAATGATCTTAAAGATCCCTTCCAACCAAAACTATTCTATGGTTCTACATCGTGCTCCACTGGCCATAGTTGTAGTACAAGTAGAAAAGTTTCCTGGATTCTTGCTGATTTCTCAGAGTATTACCTTTGCCCACATTTTGTCCCATTTTCTGCAACTGACTTGCTCCTTGGCTTGTTACTTTACAGGATGAAGCTGGATGGAGCTGCCAGAGTTTCTGCTCAAGCCGCCGATCCATCTGGCTGCTCCTCAAACAGCTGCAGCATCACCTGGAGGCCCATCAGGCAGGAGTCCTCATCTTCAGCACCTCTGCTGCACCTTACTCACCAGGTCAAAGATGCGTTCAGCTGCTCTGTCCCCAAACACAGCAGCTTGGCTGTGCTGTCTGGTGGCTTTTTCAGCCATACTGAAAGCATCACATGGCATTAAAGATGTTTCAGGCTGTTGCATGTAGCGGCTTTGATACACTTCGTAGGTTCCCATCAAAATGTCAGTGCTGTTGGCAGGAGTTTTACTCAGCAAATGACTCTCCTGTTCTGCATACGTTAGGCAGAGCTCAAGGACAGCTTGTCTGGGCAGGTCACAGGCCTGCCTAGGTCAGTGTCCTGTCTCCTGCAGGAAGCAGAAGGACCCGTATTTCTTCTGCAAACATCAGGGAAGGACTTTTCTCTTGAAGACATGCAATCCTTAAGCCTTTTTGTGTTGCCTGAAGCTGTACTGATGCGATGTCAGAAAAAATGTTCTATTATTTCTATTGACTTGGAAAAAAAATTAAGAATCTGGTGTCTTGCTTAAGTGATTATAGTAAAATTCAGGTTAGCTGGAATTGTTGGGAGTGCGGGGGATTATTTGGGGTGGTTTTGGGGTGGGTTTTTTTGTCTTCCTCTGTGTTGTGGACTCTGGTGACTTTCTAGATGAAAAAATCTAGATGATCCTTACAAAATTCTCTGCTACAGCAGGAACTACCAACAACGAAGATGCCTTTTGTCCTTCACTCTCTTCTGGTCCCACATAGTTTTGACATCTTGTACTGAAGATCTTCAGTTTGCTGCAAATGGATGAGTAAGGAGTTTGTGGTCTCTGATGAGCAGAGACCATCTTGCTCGTGCAGGCCTGTCTGAACAGAGGCTTACAAAAGCTGTGATTAAGTAGGGGCTTATTAATTAGTGCAAAGACAAACAATATTAAGGCACTTCAAGCTCGATTTACCTCTGAAATAACAACTCTAACACCCATTTTAATGGAACTTTGTGTTTTCTCTCCAGAGGGAAACATCCAAGTGCTTTGAAGCACTTAAAAAGACATTGAGGGAGTTTTGGACGCCTTCTAAGTTGAATTTCATTGCATAGTTCCCAGAAGGCAAAACTGCAGCGCTTTCTTTTTCACAGGTAACAGGAAAAAGAGATGGGCAGAAAGAATAACTTACCTGTGTTCATCTCTCCCTGGCGTTTAATGACTTGACAATTGTGTCCCTATCGATGCGATGGGGTTTGTGTGTCTTCCTTCTCAGGTATATCTTTACTCAGCTAAAGTTCTTAGCAATTAGCCAACTAATGACTTCCCAGAATGTCTTTATCCCAACAGTGGGCTGCTCCCGGTGGGACATTCCGGTAGCGAGGCAGAAGAGCCGCTAGATGGCACCGAGGCCCTTGCAGAGCAGGAGGAAGGCTGGGCTGGGCTCAGCCTGGGGCATCCTCCCCTCCCCGGGGCCAAACCCACGGCTCTTGAAGTCTACCCCAGTGAGGGAGGGCAAAGGAACCTGGAAAACTTCTAGACAAAACGAGCAAGGGGACAGATGAGGGTCTTAGTGAGGACCGGCGTTTTGTAATCAGATGAACAAAGCCCTGTTACCGTTCCAAAGCTGTCCAGACGCAGCAGTTCTGGGTTGTTTTCCCGACGTGCCTCCTGCCTGAAACAAGGATGTTTTAATTCTCTACACTTTTGTTGATAGATGGCCACAGCAGACACCTCTCGTGGGTTTCTCTTTTGGGGAAATCGCACTCAGATGCTTCACTCATTGGTATTTACACTCTATAGACTCCCAGTTGCGATGGTCACCAGACTGAGACCAGGTCTCCGTTTATGCTGGTTGGCTGCATGCAGATCTTGCATGGGCCAGCAGGAGGGCCAGAGGAGTTTGGGTGCATGCAATGTTTGCCAAGCACATCTTGGGGGTGGGTATCTACAGGCATGACCCAGAGGTGATGTTGCCACCCTCTGTTGGGCAAAGCCCTCTGTTAGGCTTCCCCCAAGAAGCTGGAGCAGCTGAATCCCAGTTTGCTCAAGTGCTGTTGGTGCCTGCAAAAGCACAAACCCAGGGGAAAGCTGTAGGGATGGACTCTCCAGCCAAGTCCCCGTGTCCTTCTGGGGCACTGGGCACAGCCATAAAAGACAGCAGGGGATGCTGCCCACCGCACCTTCCCTCTCCTGGCTTTAGTTTCTTGCTCTTGCTCTGAACACTGATGGTAAAAGAAACCCGACAAGAAGCCAGGCTATAAAAACTGTGAAACAAATAGAGCAGGTACAGCGTCTGCTTGCGTCTGATAAATCCTCCTGTTTTTCACCAAACAATGATTTAGGGATTCCCACTTTATCACTTAGTCTCACACAGCAGTCCTGGAAAGCCTGTTCAAGAGTTGCAAGAACCCTTTTGTGGGATGACTGAGCCACATCAAGATTGCAGAAATATGGGAATCTACTAGATTGAAGTCATGACTGTTACAAATACAGGGGATACTGGATTTAAGAGGTATCTACCAGATACTTGGTCTTAATTTTTACTCTTGACCTTTGTAAGCTTTTATACAGTCAGTGCTCACATTCAGTTTTATGGACTTCTGTTGCATGGTAGCAAAGAAGTCAGTTCTTTTTTGCTTTAAGTATTCAATATTTTCAGCAATTTTCCCAGTTCGTAGGTCAGAAGCCCTACTTAAAGTTTACAGTTCCTCCTCAGCTTCCTATGAAGGAGTGAGCATATGAATCAAAAGTGGGCTGGATTTAATTAATCCGTAACATCAAACACCATCCTGATTTAATTCTCTCTAACACTGAGACCAAGACAGTCAAGTAACACAAAGATGCTTCTTCAACTGGGAAATGGAACTGAGCTACGACTGCGCGTGTTTAATCCTATAATGTTGATGTGATAAGTATCTTGTTTTAATGAGATGCGCACGTACCAATTCTGTAGCTGCTGAGGGCGTGCAGCCGTTTGTCAATAGTGAACATTTGTGAAATGTAGGAATTGCTGTTGTGGCTTGCAGCAGTAGACCAGCTTCCATCTCTGACAGCAGTCAGAAGCAGCTGTTGAGAAGGAATATTGCATAAAAGCCCCACGACTGGTGACAGCCAGATGTGAGTTAATCAGTCCTCCCTAGAGGTCTTGTACTGATCCCAGAAATTAGAGATCGGAGTAATCTTTGAAACGCAACATTCTTAGCATCTGGTGTACTTCATGAGAGATTGATTTTTATCCCATTCTCTTCCCATTCCTTTCCTTCTCTTTCCCTTGTCCCTGGAGAATACGTATCGGGTGGAAGGGATATGGCTGTTCTACACAGAACACAGTATGTGATGGGAAAAAATCTCTCTTGAGCATGATCATCGTGCTTCATGAATACAAATATTTTTTTTCTTAAGTAGATAGGTTTGAAAATACATACAGCTTCATCAGATCGCTACCCCACCAGTTGATGCCTTTTTATTAATGTAAAAATAAAACACAGTCTTCTTGCTGCCTTTTCCATTAAGTAATTAAACTGATAGACGCTATTCAAAATCTTGTTTAGGATTTTAATATTCTTGATGGCTTGTTATATGCATTTAACAAAATCAGTCTTGCTTAAAAAATATAAAACTTCAAGTGTTTGACCCCATTGCTCTAATACTGAGTGAGCTTCAGATTAAGTTTCAACAGTATAAAACGAGATTTGAATTGCTGGGTTTGAGGCAAATCTGTATTTGTCCCTGCCTTGCATCTTGGGCTTGGTGTTCTGTATATTACTGTATGCCTTTGACCTCTCTCCAGGGTAGGATCCCTGCGTGAAGCACTATGCATGCAGGTAGTAAGCAGAGCCAACCAAAAAGTGAGAGGTCGTGGGAAATTTTTGGATTTTTTTTTTTAATGGTTTTCATCCAAATTGGGTGGAAACCAACATTTTTCTGAATTTCCAGCAAACCGAAGCCTCCGCAGTCCGTGACATGGCTGGCTGGAACTGATACCCTGACAGTTCCACTGCTAACAGCATCTGTTGGTGCCCCAAGCAGCTGCAGGAGGCTCCCAAAATCCCCGTGCTGGGGCAGACCCCCTGGCACATCCAGGGTGGGTGTCAGGAGCACCAGTGCTTTGGCAGTGACCTGTCAAACTGCCTCAAATTCATTAAAGATTTATCAGTTAGAACATTGTCTCTATTAGCAGTAATTGCATTATTTTGTTTTACCTTGACTTGCTGTGCTCATTGTCTCACCGCTATTCTCCAGGATATCCAAAAGGCACGTCTCCACCTGACTATTCCGGGCACCTGGGAAGCTGGCAATGCCACCACCTGCATGGAGGAGTCCTCTTTGTGTGACCAGTTTGACTAAGGGAGGCAGGTGTCCGAGGCAGTGGTGTGAACTCACCGTTAGCAGCAGTCTGGTTACTGCCAAGTGTCTTAACGGTGAAGCTTCTGCACTTTTTCGGAAGGATGGATTAGCCTTAGTGCCATTAATATTCTTTTATATTTTTTTTTTCTTTTGTGCTGTCACTTAATTGCTGCCAAAGGCTGTGACCACTTAATATTTTTGAACGTAGGATTGTTTTTTAACTTGTAGTTGCTATTCAGTTTGTGCAATAGAGTTTAAATATGACCGGAGTCAATTCACTCTCTAAATCAGCGGCTTCAGGTCAACATGATTACTTCCACTGTATAAGGCGATAGGCACATTCTGTTGAAATATGGATACCTATGTGATTTGAGAAGGACTTTATAAGTAACATGGCTGCTTTGTGTTTCTGCATTGTGCATTTTTATCCCAGCGTATTCCAAGTCACCTGAACTGAACCATGCAAGCTATCGTTCTTAGGGAAGGGAAGACCACATCTTTTGTCACGCCAGTCCTCTTGACTTTTGGGGGAAAGAGGCAGTTCAATGCATCCATCCAGATGTAACTCAGCTGGAATGGGATTGATGCCTGATTAAACCCCCATTTCAGTGAACTGGTACAGCCAGCATTCAAACAGTGGTTTCTTAATAGCATCATTAAACACTTTTCTGATTCAGAAGTGTATTGATTCCTGTGTATCAACTTGGAACGTAGCTACTGCTCATTGTAAAACGTGGTTAATTTTGGAAATAGGCTCGGTAACAGTGACATGGAAGGGAATGTCCACAACATTAACACAAGCTTTCTACAAATAACCTTGCCATCCTCCTGAGGCCCACACTGAAAACAAACAGCTTTGCCAGAGCCCAGAGAAGTCTGATTCCTCTTTTAGCTTCTGTCTTTTCACATCATAGAGCAGTCTGGAGATTTCAGGCCTACCAGCTTTTGCCAATAAACCATTAAAGGATAATCAGCCCCTCTGTGTAGAAAGCAGAAAATGAGCGGTTCCTTGCACGATGCTGTTTTGGGGAAAGAAGATCAAAATGTGACATAATCAGTCAGATACACTGAGCTGCCCAAGATCTGGTTACTGCTTTCTGCCACTGCCTGAGGTGTGAAATTTTGATGCTGAGCAAGGTCTTTTTTGAGTTCCCAGCAAAGCTGTTTGTTCCCTGCAGAAAGGCCAGTCATAGGTTCAGGATCTGGATGGTCTTGCTCTCCCCACCCCTCCCTCCTCTTTCCTCCCTTCGTCTTGCCAAGTAAACAACAAAAAGCCTCAGTAGGGTCATGTTTACTTTCTCCCTACAGATCCTGGCTGTCTGCTGGAGAAAAACTATGGCTCTAAACTGACTGTGACCAAAGATAAATGATGCAGTGGGTCTTCTTTTCAGTTGTGCTGAATCTCTTTTGAATTGCTCCAGTGGTAAATGCACCTGCCGTACGTCCTTTCTGGGAAGGGTTTCCCATGGTGGGTACAGCTGCAGAACCGCCCCTCCTGCTGGGGGATGCCCGGTGGAAAAGGGGAGCAGAGGGCTGGGAGCCTGGTCATCCCTCCTCACTACAGATGAGCTGGGCTAGGATCAATGGCATGTCCATGCAGCAGGCAATGATGAACAGCTGAAGGCAGAAATCTCCATGGGAGATGGAAGAAGATGGTGGGGAACTGCAGGTGAGGAACAGCAGTGCTTGGCTGCCCCTTCCCTGGACCCGAGCTGCTTGGGACCGGTGTAATTCAGTTGCATTTTACACTCTGCACAGGCTAAACAAAGGTGCAAAGAGGAGGAATGAGGCGTTTCTGAGTTTTGTCCATGTAATTGTTAGGGCTTTTGGTTTATGCCAGAGGAACCAAGTCTAGCGTGGGCACCATTCTACCCTCGTAGCCCTGTCAGGGAAACAAAGACCGCAGCAACTCCAAACATTCAGGTTTCTTCTAGAAAAGGGATTTAGGGTGGCCTAAAGAAAAGAATAAGGAAACAAAAATGATATGCAGCAGTTCACAAATTTAGTTGAAACCCATTGAAGCATTTTGGTAGGAGAGGGGAACCAAGGAAAACTGTTGCTGAAATGGAAATGTTTCATTCATTGGAAAATTCTGACTTAATATCCAAAACCATGAAAGACTGCAGTCAAAACAGGAGCTGTAATGCCTCTTAAAAGTTGCATTTTACATTTGCAGCTGTCATTCTCATCTTAAGGCTGGGATCCTGAGATGACCCCTCAGCCTCCTCGCCCTGGGAGGCCCTGGCCTTGCTCCCTGGGGGGAGAGGGGACGATCCTGGCCTCTGGGAAAGCTGAGGGATGGGAGGAACCAAGTGCAACTCTGGTCTAAAGACCATGTGACTTTCGTTTTTCAGGTGTTTACGTATCTGTTGTAGTATCTCAAAGGACAGTCACATGCTTATAAATATCTAAAGGGTGGGTGTCAAGAGGATGCAGCCAGACTTCTCAGTGGTGCCCAGTGACAGGACAAGGGGCAACGGGCACAAACTGGGACACAGGAAATTCCATCTCAACATGAGGAAAACCTTGTTTACTTTGAGGATGACAGAGCACCGGGACAGACTGCCCAGAGAGGTTGTGGAGTCTCCTTCTCTGGAGACATTCAAAACCTTCCTGGATGTATTCCTGTCCAACGTGCTGTAGGTGACCCTGCTTTGGCAGGGGGGTTGGACTAGATGACCTCCAAAGGTCCCTTCCAACCCCTATCATTCTGTGATTTTCTATCAAAAACCACATTTTTGGAAAGTCTTTTCATTCAGAAGCAGTTTCAGCATAAGCAGTGCCTATTAGCAGTGGTTCTGTTGAAGACATTCACTCCGGGACTGGTGCGTAACAGCCTTCTCCATGTGACTGATGCTTTGTCCTTCCATCCTACACGAAGCTGGATTTATCCACAGTGATAAACATGGCAGGTGAGACCCACGCAGCAGTCTTGGGCAAGGACACTCAGAGAAAGAGGGCACCAGGAGACGGGCAGAGGCAGCCAGAATGAGTAGGATGTACCCAGCCACCTCTAAATCCTGCTTTTTAAGTCCCCAGTGAAGCTGTTCACATAAGATACCCATGATACCACCCGTGCTAAATGAAACCTTGCAGAACTCTGTGGTGCTGGGTGTCCCTCAGCTGACTGACCTGGCCAGAGTTCCTGGGGTCATGTTTTCACATGCGTAAACTGTTCTTCAATCATTTCTCTTAACACATCAGCAACAAAACCACTTGACTTCCTCACGTCTTTAAACACTTTCTTATTTTCTTCATTATCCTACTGTACAACTTAGTTTGCTGTCAGTTGTTGTTCTGACTTTGTCCGGGATTCGTTGTACAGTAGTTTGTTTTAAAGGGGATGTTTTTTAAAGGTTTCTAAGCCATGAACTGACCTTTGATAATTCCTATTTATCAAAGAATATCAGCTTCCAAATACTGTTTAATTGAGCCTTCAACACCAAAGGAAAATCCATGTCCTTCTCCAAATGAGCACAGGTGGGGTGGTTTGTGGGGTTCTGTTTCGGGGATTTTTTATATCTGTACAGCCCACAGGGATACTGGTTCATTCTGGGTCTTTAAATATACAGCAGCACTATAAGTAGTAACTATAGTATCAGAAAATCATTAAAAAGTCTGAAATGTGGAACTCAGCAGAGTCTGGGATGACTGAGTCAGTGGACTGCTACATCCCACTTTTCTGAAGGAAGAAGCAACTGCTATTTTTATCCTAGTGGACAGACTGGACATGGAGCCGTGGTACCAGCTGGAGAGAAAGTATTTCTCTCATCCTCCATGTGATCAGAAGGCAATTTTCATGCAAAACATCATCCAGGGCAGTCCAGCAAGCAGCCCAGGCAAGTGCTTACCCAGGTGCTTGGCACCACGGGTCCCCATATCCATGTGACTTTCAGGGACAGCCACATTGGGATTATGCTGTTTCAGGCAACGGTATTATGTTGTTCCCTGCTAACAGCTTTTCAGGTTGAGAGGGATTTTCAAATGCGTGTGACAGTACAGTGCCTCCTGTGAGAGGAATACACTGCTGGGAACAGAGAAAAGCACGTTCAAGTCCTCAATGTCCCAGGTCAGCTATTTAGCGGTATTTAGCCAAAAAAATCCCCCCCTGTGAATCCTTCCCCCCTGTGAAGTGGGACCTGATCCCAGAGCTGGATACTTAGTTACCTTTGCTCAAAAACTCTACGCTCACTGTAAGGCATTACCCAAAGATTGCTCCTAGGGACATTGTGGAAAGACTTCTTGTGATCTCCCTTACCTTCCCGTAGGCTTGGGCAGCTGATTCGGGATTGAAGGGAGGTGATTTTTCCACCGAGGAGCCAGGGCCACCAGCACCCAGCCCTACATGCAGCCTGCCCCACAACAGAGCAGCAGTAACGGATTTTTTTTAAATGTTGCAGCACAAGGATATAGTGTTCATCTCTTATCAATGGCATGGTGATTAAAAATTAATTTGAGGCTCCTTCCCTGTCCTCAGGTTGAGAGGTCCAAATTACATCTCATGGCAGTGCCTGGGCAAGAGCAAGGTGGAGGCAGTATCAAGCCCTACTTCAGCAGCTACCCAGGGTGGAGCTTGGGATTCACAAGGCGAGAAGGGAGCAGAATCTGCAGCACAGTGGTGGGACATTTTGGAGAGGCTGTGTGGATTTGCACTCATGGGCTGTGGGCCCAGCTCCACACCTACCAGCCGAGGCATCAGTGCTAGCTCTCACCACCACTTACCTACCTGTCCTAAAGGTTAGCATCCTTGGCACCAGCACCACTCCTTGTTGAGTCTGGCAACAGGCAATTCTTGGTGACTCAAGGAGGGTTGGTCTTGAGGAGTGGTTTGATGCCAGAGCTATTAAAACTGATGCTGCCTTTGGACTGAGACAAAAGACAAGGAGTTGGAGGCTAGATCTGAAAGAACTTGATGCTGCCTGCAATGAGTGCCTCTAGCTTCATCAGCTGGTGAGTCACCTAGGAGTGTCTAATTCAGTGACTCTGAGGAAACAAAACTTTAGCAACCAGCTCTCCTGTTTAGACTGCTGTGAGGGAGAAGTCAAGGGCTTGGTGCACTGCAGCCTGGTGCAAAGCAGTTTCAGACACTTCCTTTCCAATTTGGTGGTTTTCCAGCAAGCTTGCTCTGGAATAGAGATTGGGCAGCCTGCAGGAGAGCTGTGAATGGAACATGCTGTTATGACATTGGAAATCATAGAATCATAGAACGGTGTAGGTTGGAAGGGACCTTGAAGATCACCTCATTCCAACCCCCCTGCCATGGGCAGGGACATCTCCCACTAGACCAGGTTGTCCAAAGTCTCATCCAACCTGGCCTTGAACACCTCCAGGAATGGGGCCTCCACAACTTCTGTGGACAACCAGTTCCAGGGCCTCACCACCCACATTGTGAAAATTTTTTTCCCAATATCTATTCTGTCTTGGGCAAGACAGAATAGAGATTCACCCGGCATAAGTCAGTAGAGTCCCTATGGTTTTTAGGTAATGAATCACCTCTTATACAGAGTGACAGATGCTGTGATAACACAGTGCAGCATATGTGTTACTGAGCAGTACCAAAGCACTGCCATGGTATCATGGGATCTGAGATGCCAGGTTCGCATCCTGCCCTTTCTTGCTCCATTCCTGTTCACATCATCTGGCCCTGGAGACCCTCTGCTCCTGATGACCTTTTCTACCTCTTCCACACTAGAGCTGAGGAGCCCCCCAGGGCTGGATTGCCATTGTGGAGGGAGTGTAGGAGGGAGGATGAATGAAAGAGGATTACAGCCCACTGTCCTCTTTTGGCTGCTGGTGCCCTTGGAGATGCTGGGTGGTCACAGCCCTTGGATAATGAGGCCGCTGGCCTCACACTGAAAAGGCTCTGAAGCATCATGATATGGTTTTGGGATTGTGAGTGATTCCGGTAACACGACTCATCACCGTTCCCGTTGTGATCTGGTATGTAATACTCTGTCCATTTTGTAATGCCCTCTTTCTCCCAGAGAAGAAGGAACTAAAATGTGGGATTCAGTAATAATTTCAAAGTGGATGCCCTGAATCAGACTGCATTGATCCCACTGGTTCCCAGCACGACCAGTGTAATGTCAATGTTTTTTGTTACCGGTGTGTTTCCATTATGCAGCAGTCACATCTATTTTTACCATGCTTGGATACTCAGGGGAAGGAGTGGGCCTGGTAGAGTTAGATAACGGTTGGACTTGATGATCTTAAAGGTCTTTTCCGGGCATAATGATTCTACGATTTTATGAAAACAAATGAAAAAGAGCACTAGAAGAAGAATTAGTTAACGAAAACCAGCTAGCCTGATGCTGAGGGTTGCAATTTTAATCTGTTGAAGCAGCAGTACATTAATCTAAAATAGTGCCATGTGGATGCTTTCCATTTTTTCTCACCACATCATTGTATTATTCCACCACTGCCTACCGGTAGCTTGTTTTGTAACTTCTTCGTAGTATCTTGCACTGAGACTGGTCCCCAAAACCAGTCTGGAACTTTCCAGATTCATCACACTGTGTCACTAAGCGTACGATATGAATTTTTTCAGAAGCAATTCCTGATGATCAAAAGGAGAGGCTTCCTCTGCAGGAAACCATTAATTGCCTCAAATCCCCTCCAAACCTACAGTATTTGAGTCTACAGCTCTTGTCTCTCAGCCTTGCCTTCACCACAGTCTCCTCGTGAGGCTGTGCTGCCCCTTGCAGGCACATGCTGTAGCCAGGAAAGCAGGCACAGTGGATGAGAAAAAGTGAAGAAAGGAGTGTGTTTCTGTGCCCCATTAACTAGTCTTGGACAGTACTGGGATTATTTATTGTTATTAACATAGCCCACCGTCAGGATTCCCTGCCCTCACTATTAAAATGCTTATAGATGCAGACTAGGTCCACGATCTGAGCTTTGAGATCATAAGCTGAACTGATTTCCTCCTTCCTCTTTATTTTTGCAAGGTAAAATAATTTGTCTTGTCTCAGTAGGGCCAGGATTTCAACTGACAGTTGAGAGAGCTGAGGTGAGGTTCAGAGTTAGACCCAAAGCTGTAACAGCTTCGGAACTGTCTTTGGACACTATTCTCTGCCTGGCTCCTCTTCTGACCAAGCACTTCTCTGTGTCTCTGTTATCCCTCTGTTAAGACAGGATTATTCTGCTAAACCACTTTAATACGGGGCTTTGGGAGAGGCTGGAGAAAGCCCTTGAACTATTGATGGAAAAAACATTGCGGTTCTCACTTTCTAGAAATGTCCATATATAGCCAAACTTAGGCAGTCTCCAAGTGGATTTATTTTCCTAGCAGACTGCGTGCTCTGTGGCTTTCTCCAATGATACTCAGCTCCTCAGGTTTACATTCCCAGGGTTTGAATCCTGGAAATATCAGCTTTGAAGAACATGTTGTGACATATCTCATCCAAGTAGTACAAGTCTCTGTGTCCTGGCCTTATATCCTGTCTGTTGTCAGATCACCTAAAAGGAGCCCAATCCACTGTCGTTAGTGTTACAGACCGGCAGCAAGATGAGACCAGTGATGCTTTGTGCAATGTGCATACCACACATGCATGGGTGCGTGTGCTGCTGCTGATATATAGCCCGTTTTAGCACCTTTCCCCCCAGTATTTTGGTTGTTTAACATGTCTATTAACTTTCAGAGAAAATGTGAGAAGTGGAGAAATATTGTTCTTTGTGGCGAAACTGAACGTGGCACTATGTGACTTTTTTCCCAGTTTCTTCATAACTCGTTGGTAGAGCTGAAGGACAGTTTGGATCTCCTTGTTCCCGGCTTTGTAAGACACTGCCCGCGGCTGCGATACTCCTGATCTCGTCGGTGATGCTGCTAGTCCGGGTGGTTCTGCGTTTGCCAGAGTGCTTTGGTGAGCAGGGTGAGTCGCGGGGACTTTAGCCGACGTTGGGGGTGTGCGTGCTCCTCGTGGAGGCGTGCCACACACGTGCCATGCCTAAAGCATGTTTGTTACTTACCTGCCTCGTGTCCAGGCTCGATAGCAATCCCACCTCCTGCCAGGACCGCATATGATGGGGTGGCTGACAGTCGCCTGCCTTGTTCCTGGCTCGGCACCGGCACAAAAGCCTTGTGTGAATTTGTGCCCCCCGCAGCGAGTCTAGGATGGCCAAGTTCCCAGAAAAGGCCATTCCTCCCGCGGTGACAGAGCAGGGCTCCAGCCCAGTACAAACCCCTTTGGGAGATCCTCTTTTTTCTTTTGGGAGCTTCCCAATGACGCCTCTGCTGCTTTTGTCCCTGTCCCCATTTCCTCCCTGTGACTCTGGCTGCCCTCTGTGCAACCTGCTCACCTGCTGTCTCAAGTGACCTTGCTCCTGGATGATGCGTAGCTCCAGCTCTTTGGTTTTTTCCATGAGCTGTTGCCCATCGTCTGAGGCGGGCAAAGCTCACTCATCAACATCTGGATGAAGAAAGCAGAAAGCTCTCCCACTGTTGTGCCTCTCACGTGCAGAGAGGTGGCCAGCTGTGACGGCTCCCAGTTACCAAATGGCTTTCCAAGTGACTGTAAGCGTCTTTGCAAATTTAGCCTGCTTCTGGGGCGGGACAAGTGAAGGCTAGGCTGGTTCACAGGCACCAAGGCTCTGCAAGGGGCCGTGCAGCTCTGCCTTTGCTGGCAGGGCCACCTTCTTCTCTTACCACCAACGCCGAGGTGAACCTCGAGCAGCTCCGGCGTCAGCAGAAAGGTTGGCGCCGGCAGGAGTGCCGCCCAGGCGCAGGCCAAGCCTGGTGGGCGCCACTTGAGCCTCCCTGGGACCTGGCCTGGAGTATCGGATCCAGGGCGATGACCTGAGGAGACAGGCTGCTGCAGGACTGCTTTCTCTTCCCAGTAAGGGCACGGTTTCTCAATTTATCCCTATCAAAATAATGAATAAGGATGATCAATTTAACCAAAAATATCAGGAGTAATCTTTTAACCATAGAAATCGGCTTCAGTAGCAACATTTTGTAAACGTGTCTCAAAATTAGGCTTAAATCGCCACATCTGTGTATCGCTGTGGCCTGGATTGCACTTGGCCCCCCTCCAGGAACCCACTTGATATCCATGAGAGACTTCCAGCGGGGAGGGAATCCAGGCTGTGCAGTGGCCACTGACACCACTCTTTTGACAACAGGGATTTTTTTTCTTGCCTGTTCAAATGAGGGGGATATATTTTATATTTACGGTCAGCAATAACTGGAGAAACGTTCCGCTCTTCAGCTGTTATATGTGAGTCTGGGCCCTAAGGATTTCTTGCAAGAAGATGGCATTTAGCACCACAAAGAACATGATTTTTAGGTGGCCTAACTCTGTTGGCCTAAATACCGCCCTATAAACCATAAATAACATGCTTAATAACATTATGATTTTTGTGGTATCATGTTCCCATAGCAAGGCTTCAAGGTCATGCGGGCTTTTTTTGTAGTCATCTGACAGGATGACTAAATTCTTTATCATGTTCTGGTTTTTTATTTGAGAGGGTCTCGTGCTTCCTGATGATAGCTCTCACCACGGGGTCCCCGCCATGTTCTGAATAATCAGTAGAAGGGCACAAGGGAAATGGACCACAAAGTGGGTATAGATGCCACCTATCGTCTGTCACACATACCTTATTGTCCTTTCTTTTCATAGTAGGGGCCAGATCCTGCTGATATTCAGATTTCTTCCTGCAGGACGTGTTTTTTTGCCTACTCATAGACCTCTGAGGAAGTGCCTGCACCTTACAAAATCCACAGAGGGCAAGGACCTCTGCATAACAGCCTGACCTCACTGCTGGGGAGTGTGTCCAGCAGTGGGAGTCGATTCAAGATGACTAGTTAGGAGCACTCGTATCTCAGCACTCAGCTTGCTCCCCTCTACTCCATCTGGAGGTCATCTCAACAATCAAGAATTCCAAAAATAGAAATTGAGAGTTCTTTGTGCTTGCCAGTTTTTAAATGTGGGAGTTTCACATTTTCAGGTTCTTTCCCTGCGACTTTAAAGAGGCTCAAAACAGACTCCTTACGAAAAAAACACACTGTGCCTCTTTCCCCACCCCTGCCCAAACAGTGGAAACCTCTGCTTAATCTGCTGGGTCCAAAGCATCAGCTCGTCTGAGGTGTGAGAAAATTATGCAAAGTGCCTCTGCTGGTGGATGTCTGACAAAAGGAAACCACCCTGTTTTACTCAGAGAATATGGAAAGGTAAGAAAACAAGGTGGCTGAAGTGATTTCATTTCAAAGCTTTGTCAGGGAAAAACATTGGACTTCATACCTCTACTACTGAGGGTTTTAAGCTTCTAATCCCATGGAATCTAATTTCTGAAAAACATGGTCATAAGGGTGGAAAGGAGGAAAGCTCCTCACCAAGTAAGGTGTTGCTCCATGAACAGAGAATGAATAGAGGCAGAGTCTGTAGTGACCCAACAAGGAAATTTATCCAATGTGAGACTTCACACCAATGAGTGAAATGGGGTTTTAAGAGAACCTGTTTGCTTTGGGGTTTGATTTGGGGTTGGTGTGTGTGGGAGAGTGTGTTATGTTTTGGTGGGTTTTGGGGGGTTTTGTTTGGTTTGGTTTTGTTTGTTTTTTTTTAAAGTCTGCATGGGGACTCCTGTGTCCTTTAAACAGGCTATTCCTTCAAACAGACTTGACCTCATAGCAAAAGCAAGCCAGTGACTTTTCATGCCTCAAGGTCTAAATGTTGCCAAGAGATAAACTATTTATAGGCTTAACACCTGACTAGGTGTTAAATAGCTTTTGCTGATAAACCTTTTGGTGCAGAATTATCACTTCAGACTGAGACTAGACCGAAAACCCAAAGACCTGGAATGCTTGAAAGGATTCAGGTAGGATTTAAGATCTATTTAAGAAAGTGCATTCAATGCATCTTCTGTAAAGTATGAGTAACTCAGTGGGAGTAGAGACTTTGGTAATGACAGACAGGTCCTTTACCTCTACATAAACAACACATCAGTGCATTTACTTAAAAGAAAATCACCTAAGTGTTTAAATACAGCATTAAAACACAAACGGCTTTATCTACACCAAATGAGCCTTCTGTAAGCTGGATCTATGTTTAACATCCTCCACTGGGTGGTGGCCCCCCGCGTTCTAACACAAATATTCCCTTGACCCCAGTATATTTGTTATAAAAGCAAGAGAAAAAAAGTATCAAAGCTTGTTGGACTGACTTGCTTGTTTGGAGAAGCTGACAGAGCATAGTTGACCTTAGACATTGGCGGGGGGGGGTGTCAGGGAGCAGGACTGTATTCATTTTATAGAGCAATAAACGTTTCAACATATCACAACCCTCTTGGTTGCCTTGCACGAGGCTACAGGGGTCACAACCAATTTGCTGAAAAACATTGAACTATAAAACAGTCTGGGGCCTCTTCTACTGCAACTCTAATCCGCTAATAAATAAGTGGAGAAAACCATACTGTGTCACTCACAAAAGGGTGGAAGCAGAATTTCAGAGCTGTCTCCCATCCGCACTGCTCCCATGCAAACATGGGCTCTGGAGCCATTTTAGGGCAGTCACCTGGAGGGAAAGAATCCAACCATGGTGAAAGTCCTGCGGGTTGAGGATGTCCCTGTGTGGTCTGAGAAAAGTGCTAAGCAAGGCCAATAGGCTGCAATTTGTCCAGGCAGGTTGACACTTCCCAAGTGTTGCATGGTTGTGTGGAGCCAGGAGCACAACAGAACTAATGGCCAATGATGGAAATGGGAAGCAAGGGGGTGAGGAGGCTCAGGGTTCTTTCAGTGCAGTCTGTGCTTGCAGGGATAGTGTGGTGGAGCCGTCCAAACACCACTGCCCTCTCCCTCAGGCACAGAAGCCCTGCTAACTGTGGAATGTCATTGGAGTCTGCAGGTCTAAGACTTCCCTGTGCAAGAGGCACGTTTTAGACCCCACCTTCAGTAGCAGACAAGCTCAGCAAGGCAGAAGTGAAATGCAGACTTTGTGAATCCTTTCAGCAACTTCATAGAATCATAGAATCATAGAATGGTTTAGGTTGGAAGGGGCCTTGAAGATCATCTAGTTCCAACTCCCCTGCCATAGGCAGGGACACCTCCCACTAGACCAGGTTGCTCAAAGCTCCATCCAACCTGGCCTTCAACACCTCCGGGGATGGAGCTTCCACAACTTCTCTGGGCAACCTGTTCCTTACCACCCTCAGAGTGAAAAATTTCTTCCTAATATCTAATCTAAATCTCCCCTCTTCCAGTTTAAAGCCATTCCCCCTTGTCCTATCACTACATACCCTAGTAAAAAGTCCTTCCCCAGCTCTCCTGTAGGCCCCCTTTAGGTACCGGAAGGCCACAATAAGGTCTTCATGTCATCTTGGCTTAACCCAATTCCCGAGCAGACAGCGTCGTCAATTAATTGCTGTGATGCTGCTAAGCTGCACTATGCAGTCCTGACTTACTTTCTTCCCAAGCACAGTTGCATTGCTAAGTTGAGGAAGATTTCTGTCCCTCATGCTGGTATCAGCTGGAGAACTTCATGCTCCTAGTGCCCAACCTAAGACTACGTAGATCGCTACGGTCAAACTAGGCTGCAGCTACCATGGAAGGGGTCTGGCTCCCTTGTCCTCTACCTCGACAGTGCTGACCGGGCACACAGGCTGAGCCCCGGGAAGGTGGGTCTGACTCGCTCCCTGCTGTTCCTGCCATCAGCTGCCAGCTGCACCACCAGCACCTCTCTGCACTGCTGGTGACCGCATTGACCGGACCACAGCTCAGGAGCAAAGGGAGGCAACGGCAGCTGCTGTAATTACAGTAAAAGATCCAGCAGGTGCCTTAGAGTAACACTTACTGTCAGGCAGTTTGCCACCGGTTTTCAGTAGGAAATCTTCATATTCTTCGTATTTAGCAACTTTTCTCTCTCACTTTTGCTGCCTGCGAGGAAAATGCAGAAATAGACAAGCCTATTTTAGAAGAGTTATTTCAAACAGTGACAATGAAACATGTTTTTAAAGGGATCCTTTGGTGTCAAAGGAGCTTTTAATTGTGCTATGCCACACAAAGGGGATTTCCATGATGTTGGAGGAGTTTTTAAAAACAACTGTCCTTTGAGGGGGAAATCTGGTAGTTCTGACAGTTCAGCCCCCTGAAATAACAGAGATGCTAATAATCACAATACTTAATAATAGCAAGTATTAACGTCCTAAACTGGACATGAACGAGATCTTCTCCCAAGTACTGTGTGCAGTGTTCCAGAAAGGCAGTCTCGGACCGGACAGGTGCAGTCAGGAGAGCTGAGCAGAGCCGGGGAACCGAGAGCCTGTCTGGGACAAGGGGAACTTGGCCGGCTTCATGCTAGCGAGAAAGTATCCCAGAGTGGAAACCAGTGCTTTCTATAAATAAAGCAAGGGCATAACACCAGGGAGAACGAAGAGCCAGTTCAGCTGAAGGACAGAGTTGGCAGCAAAAGAAATAAAGGGCCGTGAGTGATTTAGAAAAAAGTTTGTAACAGAGCAGAGAGGTCTTGAACAATATATCACCGAGTGTAACGGGAGCTGGGGCTAGAGCCATGTTGGACGCCGTCCCTTTGCATACTGCCATTGCAAGCTACAGCCTTTTGAAAACCCTCCAATGCTGGAGGTGCCTAAACCGCTTAGCACTCTCTCATAGGCATCGAGACTCTCCTGGGAGCCGCAAGCTCTGTGTCCCCACTCACGCAGCACCGCTCCGGCTGAGCAGCTTCGTGCTTTTCTCACACCAGAGTCCCGTCAGAAGTGGCTGATCACCAGCTGATGTGCTGGGGGTTAAACCTGGAGGGTTCCTCACCCTGGGACTGCAGCGGGCTGTCAGGTCCAAGCCCCCAGCAATATTGAGCAAGAGCTACTGTATTTTACGCATGGCTAGAGGCGGGGGCAGCAGTGCTCCACTACCCACATTTTTACACAGCTTCTTCATTGACAGCCAGGCTAGATAGCAGCGGCTAATCCCCAAGGAACCTGAGCTCCTGAATCTCGGGCCCCCTTTGGCTATAAATCAGGATTTGCATTGCCCAGCTCAGCAATTCTTGC
Source organism: Anarhynchus alexandrinus (assembly GCA_008711295.1). Classification (NCBI taxonomy): domain Eukaryota; kingdom Metazoa; phylum Chordata; class Aves; order Charadriiformes; family Charadriidae; genus Anarhynchus; species Anarhynchus alexandrinus. Next base: position 991,199 of record VUYV01000093.1, on the reverse strand, counting down.
AGCCCCTTACTGTGTCTAACCCAGATTTCCTTGCTTGTTTTCGATGGGCCTCATGATATTTTGAATGAGGATTGTACATAATGTTTACTAACAACTGCAGGGGACAAGACTTAAAAATGCAATGGGTTCGTTTTAGTACTTTGCTTCTATTACCAATACTGTACTATCACACTAATTTGCTTTATTAAGTGAATAATTGGAACAACGGCGATACATGAAGTTGGATGAGACCGTGTGCAGGCAGAGGCAACCCTGTGTAACGCAGTCTGATGTTGTGGTAGGGGGAGCTTAGCCCTTACCTGACTCTCAATTTTGTGAGCTCTGCTGCCAGTTTATTTTTCTCTCCCTCTGTCATCTCATTCCACTCTACTTCTGCTTGTTAGTTTGGATTGCTCGTTTCCTCTTCACACGTTTAGCCTCATAAAACCTTACCAAACTTGAGCTTGATTCCCGTTCTGGCACAAAAGAAAGGAAATGGTGCATTCAACAGGTGGATGAGGCACTCCATTCGGGGACCTGGTAAACTGCTGGATCATCCAGCATCCTGCATATATTTATTAGCTTCCAGCAGAACAAGTCCCAAACAATTGAACTGTCCACACTGGGAATGGAACACGGGGAAGAATTCTGCTCATGTAGTAACTAGTCCCAGTGTCGTTGCGGTACCTAACCCAAAGGATTTTACAGCACAAGCAAAGACTGAGGCTATGGAGGCTGCAGCACTGACTCATGGGTCACGCTAAAATACAAAAGTCACTCCTGCCACTGCACGCGGCATGTGCACTTGTAAGAAAGGGAGAGAGACAGCGAGTACACTGCTCTGCCTTGGACAAAGACTATCGTTTGCAGCTCTCCCCTTGCTCCAGTGGACTATGCATGCTGCTTAAATTTTGCTACTGATTGCAACATGTGTGAATGTGCAAACGCTCCCCATGAACAGCCAGAAGAGGGTCACCAAGGGATGAAGCAGGACTAAACCCTGACGCCAGGGCTCTCCCTCCTAGCACAGAGTGAGAAGGATGCCTACATCTTGTTGCGCTTACCGGCCAGCTCTGCACTCCGCTGGGACGCAGCTTCCATCATCGCTTTAATTTCTTGCCTCTTGGCTTTGCAGTGACATGGTTGACTTTGACCGCTCTCTTTAAAAGCAGAGTCCTCTGGAGTGTGTGCACTGCTTTCCAGCATCTTGCTGGGGGCCTACCGACAGAACTGGCTTTGCAGGTCAGTAAAGGCACACAGCAAATCCCTTTGCATTTGCATAAGGCCGAGTCAGAGTACAATAACTCTTTGTCCTAAAGCTGGCCAAAATCTCAAGTTCCACCTCCTCACCCTTGCAGTACAGGCATACACTTTATGTGGTGACCCCAAACCAGGACAGGAGCGTGACAGTTTTAAGAAGTTCCCATCTTGTCAAAATAAAACATAAGACTTCCTCAGGCCATGCTAGGAGCCATCATGACCCAGGGTCCCATCCTGCCACAGCCCCCAAGAAGCATAAAGTGGGAAGAGACCCTTCACTCAGGGGTGCAGCAGCAAAGGGGACGGTGGTGGACTGGGCTGTACTTGCATCATTATGACCAGTGAGGCTGGTGGGACACTACCATGTGTGTCTGAGCAGCGCTCAGAGTCTCTGACATCCATGGAGCTGGCTGGGTCAAGCTGGGAAATGCACAGACTGTGCAGACAGCCAAGCCTCACTCAGTGCTTTCTTTATGCTGGTTTTGGTGGACGTTGATTTAAATGGCTGGTGTGCGACAAACTTGCTGGATATGGCTCTAACCTCCAGAAAGAGGTAGCCATGTGTGGGGTTTTTAATTGAGTAGAGGGTATCCTGGTTATCTCTAGGCATTTCAAAGAGATGCCAAAGTTAGAAGATTAACCAACTCTGAAGTTGATGAACAAAAATAAACATCCTGAGAGGTCAGTGCAGTCCACCCAAGCTCTGCAGTGCCCAAGGAGGTACCACCTCTCTCTCTCATGATTCAGGAGGGTGCAAGGCGATGACACTGTGGAGCATTGCTCAGTGCCTACAGTTATGTGGGAAAAATCTGGGCGAAGGAGCTGGGCAGGTACTGAGGCATGTTCTGCATTCTGCACAGAGTGGGGAGTACCTGAGGTAGGACTTGAAACATGTCATGAACCAAACAGGAGTTGTCCATAACTACAGATACTGTTGTTGAAGACTTGGAACTAAGAGTTGCTTCCTTAACACAGTATGTTTTTCTTCTTTGGTTGCATTCCTGATATGTCACCTTTTTCTCATAACGAATAACTGCTTTTGGGTTGCTGTATGTATAGAAAAATGCATTTCGATGTATGATTTTCTTTGAGGGAAGTCCCTGTATAAAAATGCGGCTCAGCTCAAATTTGAACAGACACTTTGAGTCTACAGTATGCTTGGCTTCCCGTGCTCATGACACTGCCTCACCTCATCTGTCGATACACCATACTAAGGTAATTTTCCTGAAGAACAGAGTGCCACGCGCTCACTTCTCTAGGGGCCCAAACTTGGATCCAAATGACAACAGACAAATAGCTGGAAACATCTGGGTTGAGCTTGGCTGACACACGCACTGTGCACGGAGAGGGCAGCGGTTTATTTAAGAGTTGAGAGTTTGCTTTGATTTAAGGAAAGAAAGCTGTTCCCTGAGATTCTCTGACATACACATCCAACCACATGGATGATGGGGATGTATGTGACACCTTTGTCCTCTTCCCTGGGAAAATACACAACAGTCAATCAAATCAACCAAACCATCACCCAAATCATGAATTTCTTACTTGGTGCTCACTTGTCTGTGCATGCTGAAACGGCCTTTGACTTCAGCAGGCATTTAGCTCTTAGAAAGAGTTCATAGCTGACCTTCTCTGTGTAAAGCTCTTAAAGAAGAGAGTCACCCAAGGATATGCAGAAAAACCTGAATGTCATGCAGGAGTGCCAGTCTTTCTGGCCTCACACCCACACTATGAGAGTAAGGAGAGCAAGACTCATCCCTCCTCTCTCAGAGAGGGTTGGAGGTGACCATTCCTCCTCCCCTCCCTTGGGGACCAGAGGAAAGGACTGACCATATGTTGGTACTGACGCTGCTTCTGTTGTCTAGGCCATGCAGGGCACAATTGTAGGTTGCCTTGGTCATTGTCATTCCAGACTAGGACTCTCTCTCCTGGCAGGTAACACCACCAATATGGGACAAGGTGTTTGCATCAGCCAGAAAATTACTCAATTGACATGTTTTTAAAAAAATAGCATTACTTATTTGCCAGCAAAGACTAGCCAGGAAACAACTTTCATCAAGTTTCTTTTGATAATATTTCTAGTTACTAATTTATTGTTGAGACACAATTACTTAATTTGGCCAAGTCATAACCTCAATGATGCTGATGTAAACTGAAAGGGAATCGGTTGTATTCATTGCTGTTATAATCAAGTGAGTAGAAGAGCTGAGGGCAGGATGCATCTCCTTGTCTCTAGTAGATTTGTCATCAGCACACTGAATGCAGTGATGGTTTGAAAAGTTCTTTAAAAATTCATGAATTGATGACAGTGAAGTTTAATATTCTGATTTTTATAAAGCTTGATTGGTTTCAAAAGCAATTACACTACTTGGAAGATTTTATTTTCTGAAGTAAGATAATTTCAGTCATTTTTGTTATTTCAACATTTCTTTTAGGTTCAATATTCAGTTAAACGGAAATGTAGCAAGAAATCTGACCTATTTTATTAGATTTTGCTTTTTAAAGGAAGACTACACTGCATGTTTACAAACAGATCAAGAATTTGCTTCTGGAATCAGACCTTGTATGAGAAATATCAGCTTGCAGTGATGAGATTTTTTTTCCTGATACACTTCTTAACCCTGATAATAGTAATGATATGTGGTGCATTGTCATGGCAGACAATCACACAGCTCTGCTCGGTAGTGCACAATAGCAAAGATGAGAAAGGGTTGTGTTGAGGCAAAGACAAGAGTCTCTCTCATTGCTCTGGCATCAGCGCTTTCAACGCCAAAAGGGTTTTGGCCCAAGTGCTTACAGAGACGACAGTACTTTGAAATGTTCTGTGTACAAAATGAATGGGTGTTTTTATAAACATATATATCTATATGGGCAGGGCTCCTTATGAAGACAAAGTGGACTAAATACAGACTGTGGGAATATAAAACAGACCTATCCAGCTTCTTGACAAGCTGGTGCAAAGATTTTACTTTAGTACTGCGCTCAGGGGCCAGGCAGCAAATTCGTTGCATCACATTGCATCATGGAGAAAAGCATCCAGGAAGCAGACGGGTTTTCCAACTGGAAGATTCAACCCAGAAATTACCAACACAATAGCCTTTATATCGCCGTTCTTTTTTAAGTTTAAGATCGATGTCTAACTCCAAAGATTTGAAATTTTATAAATCTGCAAGCCCAGATCCTGATATGCACCATTGACATATATTTATCAGTATAATTCAGAGTGTGATGGTCTCTTGAATGGATCCTTCAGCATGGATGGATGCTAAACAGCTCCTGAGGCTTTTTTCAGATGAATTGTTTGTCCTGCCACCTCTGCAGAGATTAATTCAGTGGACACGACTGATGGAGTCTTGGAGAAAGTACCTGGTCACAGGTTTTACAAATGGGAAAATGAGATACAGTCCCAGCTACTAATTTTCCCCTGGACACAGAATGAGCCTGGCAGATACAGGATGAAAAATGAGGCTTCTGTTCCAGGATTGGTCCCATTCAAAATGTTTCAAGTGATCTCATGCATTTAATTTGTTTATGGTTATAAATTTTGGAAGTCCGAAGTCTTTTATTACTGGGGGTAGAGGTCTTTGAGGGCAAGCTGCAAAAGAATGGTCTTGAAATGTGCAAGACTAATGGGCATGTCTGGTATGTTGCTGATTCATTTGAAGAGATACTTCATTGGAAAGAAATGTTGATCCCCCGCGTGGGAAGGACCATGCCCCTCAGATCTTTTGTACCATTTTGAGAAGGCCGATGGGCAAGTCGGCTAGATCATAGAATCATCATAGAATCATAGAATGGTTTAGGTTGGAAAGGATCTTGAAGATCATCTAATTCCAACCCCCCTGCCATGGGCAGGGACACCTCCCACTACACCAGGTTGCCCAAGGCCACGTCCAGCCTGGCCTTGAACACCTCCAGGGATGGGG